>JAUMJK010000243.1:0-19444 GCA_033558105.1 Coccyzus lansbergi
CACCACATCTGCCCAGGGTAATGGGTCTGAGGAGACACCGCCGTCACTCCACCCACCCGGAGTGGCAGGTCTGAATAGACACACTGAGGAGCCGCCCCGCCCCGCAGAAGCGGCAGGCTCTGCCCGACACGAGAGTGCTGCGGGCGTCACCAGACCCGCCCGCCCCACCACCGCCCAAGATGGCGGTCGCCCCGCCTCGCCCCGCCCCGTCGCCGCGGGTCCTCCTCGGGCGCGGCGCGGGCGGCTGCCGGCAGGGGGCAGCGCTGCGCGGCGCGGGGCCCGGCGAGGCCTCTCTGGGCTGTCGGCGCGCGCCGGGGCGTCACATGACCGCGTGGCGGGGGCGAGCCGGGCCGTGTGGGAGCGCGGGTGAGGGAGATTCGCCGCTGCCGCCGGAGCCGGGCCGAGCCCGCCGCGCCGCCCGCCGCCATGCTGGCGCTGCTCTCCCGGCTGCTGGACTGGTTCCGCTCGCTCTTCTGGAAGGAGGAGATGGAGCTCACCCTGGTGGGGCTGCAGTACTCGGGCAAGACCACCTTCGTCAACGTCATCGCGGTGAGCGGCCCGGGGCCGCGCGGGCCCTGTGGCGGAGGTGGGGTGGGGTGGCGAGGCCTCCGGTTGCCTTTTGTGTGCTAACGGGATCCCGGAGCCCTGGCCGAGCGCGGCTCTGGGTGTGCTCCGAAGGCCGGGCTCGGCGCGTGGGTGTGCCGGGGCTCACGCTGGCTTAACGTGGACAGAGGCTTTGGCGACTTTCTTCCAGTTGCCTGTTTTATTCCGTAGTCCTCAATTAGTGATTTAAACGTTGCCCGTTTCTGCTTATCCTTGTTGCCGAAACCTGTATTGAATAATCTACTTTCTCTTAAGGTATGCACGGAGAAGTGCAGTTTCCAAGGGTAACAGCAGCAGGCTGCTGAACTTGGGCCTACTTATCTGATGAGCTGCCCGGAGCAAATGAAGAAAGGGTGTGGGAATCCTCCTACGTGAAGCTTTTCCACTGTTGAAGCAGATTGAGAGTGGCTTGCTTAAAAGGCTTGCTCACCTTCATCAGTGTCCTGTTTGGTGGATTCATGGGGCAGAACATTCAAAGAGACGTGCTGGAATTTGAAAGCCCTTGTAGGGAGACTGAAATGGGAAACCAGAGTACATTTTAGTTTTGTAGGGAGCACAACTTGAGTCCAGTGCACCTAGGATGAGAGGTCTGGTGTATTCCTTACAAGGAACCTTCAGCTTTTTTTTTGTTTTGAGGCTGTCTCCTTGATCTTATTGATTATTTTATGAATGTATTTATTTTTAAGTGCCAGTTGAATGAGTTACTGGATAGGAAGAGGACTTGTTCTCTTGCAGTTCTACGCAATCCTTGTTACACAGACTAGCTGTCAAAGGTAACAGAGCTCTTGTGTAGATGAAGCTGTTGGCACTCAGTGGGCTTCATGATAATTGTGTGAAATGGGTCCATCCTCATAAAAGGTAACTCTTCCTCTGTCTAGGTATGTTAGGTGAAAGTTGCTAGACTAACCCAACAATGACAGAAACTTTTCCTTTTGCACACAGTAGTAACTGCTACTACCTCTGGGCTTGGATTTCTAAAGATGGAACTTTGAAGTTGAACAATCTCAGTCCATGGCCACTGAGCTGATACTGAACGGTGGTTTTGTGCAACTTTGGGCACCGAGGTTACTTTGCAGATTTTTTGTCTTCTGGAGTCCTGAATGGTGTGATGGCACATCCAGGTAGTTTCAAGTGGTAAAAGGTACTCTGAAGAAAAGCTGAGATCTGTATTCTGTATCCAGCTTGCTTTGCTAGTGGTTGAATCTTGCAAGGTTTCAACCACACATTAGGATCACACCCAGACATTTATCTGAGTAAGTGTCATTCAAATAGGCTTGCAAAACAGAGTGAAATAAGGAAGCTGTTATGCAGAAAGACACAGCTGAGTTAGCTGGTTTAGGTTTGGAAGTAGCAAGTCACATTTCTGAAGTTTTTAATTAGGAATTCCAGTGACTCTTTACAAAAAAACAGAATGAGGGGCCTTGCTCAGGTTTTTAATTATTGGTTTTTAAAAAATAATAGCATAAACTTCATTTATCAGTGCAATGTTACTCTTTATAGAAGGACTAGGGCTACCCAGCTAACAAGAGCTAACTTCTTGTTAGTTGCTTCTTGACTGACTTTAATTCAGAGTATGCATTTGGAAATGAGTGCTGGAAAAAAATAACTGCTCTTTGCATGTCAGTTAATGGTTTGGATGGATGTAGCTGTTGAGCATTGGGATTCCTTGCAACTAAAATGAAAGGAATGACACAGCAAGATGCTCTTCCTGTAGTATAGCTCTAAAAGCTGGATTGCATACCAGGAGCTTGGTATGGTTCATAAGGTTGCATTTTATCTAACAAAAGGCTATTACCAGTCTCTTGACAACAGTGAGTTTAATCTAATATAAATTTCTAATATGATCTATGCCGATTGAATCAGGCATATGTAACTAGAAGAAGAACTCAAGCCAATTACACAGTAGGCTTGGTACAAGGCCTGAGTGCCACTGAAATGGAAAGGCCTTGAAAAGCAGAGAGTCCAGTTTGAGAACAATTTTTTTCTAAGCTGCTATCTGGTTTGGGCCATATTTATTCCTCCAATGTAAACAAGCACTTCAGTTTGCAATTGGGCCAGACTTAGTTTGACTAGAAGGTTTAAAAAACAGCCTTTACAGTGAAATCTAGTTATAGCTGGATACAACTAATGCAGCTTCTGCTTTGCTAAGGCTCAGTGTTAGTCACTGTCTCTAATTAGAATTAAGCATAAGTTTTCCATGTGCGTGAGTAAACTTGCTCACAAGGGAGGATATAATTTCTTCCTGGTCCTAATTTCCATAATGTAGATGGCCTATGGCTCTTGTTTGGAGAAACTGCATGTCATCCTAGTATCGCGTCTTGAATTGTTAGCTTCTTATCTGAAAATAAGAAGCTTGAAATACCCATTATTTACTGGAGCCTGCAGTATCTTCTGTCATTTGCATGTCTACAGCTTGGGTCTCTTAAAAGGCTTTCATCAGACTTGCTGTCAAATCTGTGAGTCCCAACCATGCTGAGTGGGTAGGTAGGAGAGGCAACCGAGCTCCACAGCCATGTGATGCAACTGAAACATGACTCAAGTAAACTGACTCTGCTTCCAGGTTGCAGGGGTGCATGTTAGTGAATAATGGGACACTTGTTCCCTTTAAAAATGTACTTTGTGAAGGGGTGGTGTCTCCTGTTGTGAGGCCTCTTGAAGCCTGGTAGGTTGATCCTTGATCCTGGCATTTGGCACTGGAACACTGAAGCTTGATAGCCTGATCCTCAGTGGGGAGGAGAGAAGAGCTGCAGGTGTGGGAGGGAGTCAGACTTTCCTGATACAGTTGTCGGGTTTAAGAGCTAAACTCAACCTCTCCTGTTTGAGGTGATAGGATAAATAAGTTCCTTTTTGTAGGATTTGTGTGAAAGCCTGAAGTAATGTGGTTTATTTTTTAACTTTGAAATATCTGACAAACTTTTGAATGAGGCCTTGACTTCTAGGGAGAGGCAATTTTTGAAGCTCCTCTTAACAAAAGATTCCTATGGCCAGTTGGGAGATGTGACTTCCTTCCATCCACGTGACTGTTACAAGTAACTGACATAAAGAAGCCACAATGGAGAAGTGCAGAAAAACATTGCTCTAAAGAGCTTTACTGCTGCTTTAGTACCTTCTAAAACACCAGGGTAGGTCATAAATATCATGTGCTGTAACTTGGTACACATAGTAGTTAAGTGACAAGGTTGATACGTTTTTAAGCAAAGTGTTTCTTAATCATAGAAATCTCTTGAAGTAAGTTGCCTCACTTGATTAGGTAATAAAGCTAATATGAGGTGACTCATATACCAGCTAATACTCCTTCGAGGTCCTGCTTGCTGTACCCCAAATGGTGTGAAACAGATGACTGGAATTGGAATCTGCATTTTCCATCACGGTTTTAAGTTCCCATGTAGCACTCTTAAGCAACGAAAAAGCTTTAAGTGGTAACACAACCAACTGTCTAGAAGAAATGTACCTTTTTAGTTCTTGTTTCTCTGATCTGTGCTAGCTACATGTCCTTTTTAAATATTCTGTTGAAGTCAGACTTGGGGAAATAAAAGTGCATTTTCTTGTTGGATATCGGTATTTTGCATTCTGCAGCAGCCGTTCATAGAGGTGCTGTTGTAAAGCCTTTAAAGTGACTGTTAGATCTCAAGGACTGAAGCTTCTAAACTGGAGTTCAAGCTTCTGAGTGTGATCACATGTAGCTGAAACACTGACATTTTTCAAGAAGGAAGGTAGACTATGGGAACTGGGAGTTGATTTGTCCAGATGTGATGCACTGATTAGCTGAGGCAATGAATGTTGCAGAGGAATCTTAGTGTAGAGGTAGCTTTGTATAAAGCTAAAATGGCTCTGCTTTTTTTTTTTTCTTTTTAAAGGAGAGACTTCTGAGAGATGTGAGTTTTTTTCTTAGTGTGAAATCTGAAAAAAAAGTGATGAATGGTGAAGCTTAAGGTTAAGCTTAAGTGATGAATGGTGAAGCTTGTTCAGGTGAATTGGGAGTGTCCTGGCTAGTATCCATGCTGCAATGATGTTATCTCCCAGTTGGCTAAGCCTGTTAGTGATATCTTCTAAGTGGATGAAAAGTATTATGAGTAAGGATAAAAAAAAATATCTTTGTGCAATAACAAAGGCCCTATGAAGAAATTTGTCCTATAGCAGTAATGAATCATGTTAGCTTTATGAGATGCAAGCTAATGGCTGCCCTGATCTTTTCTGTTGGTATAAAGAATGTCCTTGTGCATACTATGGAATCAAGATCTGATAGCTGTGAATTGTTTGAGGACCATGTGGATAAACAATTGTAAGCAGTGTGCTTACCAGTGCCAATAGGAGAGAGCAACTGCTGTAGCTGGAGAGAAAGAAGAGGCAATAACTGGCTCTATTTCTGCAGTTTAAGTTCTGCCTGTAATGATTTCCTTTTATGTATTGAAATAAATTTTTAAGGTAGATACAGGAAGCAGGAACTCTAGTCTTAGGCTCAATTACTTGATCAAGGTGCTTAGGGCTTGGTGCTCACAGTCTGGTAAGCATAACTCCTGGAAGTTGCCAGTCTTCTGACTTTAGCTTATGGTTATGGAGAGGCAGATGGAGTAGCCAGAATATGGTGTGGTTTGTTTTGTTTTGATTAAAAACAACTGGAAATGGTAGCTTTTATAGGCAACTTGTTTTAGTGTTAACTAGATTAAACTTGCATCCTTTGTACGGTTCTGGAATGTTAAGTGACATTAAGTTAAACACTTGTCTGGAGTCTTCTGATCCTACCCTTTGGGAAATGAACTGTACTTGTTACAGGCACATTTTTCACTCGTTGTGAAGGCAAGATTTCTGTGGGTGTTGGCTGGCAAAGCTGCTCCTGGTCTGTTGATGGGCTGAAGGAGAGGGCACAGAGAGGCAGTCTGCCAGTTACAGGTAAAAAGCAGTGTGTGTGGATGTGGCTGTGCTGTGACATGTATGGTGGTGGTTCAGAGCACACAGCAAAGCTCGTGTTAGCTGGTGTGTAGCAGCTGGCCGGAGCTGGGTCTGGGAGTGAGATAGAGTAGAGTTCATAAATGTTATTGTCTGTGCAAGAATCAGTGCCTAGTGCTAGATGCAAGGTGAGCTGAACCCAAATCCTGGAAGCAGTTTTGCTCCTCTGAATGCTCAGGCAGGTAAATGGGTTCATGTTGCCCTAAAATCATGTGCTTGGCTTCTCCAAAAAAAGGAAGCATCTCTTAAAACAGGAGGCTTAAAGACTAGTTGTGCAGGTTCTTCCTGCATATTTCTCTGAAATTTGGTCTGTTTAGTCTACTTTTTTATCTTTCACATATGGACTAGTGCTAACTTCATTTTGTGACCTGCAGCAAAGTTTGTATTAATGCTGTATGGTCTGTATGACCTCAGGGCTAATGGCTTAATTTGTAATCACTCTTAGTACACAAGGCTGATCTTTCAGGGGGGCTTGATGAACTATAGTATCTGCCTGTTATAGTATTCACAAGGGCTGAAAGCAAATGCTATTGCTAGATTTGTAATCAACTACTCTTGGTGTCCTTGATGAGTGAGCACTGCCACTGTGTATGACAACAGCCAAGTGCTTTCAGATTGGGAATTGAAAATATTTATATGCTTATCAAATTTGTTTTAAAGCTGATGTCTGTTTTGGAAGGGGAAAGCATTGTATTGTAAACACACAGTGACAGGGCTAAGTAATCTTCTCTGGGGGGGCAGAAGGAAGTCTGATCCAAACCTATTCTGCTTTTCTTGTTCTGCTGTTGGAGTAGCTTTTGCATATGAATACTCTAAGGTCCTGCCTTCTTCCCCCCCCCCCCCCCCCCCCCCCACCCGTAGAGGTATTAAACAAATGTCCTCTAAATTCTAGGTTCAGAGTTTCTGGGCCAAGACAGTTGGATAGAATAGCAGAACCTATCAAAGGGGATCACTGCCTGCTAGCAAAATCTATTACAGTTGTGTTAACCATTTTTGACCCATCTTTAAAAGATAAGGTGACTGCCAGTAGCTTTCTTGAGGCGCAGTAACTGTGAGCAGAGGAACACCCACACATGTATTAGAGTAAGGTCTTTCAAATGAAGATCTGAATTGATCAATGTGTTCAGAACCTGCAGTCAAGTGTGCCTCTCAAAGCTATAAAGTGCCACCCTCACCTTGGAATCCACAGACTTGAAACTTCCTGTAGAGAGAGGAGGCAACTCAGTGAAGGTGCCTGCTACCCTTTCCTTCTGTTACTGACGATTCAGAAAGTCAGTCAGATAGTGCTGGTTTATCTCGCCTACAAAGCAGGAGTACAGAAAGCTGAAACTCAAGTAGTGTACCTTTTAAGCACATCAGAAACATAGTTTTTTTATGCCACCTGGATGTGTTAGCGTGGGGTAGAGGAGTACTTGGAAAGTAGTATAATGTACAGCAGCTTTTCTGAAGATTCTGTAAAAGCTTCTGTGTGATGGATCACAGTCATTGCTTCAATGTTACATTAAACACGTGGAGAAAATGAGGTGTGCTGCTCCAATCTGAAGGAATCTGTGTCCAAAAAAGAGTAATGAGAGAGCATGAACTATTGGTAGGATTAGCTCTCAACTGAAGAATCTGGCAGGATCTGAGTGGGAATAGCTGGCAGCATATGTGGTAATATGAAAGTAGCACAAAGAGATGGAGGTTCAGGGAGTGCTTGGGAGAAGTTTGATGTGGGTGTAGGGTGTGACTGTAGAGGGAGGCAGGAATGCACTTGGCTATTGGGCAACTATGGCAAACTGACCCTTCAGAGGCAAGATTGACAGTGTGTGCTTTATGAACTGAACTAAATTGCATCAGATGTGGAGAACATCGTTAACTATCTGCTGCTGAGCTAGACATAATCAAACTGGCTGAAGTGGACAACTCATACAGTGACGTTTAGGGCAGGAGTGAGAACCTAATGAGCAGACATACAGGTTGTACACATAGCTTGCTAAGTTAGCACAAAGGCTAGAGTGGTTTCTGAAGCAGTGTTGCATGAGATTGATACATGCTCTTCTCTATAGCTGAAAGAGTTGAAGCTTCTTTCAAATGAAAATGCAGAACACCTTCCTAATGAGGTTTAACTTGTCCATTTTTCTGGTCATAATTGTTTTTACTGTTGCATTCCTTGGATTTAAAGTCTTGTGCTTGTGAGCAGTTGGGCCCTGACTCTACAGGGTGATGTGATGCCTGCTTCATAAGTCCTGAGGGGCATTTAACTTGAGCTAGCTTCTCTATGTAACGTCAGGAGATAAAAGAAGATTTCTGCTGCTATGGTATTGAACTATAATTAAACAACTAAATGCATTTCATTCAGTCCAGAGAAGAGCGACAAAGCTGGTGAAGGGGCTGGAGAACAGGCCCTATGAGGAGCGGCTGAGCGAGCTGGGAGTGTTTAGCCTGGAGAAGAGGAGGCTGAGGGGAGACCTCATTGCTCTTCACAACTACCTGAAAGGAGGTTGTAGAGAGGAGGGAGCTGGGCTCTTCTCCCAAGTGACAGGGGACAGGACAAGAGGGAATGGCCTCAAGCTCCACCAGGGGAGATTTAGGTTAGACATTAGGAGGAAGTTTTTCACGGAAAGGGTTATTTGGCATTGGAACAGGCTGCCCAGAGAGGTGGTTGATTCACCTTCCCTGGAGGTGTGTAAGGCATGGGTAGACGAGGTGCTGAGGGACATGGTTTAGTGTTTGATAGGAATGGTTGGAGTTGATGATCCGATGGGTGTCTTCCAACCTGGTGATTCTATGATTCTATGATTTGAGTCAACTTTTTTTTTTTTCCCAAATCTGGTTGAGTGTCTGGTTCTGTTACACATAATGGATATAGTGAGATACATAATGACCCCTGTGGCTGAGGTTCCTCTTCTGCCAAATAGGCAAGGGGGCATGGGAGAAATATGTACTGCAGGTAACCCTTGTTATGGCTCCTGGATTAGCTACAGTAAGTAGCTGTGAACTTGTCTTTCAAGCTGTTACAGATAAAAGTATAACAGATAGTAAAACATCTGCCACTAGAGAAAATCTTTCACACAATGCTCTTTTGCAGCAGTTACATCAGAGCTTAAAGGGGTGCTGAATTTCTGGTGGAAATGGCTGCATTTCTATTGCCTTTTCCAGTGCTGAACAAGTTGGACATTGTTGCATAGCAGGAAGCAGACCAGTCAGGTCTTTCCACTTTCCAGCCTTTTAAAACTCCTCAGGAAGTTAACCCATACCTGTGGGTTGGAGGCTTACTCCACAGGAATGATTTATTACTGTAAATTTGTCCATAGAATAGCTTGCATCAGAGGAAAATCTCCTGGATATTTCTACCTTCCAGGTAACTAGGAGATCCTACTTGGCTCCAGCAGAAGTAGGTGAATGGCATTTTTCCTCTGCTTGTCCTGGCTGTCCATCTAAGCTATGCAAAGCACTTCTTCCCAAGTAGCTTTGCTCCCCTGATTGCCTCAAGGCTTGAAAAATTATTTATTTAAGTTCTTGTAAGTAATGACTTGACTGACTTCGCACAAGCTTGAGTACACGTGAATGGATTATCTATGACTTTATGGCTATAAAGCCTTCAGTTGGAAGGCAAATGGTTGGAAAAAGCTTGTGGTATTTTACTATGTAAACCAGCTGTATCAGATAAGCACTAAATTTACCTTTTTTTTTCAGTCAGGTCAATTCAGTGAAGATATGATTCCTACTGTGGGTTTCAACATGAGAAAAGTTACCAAGGGTAATGTTACAATAAAGGTACGTTACTGTTGCTGACTGTCTCTTTTTAAACCTGTGCAAAGCTGTCTTCAGTTTCTAGTTTAAAATGTTTTGATCTATTTTGCTCCCACCATTGGGACAAATATAGGAAATGAAGAGGCTCAGCTAAATCCGTCAGATAACTTAAGGATACACTTATGTTTATTTATTAGGTTTCTTAAATGAGAATCTGTGTTGTTTCCAGGTTTAAACAATGTTGCGATAGTGCTTTTTGACTTTAATCTGAATTAATTTTTGTATGCTTAGGGCCCAGAGATCCACCTTTCCTAGTAATCAGTATTGTTTAATGGA
Organism: Coccyzus lansbergi; assembly: GCA_033558105.1. NCBI lineage: Eukaryota > Metazoa > Chordata > Aves > Cuculiformes > Coccyzidae > Coccyzus > Coccyzus lansbergi. The sequence goes on from JAUMJK010000243.1 coordinate 9,622, forward strand.
AGGTTTACATAAAAATAAAATTTTTAAGTCAATATATCTTATATTATTTTCATGTATACCACAGTGTGTAAACTTAGTACACAGCTTTGTTCTTGCATTTGGTATAAGACACTTTGGTTTGCATCTTATGCTATTGGACCTGCTAGCTTTGAGCAGCTATGTGAGGGATTATTTCTGTTCTGATATGTGAGAGGTCCTGCAGCTGGCCTAAGGAGAAAGGAAAACCTGTGTTTTGGTTTCTTGTTGTATCTTTGTGTGTGGCTTGTTTAAATATAGTTCATGGATAAATCGTCTTTTTCCCCTTGCCTTAAGATATGGGATATAGGAGGGCAACCACGATTCCGAAGCATGTGGGAGAGATATTGCAGAGGAGTTAATGCTATTGTGTAAGTGTCATCTTCTTTCAGCTAGTACTTAACTTCAGATTTGCTTCTCTTCTGCGTGTAGCCTTTCTGACAGTGCATGCTTCACTTGGTAGTACTCATTTTAATTTTGAAACTAGTGCAACCATGTTGACCTCTTTTTTACCCTTAAGTTCAGGGCTCAAGATGGGTTATTTTCTTATCAGTGTCTGATCTGGAGTGCTAACTACTTCCCGTCTGAACTGGGTGGCAGCACTATCTAACCGAAAGAATCTTTCATCTACTCTGATCTTAAAGAATTTTTTTTAAAAGAGCCAAATTCTTTGCTCAGAAGACCTAGCTTTGTTTAAAGCCTTGTAGAGTATGCTCAAAACCGACAGTATAAAGGAAGTAGTTTAGTCTCACTGACCTAACCTTAAATTCTTTTTAAAGCTACATGGTAGATGCTGCAGATCGTGAAAAAATAGAAGCATCTCGAAACGAGCTGCACAATCTTCTAGATAAGCCACAGTTACAAGGAATCCCTGTAAGTATTGTTGCCTTACACAGTATAAAACCTGATTGAGGAATGTGCATAACTTCAACCCTGAAGTCTGGCTTGAACTCTTAAGTGTGAAGCCTAACCTTACTGCTTAGTATAAACATAAACAATACAGAAGTACAGAATAAGTTTGAAGAACCTTAGCTGAAAGTCTATGGGGATTGTTCTCAGTTTTATCAGCTGATGTGTTCTCCTGCTTGGTTTATACACACAAGTTGTTTGTACCATGTTTTTTTCCCCGGTGCCTAGGTCAATCTTCCTTCTTGATCTGGTTTAATAGTGAATGCCTTGTTCTGTTAGAGTTAATAGGCTAGTGCAGACTGCTTGTCAGACCCCCCTGAAGTTTGCTGTTTGTAGGATTTTTTAGGGAATATTGATTTTTTTTTTTAATAAAAAGCAAAGCTGACACTCTTTCTTTCTGCTCTGTGTTTCAGGTTCTAGTACTTGGAAATAAGAGAGACCTTCCTAATGCTTTGGATGAGAAACAGCTAATTGAAAAGATGTAAGTCTAACCCACCCTAAGAAAGGCTACTTTAACTCAGTAAATGGATTCATGTACATGAGGTTGTTAAATCAAAAAGCTTGCGTTTTTATGGGGAAAACCCAGCAACAGGAGGTAGCTGAAACATTGCACAGAAACAGGTTATGTGGAGGTGAAGTGGAACACTTTAGATTCTCATTATAAGAGTCCTTGTTATAAGTGAATGTAAGTTGAAATGTTCTCTCTTTTGTAGGAACCTTGCTGCTATTCAGGACAGAGAAATCTGCTGCTACTCAATTTCTTGCAAAGAGAAAGATAATATAGGTAACTATTATCCTAAAATGCTAAGCATTGTGAAGAGCAGTGAGAAGATGAATTGGGGGATTGTAACATGTAAATACAACCTTCATAGCTTCAGAAAAATGGTAACAAATCAAAGAACAATGTGTAAGTCTAGTGGTTAAGTTCAGTGTACCTACTGATCACATTGAGGAAACTTAACTGGTATTGAAGTTGTAGGTCTTGTAGTTATCCAAAGACATGTCAATCTTCTGTAAAGTCTGCTGCCTTTCTTTAGTTTGCAGTTAGTAGCGGAGTCTGTGGTCTGAGCTTGTTCTAAACAATTTCAGACTTTCATCAGTTACTCTCATGTCTGCCTCACTTCATGAGGCTAGCAAGTACTTGCAGAATGTTCTTCCTCAACAGTCATTATCTTTAAGTCATTGCCTTCCCTCGCTGTCTCATCAAAGCAGTTTGTTTGGTTTTGACTATGCTAGTCCCTACTTCATGCAACCAAGCAGTACATTTTTCTGGTGCTGACATCATTTGCTTTGGAATTTCTGGAATTCAAAGGCAGACACCATAGCAGAGTGTAATACCAAGTACTTGACATTAGCATTGTAAGTTTGATGAATCTCAACTGAATGAAATCATAGTACTTAACACCTGCCATCCTTTTCCTGATACCTTCTTGTGGCTGCTGTGAAATGAACATGCTTTCACTGGTGGACTGTTATTGATGGTTAAAGCTTCAGGCTGCTGGTCACAGGAACATGCAATAGAGGATACCTGAACTGCTTTATGTTGAGGACTTAGCTTCTTTCCAGGAAAAATGAACAACCTGTTAAACTCATCTGACTTCTTATCCCCTGTCTCCTTGCCATCAGTTAGATTCAAACATGGTGGATAGGAGAAGCAGATACTCCGTTCTATCATATCTTGCACACAAGGCTTGTGGCACAGCTGAGCTGTGGTGCTATACGGAAGGTGCTGCTGGAAGCATTGAGCTGGTATGATGCTAATGCATTTCATTTCCCTAGGAGACAGTTTTTTAAGCATGGAGAGGCTTGATGCCTTTTACTGTATTACTGAACTAACTTTGCTCTTATCAGGTGAGGAGAGGCAAACTGGCTCTCTACTGTTGATCTAGAGGTATAACTGTGCAATACTGAAGTGTCAGATTAATGGATGTCTTTTTCTTAGAGATGTAGTTGACTGAGGAGTGCAGATGTCTGAGGTAGTTCCTTTAAATGTTACTTAAAGGATATTATGTGATTACAGGACCAAAGCACGAAGAGCAGGCATTCAGAATAAAAAATGCTCTGTTGATCTGTCATGGACAACCCAGTAGAGAAGGGCTGTATATTCCTGCCATGTACTTGAGGACACTGGCACATCAAAGTGATGCCACTTGTGCAAATACAAATAGACAGCTGAACATGGAACTTCTCTTCTCTCTCTCTCTTTAGATATCACTCTTCAGTGGCTTATTCAGCATTCAAAATCTAGAAGAAGCTGAAGTCTTCCTGGAATCTCCAGTACCAGTTGGCCATAATCTTGATTGTCCATTTCCCTCCATAATGAGATATTACCCAAGAACCCTGTATCAAGAAAATCTGCCTTTTCACGGTTCATTTCTCATGTGCACTGCTGAAGACTTGTATTCCTATTCTGTCACAAAACAACTAGAGTTGTCATGATAAAGTCAGCACAAATATTTATTTTACAACCATCTGTGGTGGGAGGGCTAGGGGGGAGCTTTTTAAAAAGAAATATCTCTCTGTCATGTTAACTATGATGGTACACTCTGTTCTGGTTTTTCAGGGCCAGGTTTTTATATGATTTTCAGCAAGTGTTTTATTTCTAGTATTCAGTGGCTTGAAGATGCTGATGCTTGACAGCATTAAGATTCTGTAAGATGCCACATACAATAGTTAGAAAACATTTAAGCGTGAGTTGTGGGATACTGATTTATCTCACAAATGCATGTGATGTGTGTATGTAAGCAGAGAAATGGAGACTAGAGGGGAGCACAAGGCATAGATGATCAGCATCACTAATCTACAGCTGAGATCATATCCTGTCACTTCAAAAAGAAAAATTTCATGATGAATTAGCAAAGAGTCAACTGTTTAAAAATCATTTTGTTGCTTCTGTTTAACATTTGTGTGGGGGATGGGAATGGACTGTTCTGTCAAGCTTTCAAAAAATGGAGTATTCCAGCATGAAAACTAATTGCTAGGAATATCAGACTTTGTTCAAATACATTTTTCTATCTACAGATATTAATGGTCTCTATCTGAAACCAGAACACATGTTCTGAGCAGCTGCATGACACTTAAATTACTGATGTTTTTGTATAGAGTCAATTGTTGACCTTTAGCACAATATCTGCATAATTGTCTAGTGTCTCTCCTGCTCATGAAATGGCCGGGCACAGTTTCACCTGGTGCTATGGAACACCTAGGCTATTGTGACAACTCTAGACGACCTGCCTGCTTTCTTGATGTAACCATGTGCAAAGTCTGTAAGTTGCAAGATGAAATGTTCTACTGTGTCAAAGCACAAGAGAGCCAATGAATTGATCCTGTTTCTTGACTAGCTCCTACCATATATCGAAGTATGTATAAACTAAAGATTGTAATGTTTTTGTAGCTTTACTTTCTCAAGACTTCAGTATATTTAAAGGGACAGACTTGTTAGGACTGGTTTGCTCATACAGTAATGTCAGCGTAGCTTACTAGTGTATGCAAATACATGGTACACCTGCTTGTGTTGCCTCACACTGTGTGTGATTCTTCACCTAAATGTAGTTTGCATTATGTTGGAGTCTTTGGTCGCAAACACTGTTTAGTCCATATCAGTTATGACAAGCCAGTTTTAATTTAGACTTCCATGGCCTTACTGTCCTGTACAAGCTATCGCACTGTTGCACAGACACTACATGCTGCCTGCATTCAGTCTGAACTTGCATTTTAACTTTTTGTCCCCTTTCAGTTCTCTGAAGCATGATCTCAATTAATTCACACTCTGGTGCTGTAGAGGAGAAGGTATATTAACTTGCTGTAGTTCATAGTTCACCAGGAACTGCTACAGTTACTTTTATTTAGCAAACTTGCTTGTGCCTAAAATAAGGAAGCTAAACTAGAATGTGTGAATCTTTGTGGGGGACCAGGTCACTGTTTAGTTAACTGGCCTATAGCTAAACTTGATGTGTTTGGTGTTTATATACTTCACTGCTTTCAGCGTTTATGGCACCCAAACACTACAAATTGTTAACCTGTGCATTACTCTCTGCATGTGAACGACTTATACAATTACTGGACTTTGTAAATACGTGAATTTTTTTATTTAGGTGGATGCATATGTTGGTTTACTGCTCTTCAGCTTTATTCAATAAACTTATGTTTTGAGGGTTGTATTGACACTTAACTGACTGACAAGTTGATGTGGCTTAACTCATGGTAATACATTATGGGGTGTCTGTCTCCTCTCCCAAAAGATTACTCGGGGGGAAGAAGGCTTGGTAAATACCCGAGCTTCTGTATGTTCTGTGGTTCAACTATTCAAGTGAAATGCTTCTAAAAAACTACCTTTCAGGCCTGGGGCTTTCTTAGCTTACATGAGCAAGCTTAGCAAATCAGTCTTGGCAGACTTCAGTGAAGCTTTGTGTTCATGAAAAGCACTGGTCAGCTGAAGGGTCTTAAGTAGGGGCAGCCTTCTGCACTTCTGTTTTCAGGAGAAAAATGCATGTGTCTATAAGCTTATGTCTTGTCAAGCCTTGAGTAAAACCTTTGCTTTTCTAGCACAAGTGTCAGACCTAGTAGTGCCTGATCGTTCACTGTCAATTAAAGTATAACGATCCTTAGCTCACTTGAAAGTGAGTCTTTTGTTGACTGAGGTTTCGAACAAAATCTCTTGTGATTTTAAGCTGAAGTTACACTGAACTTCCCAAATGCTTTGTTGCAGTAATTTTTTGGGGTCACTGATTAACTTATAGGACTGTATGTCGATATCTTTCAGATAACAGTAGCAAATTGGATGTCTACTATTCATCAGGGCTTACCTCCACATAAGCTTTCAAACTCACTGAGCTGTAACAGGCTTAGGTTTTAGGCTTGTGTACTGGTCAGTTAGCATCCTTCACCTGTAACTCAGCTGGTGGGAAGGGCTAGTGAACTGTTGAGTAAAAGATCATGTGTGTATTTCTGCAGTTGAGGAGAGTTCCCTGCATGCAAAACATGCTACCTGGGTTAATACTCAAAGTAAAATGCCTCTAGACACAAAAGCTGAAAATAGTGTTACTGCTGTAAGATTTATCACCGTGGTCAGTCTGATACTGGTACTAATCACTTAAATCACCTGTGGCGTGAACATAGCCAACAGCTGTTTGCTTGATGCTGTATCTAAGTAATAGTTTCGACTTCTAAATACAACTAGCAAGAAGAGCTACGCTGGCCAACATTTCTAGTGCTTTACTAAATGACTCCACCTAGGTTTTCGCAGCTATTCTGTTACAGTTTTCCATATGCCTTTAGTTACTCACATGGCAGAAATGTAGAACTCAAAGAGACTTTTAGAATCCCATGCAGAGGATTACATTTTTTCCTGTTTCTGAGCTTGGTTCACTTGACAACTGCCTTTATTTTGAAACAGAAGCGCAGTGTAGTATGGTTTTCCATAGAAGTGAGGCTGCTCTCTCCACTTTTCAGCCTTGAACTGAAAGATCTGTTTACTCATGTGGCATAGTCCAGTCCAAGGTTAAACCTTTTCTATTCTAATAATGGTGTAGAGCCTAAGTCAGGCAAATACCAGTGTTGTCTGCTGAGCCTGGATGCTATAGATGTGTTCTGCTTCTAGAAATCTATTGGACCAGTCTAATATCTCATGATGGTTATGTGTCTCAAATTCCATAGTGAGCCCAGACAGTAAAAAGAGGCTAATTGAATTTCTCACTCTCTTTGGAATACAAACTTGCTTTGGGGGTTGCATTTTAATAGCAGAAATCGTGGTACTTAAACATCAATAGATGTAATCCTGAAACTCTGTTGACATATTTGCAGCAGGCCTTGACCATTGGTATGTTGAGAAATGTGGATCTTATGGAAAGGCAAACACTGAGCCTGAGAGAGCTCTTGGTCATGAATATGCATGCAAGCTAGTCACCAGTTATACCTTTATGACTGCATGATCTGTTGGTGTTGTATGGTGTCCCAATAACTAAATTTAAATAGCCATCGACTAAATAATTGTTGGTTTTCTTCAGTATGAATTGATCGATTGTACTGATCATAGAGCAGCATGTGGGAAGAAATGTTTGTGCAGGCACCCACAGTGCTGGGCTGTGTGAAAGTTTTCCGTAGAGCGTTAATGTCCTGTTGATGCTAGTGTGGATGGTGGTTTCTTTAAGTGCAATTACAGTGCAGTGTAATTCTCATCACCCTGAGTAGTGCTGAGTGTCTTAGCAGTTGCACAGAGCAGTTCTGTCCTACCTACCACTTGGCAACATGGAAAATGCACAAATATGGAACTGTTTCATCATCTGTAGAAGTAATAATGTAATTTATTAATTTGTGTTTTCTCATATCTTCGTGGAAACAAGTTGGAAAGGTGGTCATTTTTGGATGCTGACATATTAAACTGCATAATCTTCACTTTCTGGTAGAAGAAAGGAGGCCAAAGAAAATGCCTTAAACAGTCTCTCTGGTTAAATTAATATAGGAATGTTGTGCAGGGATCTATAACTTGAAGTATGACTTAGCTGGATTATCAAGCTTTTAACTTTTTTAAGGTTTAATTTTATAGTTCCTGTGGCTGTGCAATGGCATGTTGTGCTTTGCTTTGTGTGTTTACTGAATCTGAAGAATTGTGCTTTGTCCTGGTAGTGTGCCCCAGCACTGCTCCCTGCTGGCTTGCTGTTGCACTCACCCTGACTCTGAAAAGCTGTGTGAATTCGAAATAGGGGGTGCAAATCAGGTTATTTAAGCTGTCTTGCTAAAAGTGGTGCATTGCCAATAATACGAACAGCAAAGCAATGAATTGTGTTAAAGGAGAAGTGCTGTGTGGATGCCCGAGACTGGTATGTGCTTCAGGACTTGTATTCCCAAAACTCTGAGTGTAGAATGACTTGTCTTGCTACATCATAAACCTTCAATAAGTAGTCTGTTGCTTTAGCACTACAGATGCTGAGTGTTTAAATATGCCTTGGGGAAACATTGGGGTTTTCTTTTACATGTCACTTGAATGGCAAACAGGGAATGGCACTCAAAGGGGGTATGTGCGTACTCTTTCAAAGGAGTTTTTATTTCCGTCACAGTGGCAGGTAGGTAAGTAGACCTTTGTGCCAGGATTAGTGCCTTTTAATTATGACATTAAAGGTTTTCTGTTAAAGGCAACATCTATCATTGTGATCATTTTGAAGTGCTTCAATAAAAGTGTTGTTGAAAAATGTTCTTTTGCATATTCATGTCTAGTAGTACAGCTGCTTTTATTATTGCTGAAAATATAGAAAAAGCCCTCATTACCAAATTGTGGGAAACATTGTCACAGCTAAAGTAAACACATCTATGCTAATTTATTTTCTTTTTAAAGAGTGGAGCAAACAGGTTCTATTTTTGAAGCACTCTAACAATGAAGAAAGGAGGTGGTATCATTTCCATGCAGGCAAGTATGGGCAAGTAGTAAATTCAAGTTGTCTTTTCTGGTCAACTTAGGAAACTTTGTTTTAAACAGTCATAACCAAATGATCTAGAGTTTATGAATGAGGCTAAATCCAAGTGAATTCTAATTTTCATGGGTTTGTTTAAAGCAAAAATAGTTGAATGCTGTTGCTGTTGCCTTGGTCGGTTTGTGATGTGTGTTAGGAGGGTGGGTTCTGTGGAGACTGGTGAGTGTGTTAACTATGCAACTTCATCTCAAGAGAGCGACCCTGAGCCTTGTACAGCTCGGTGAGGGAAGGACTTTTGGAGCTCTGTTTGTGAAACTATCACTTCTCATTATGGCTTTGTTTTAGGTGCTGAAAATACTTGTTGGTCTCATCTGTGTTTCTTCAAAACACCTGTTGGGTAGAAGTTCCTAAACCGTATTATTTAACAAACAGAGCAAATGCTTGAGCGGAGAAAGAAAAAGCTGTTGTAATGTGTGAAAATTAAAGCTAAACTCAATTTTCTCAAGAGTCTCAGTGAAGTAAACCCGTAAATTGCTTCTGTATAATTGATTGTGTTAATTTGGGATGTGGAAAGATATTTATCTTCTCAACAATGAGTAATTTTCCTCATTTTTTAGAGTCAATAAATGAATGCCTTTCTTGGTGTGAGTAATATTACTTCATAAGGGGAAAAATATTAAAAAGTGTGAACTCCAGAGTCTGAGGAAAGGAACGGACAGAACAACCCCTGGCTGCTGTGTTTGAGCAAGCTAGAGGTTTAAACAGGAGCTGGCAAAGTACAGGCTGAAGACAAATAATGAGTGTCTGTGCATGATATGTCCTCAAATATTCCTCCTCCCCTTATCTATCAAATTTATTCATAACTGTCATGAAGAGCCTTGGTGAAAGGACAAGATGCTGATGTGCAGACACCAGCCCTTGCTTCAGGATGGGGCAGTTGTGCCGACAGCCACAGTTAGCAGCGATGATGTGTGGTTTTCTGGGGTAGCTCAGATGTTTCCTTGCTTCTTCAGATGTAGTTTCTTTCCCTCCGTTTTTTGTCCTTCTGGCTGTGTCTGACGGGTTTTGGTTTTACCGGTACCGCCTGACTCCATTCTCACTTTCATACCTACGCTTTGCAACAGGCCTTGGGCTGATTTTTCTATTTTTGCTCCTTTCTGAAAGCTCCAGCTGCCGCGGCCCTTGCCCTTTGCCCGGTTCCAGTTCCCAGGGCGCCGCTGGAGCGGTTCGCCTGTCGGTGCTGCCTCGGCCAGAGGGAAGCTCCACGTCTCCCCTAGGGGTCCCTGCCGTTTCCCCCCGGCCCTTTAAGGCCGCGCTGGGTCCCCTGAGCGGCAGCTGCTCCCGCCTCCGGCCAATAGGAGCAGGCGGGGACGTACTGGTCGGCTCGGCCAATAGGGGCGGTCCGGCGGGCCACGTGCCTCCTCTCAGCCAATAGATGCTGGGCCGATGAGCCACGTGATTCTCGGTTGGGCAACTGGGAGCCGAACTAGTGG
>JAUMJK010000244.1:0-499375 GCA_033558105.1 Coccyzus lansbergi
CCCTCCAGTCCGCCAGGAGGCGCTGTGTCCCCTCCAGCCCGCCAGGAGGCGCTGTGTCCCCTCCAGCCCGCCGGGAGGCGCTGTGTCCCCTCCAGCCCGCCAGGAGGCGCTGTGTCCCCTCCAGCCCGCCGGGAGGCGCTGTGTCCCCTCCAGCTCGCCAGGAGGCGCCGTGTCCCGTCCCCTCATCCCCGCCCCTCAGGCTGTGGCGCGGCTGTCATGGCGGATCCCGCGGGCGGCGATGTCCCCGCGAGGGCGCCGGGAGGGAGGAAGATGTCGCTGCGCAGGTAGCGGGGCCGGAGCGGGGGCAGCGGATGGGAACCGGCGAGAGGAGGAGCTGGGAGGGGGTGGGTGAGGAGCTGAAGGAGCTGGGGGAGGTGGACAAGGAGTTTGGGAGGGAGAAGAGGAGCTGAAGGAGCTTGAGGGGTGGACAAGGAGCTGGGGAGGGAGAAGCAGAGCTGAAGGAGCTGGAATGGTGGAGAAGGAGCTGGAATGGTGGAGAAGGAGCTGAAGGAGCTTGGGGGTGGACAAGGAACTGGTGATAGACAAGGAGCTGGGGAGGGAGAAGCAGAGCTGAGGGAGCTTGGGGGTGGACAAGGAGCTGGGGATGGAGAAGGAGCTGGGGATGGAGAAGGAGCTGGGGGGTGGACAAAGATCTGGAGTGATGGACAAGGAGCTGAAGGAGCTGGGGAGGGAGAAGGAGCTGGGGATGGAGAAGGAGCTGGAGGAGCTGGGGGGTGGACAAGGAGCTGGGGGTGGACAAGGAGCTGGGGAGGGAGAAGCAGAACTGAAGGAGCTTGGGGGTTGGACAAGGAGCTGGGGAGGGAGAAGGGGCTGGAGGAGCTGGGGGGTGGACAAGGATCTGGAGTGATGGAGAAGGAGCTGGAGTGATGGACAAGGAGCTGGAGGAGCTGCAGTGGTACATGAGGAGCTGGGGAGGGAGAAGAGGAGCTGAAGGAGATTGGGGGGTGGTTAAGGAGCTGGGGATGGAGGAGGAGCTGGAGTGGCAGGCAAGGAGCTGAAGGAGCTGGGGATGGAGAAGGGGATGGAGAAGGTGCTGGGGATGGAGAAGGAGCTGGAGTGGTGGATGAGGAGCTGGGGAGGGAGAAGAGGAGCTGAAGGAGATTGGGGGATGGAGAAGGAGCTGGGGATGGAGGAGGAGCTGGAGTGGTGGACAAGGATCTGGAGTGATGGACAAGTTGCTGAAGGAGCTGGGGATGGAGAAGGAGCTGGGGGAGCTGGAGTGGTGGACAAGGAACTGAAGGAGCTGGGGGGGTGGACAGGGAGCTGAGGAGTTGGACAAGGAGCTGGGAGGGTGGACAAGGAGCTGAAGGAGCTGGGTGGGGACAAGGAGTTGAGGGAGTGGATGAGGAGCTGAAGGAGCTTGGGGGCTGGACAGGGAGCTGGAAGAGTAGACAAGAGGCTGGGAGGTGGTTAAGGAGCTGAAGGAACTGGGGTTGGAGAAGTAGCTGGCAGTGGACAAGGAGCTGGAGGACTAGGCAAGGAGCTGGAGGGGATGGACAAGTTACTTGGGGGGGTGGACAAGGAGCTGGGGGTTGGAGAAGATGTTAGGGATGGAGAAGGAGCTGGAGGAGTGGACGAGGAGCTGGGAGGGCGGACAAGAGGCTGGGAGGTAGATAAGGAGCTGAAGGAACTGGGGATGGAGAAGTAGCTGATGGTGGACAAGGAGCTAAAGGAGCTGGGGGGCTGGGCAAGGAGCTGGGGATGGAGAAGGACCTGGTAGGGTGGACAAGGAGCTGGGAGCATGGACAAGGATCTTGGGTATAGATAAGGGAGCTGGGGAGGAGGCTGAACATGAGGCAGGAGTGGGCAGGGAGGGCAGCAGTGTCCTAGCTTGGATCGGCCGTGGTGTGGCCAGCAGGAGCTGGGACGGGGTCACCTCCCTGCATTTGCATTGATGAGGCCACACCTCGAATTCTGGATTCAGTTTTGGATCCATCACTGCAAGACATTGGGAGCTGAAGCTTCCCGAAACTATGAGAAGCAGCTGTTGTCACCTTCTCATAGTTTTTAACCAGAAGGTTGTAGAGGATGGGTTTGGCTAATGAGATAGTATTCACTAGTTCTATTCATAACGTTTACGCTCTGACAGCATCTGACCCTGGAATTTGCACTGCTAACAGTGGGAAGAAGTTTTGCTGGCGACATCGTTGTGGTTTTTCTGTTTCATTGTAAAAATGGGATGCAGTGTCCAATGAGAATGTGGGACATTTACTTACCATCTGCCTAAAACTGGGCCCGTTAGAAGCTGCGATGCACGTTACAGGTGATATAAATTGAGAAAAGAACTGATACAACTAGGCCACAAAGCATAAACTGATACAGCCTTGCTGTGCTTCCAACTCTGTGGTTAGTATAGAGCTTCTCTCTTTCTTTCAAGCATCTATTCTGTGTTTTGATATAGGTCCCACCCCTGTGTGCATTTGGAGATACTCCTGATCGTTTGTGTTACACTGTCTACCACCTTAATCTACAGTATTTATAGTTTCTCTTTCTTTTTCAGGGTTCAACTGACTTTGCCTGTAAATGCCAATCAGTTTCATAGTGCCTGGTTGTTAAGCAGGCACCTTCCCAGCCTGGTCAGACACAAAAATGCTGCTTTATTGACAGGTACTTTTTCCTTCTTTCAGATGTGAAACATGTAGTGAAGAGGAGGCTAAGTACAGGTGTCCGCGCTGCATGAAATACTCCTGCAGGTATCTGTTGTCTGAATTAACCTGGGCTTGATTTGCTTTAACCTGGGGTTTATTTCCTCACTCGTGCTGATTGTGGCAAGTTAATGTGTTTTTTTTTTTTTTTCGCATTTCAGTCTGTTGTGTGTAAAAAAGCATAAGCTGGCGCTGAACTGTAACGGAGTCAGAGATAAAACAGCATTCGTCTCTGTAAATGAATTTACTGACTTGAACCTTTTGAGTGGTAAGAATATTCGTGATGATTTTTAGAATTCATTGTTCATAGAATCATAGAACAACCAGGTTGGAAGAGACCCATCGGATCATCGGGTCCAACCATTCCTATCAAACACTAAACCATGTCCCTCAGCACCTCATCTACCCGTCCCTTAAACCTCTCCAGGGAAGGTGAATCAACCACCTCCCTGGGCAGCCTATTCCAATGCCCAGTGACCCTTTGTGTGAAAAACTTCCTCCTAATCTCCAGCCTAAATCTCCCCTGGTGGAGCTTGAGGCCATTCCCTCTTGTCCTGTCCCCTGTCCCTTGGGAGAAGAGCCCAGCTCCCTCCTCTCCACAACCTCCTTTCAGGTAGTTGTAGAGAATAATGAGGTCTCCTTTCAGCCTCCTCTTCTCTAGGCTAAACAACCCCAACTCTCTCAGCCGCTCCTCATAGGGCCTGTTCTCCAGCCTGTTTTTACTAGGTCAACTTTCATTTTCTCCGTGTTCTTTTTTTCTTTTTTTTTTTTTACATTCAGATTATCGTTTCCTGGAAGACGTGGGAAGGACAGCAGATGCTGCTGCTCGGCACCTTAATATGCACAGCTCGAGAGGAAAAAGACTTGTGAGTTTTAAATTAGCAGCTGGGGGTATTTGGCCCTCTCACCATGAGAAGGATGTTGAGGCTCTGGAGCGAGTCCAGAGAAGAGCAATGAAGATGATGAAGGGGCTGGAGAACAGGCCTTGTGAAGAATGGCTGAGAGAGCTGGGGGTGTTTATCCTGGAGAAGAGGAGGCTGAGGGGAGACCTCATTGCTCTCTACAACTCCCTGAGAGGAGGTTGTGGAGAGGAGGGAGCTGGGCTCTTCTCCCAAGTGACAGGGGACAGGACGAGAGGGAATGGCCTCAAGCTCCACTAGGGGAGGTTCAGGCTGGACATTAGGAAAAAATGTTTCTTGGAAAGGGTCACTGGGCACTGGCAGAGGCTGCCTAGGGAGGGGGTTAAGTCACCTTCCTTTGGAGGTGTTTAATATGTTTGACTATAGCCCTGTCAACGTTGCTCTCTTATTGTTTAAGTTCCAGTGTTTTAGTAGATTATTGAGATTTATTTTAATTTTTTTCTTTTTTTTTTTACTAGACAACCTGCTTGAAAACCAAGGCTGAAAGGTGCAATATAGACCTGAGAATATTGCCCACTGGATTTACAAAGAGAAGGGAGAATTCAACCATCTTCCATCGCACGTGAGTTTCTAGTTGGTTGCAGTCGGCAATATTTTGTTTTCACTGCACTCATAATGCTGAGAAGCTGAATTTGTACTAATACACTTGCTTCTGAAATCTGTTAGATGCTTAATTTTTTTACCAAAGTGATGTAGATTTAATATTTCATGCTGCAGGTTTTAATTTTTTTTTTTTTTTAGGCTCTTTGAGCTCAGTTTAGCAACTCCTGTAATTCATGCTTTATTTTGATAGGAATGGTTGGACTAGAAGATCCGATTGGGTCCCTTCCAACCTGATTGTTCTATGATTCTACGATTCTATGATTTTGCAAAGCAGCAACACTGAGAATAGGAGGGAGAATTGCTACTGCTGCGTTTTCCCATCTAATAATTCACATTGAGTTTCATTGCTGGAAGAAGAAAACACTTCTCTAAAGGTTTATGGTAGAGGATTGATGTAGAGTGGTTGCAAAGCTCCCTCTCTGAGAAGGTGCTTCTAAAACCTTTTGTTCTGTTGGAGGATGCGCAACTTAGAAAAACAAGTGCAGACAGACAAGTAGGAATTAAGGAGAATGGCTGAGAGGGCTTTAAATGTTCTTCCCTTTCTCCATTCTGTGAGTTCTCTCTTTTATCCAGTTCATATTTTGAAGTATTTTCATGTAAAAATTAAAACCAAAATTACGAAGTATTTCGTGATGTGGGAAACGGGTCTGGAGTTGAGCTTGGTGAGCTCCTGGAGATTTAACTCTTATCAGTCCCTTCTGAGACTTTCCAGCAATTATAGAATCATAGAAGAGTTTGGGTTGGAAGGGACCTTAAAGCTCATCTAGCTCCTACCCCCTGCCATGGGCAGGGACACCTCCCACTGGATCAGGGGCTCCAAGCCCCATCCAATCTGCCCTTGAACCCCTCCAGGGATAGGGAAGCTACAGCTTCTCTGAGCAACCTGTTCCAGGGCCTCCCCACACTCATAGTGAAGAAATTCTTCCTTATGTCTAGTCTAAATCTGCTCCTCTCCAGTTTATCCCCATCGCCCCTCATCCTATCACTCCAACTCTTTCTAAACAATCCCTCCCGAGCTCTCTTGTAGCCCCTTCAGGTACCGGAAGGTCGCTATTAGGTCTCCTTGGAGCCTTCTCTTCTCCAGGCAGAACAAGCCCAACTCAGCTTGTCCTGGTGTGGGAGGTACTCCAGCCCTCGCATCATCTTTGTAGCAGCTGCTCCTGCTGCATCCTGCTGCGGCTGAGAGAGCTGGGGCTGTTTAGCCTAGAGAAGAGGAGGCTGAGAGGAGACCTCATTACTCTCTACAACTACCTGAAAGGAGGTTGTGGAGAGGAGGGAGCTGGACTCTTCTCCCAAGTGACAGGGGACAGGACAAGAGGGAATGGCCTCAAGCTCTGCCAGGGGAGATTTAGGCTAGAGATTAGGAGAAAGTTTTTCACGGAAAGGGTCATTGGGTATTGGAATAGGCTACCGAGGGCGGTGGTTGATTCACCTTCCCTGGAGGTGTTTAAGGAATGGGTAGATGAGGTCCTGAGGGACATGGTTTAGTGTTTGATAGGAATGGTTGGAGTTGATGATCTGGTGGGTCTCTTCCAGCCTGGTTGTTCTATGATTCTGTGATCTTCTGCTCTTGGAGTGGTGGCAGCTTCCACTCTGGATGCTTCTCACCCCCTTGCAGCTGGTTCCCCTCCCTCCATCGGAGCAGGCAGGGTGCGGTGTCACCGCCAGGCGTCACTCTGACACCGGCCCCGCCTGCCTGTCTCACTGCTGCTGTTCTCAGGCAAAAACTCATCTCTTTGTGCTGGCAGATGTCTTAATTTTCAGCAGAATATTGTTATGAAGTAGATGTAGCAGCAGAACCTTTTAAAGTCGCATTTTACCAGCTCTGCTAGAGAAACCCCAGGGTGGATCAATGAGAAGAAAGGAAACCTGGGGCGAACGGCTGAGAGAGCTGGGGGTGTTTATCCTGGAGAAGAGGAGGCTGAGGGGAGACCTTATTGCTCTCTACAACTACCTGAAAGGAGGTTGTGGAGAGGAGAGAGCTGGGCTCTTCTCCCAAGGGACAGGGGACAGGACGGGAGGGAATGCCCTCAAGCTCCGCCAGCGGAGATTTAGGCTGGAGATTAGGAGGAAGTTTTTCATGGAAAGGGTCATTGGGCCTTGGAATAGGCTGCCCAGGGAGGTGGTTGATTCACCTTCCCTGAAGGGGTTTAAGGCACGGGTGGATGAGGTCTTGAGGGACTTGGTTTAGTGTTTGATAGGAATGGTTGGACTCAATGATCTGATGGGTCTCTTCCAACCTGGGTGTTCTGTCATTCTATGGTTTTCTCCTCCCTCTAACCCAAATTTCTACATCCCTGAGGCTCTCCCATCAAAACAGAGCAGGGCGTAGCCTCAAACCTTGCAGGCGTTACCCGTGTGAGCAGCAGCTGTCTGCCTCTGCACCAGCTTTCTGTTCCTGGGCCACACACTCTGTCTTTTGCAGCTGTCTTATCTCATTATCTTGTCTGATGGTGGCCAAGTTGTGATGTGTCATAGAATCATAGAACAACCAGGTTGAAGAGACCCACCGGGTCGAGTCCAACCATTCCTAGCAAACACTAACCCATGTCCCTCATCACCTCATCCACCCATCCCTTAAACACTTCCAGGGAAGGTGAATCAACCACCTCCCTGGGCAACCTCTGCCACTGCCCAATGACCCTTTCTGTGAAATATTTTTTTCCTAATGTCCAGCCTGAACCTCCCCTGATGGAGCTTGAGACCATTCCCTCTCGTCCTGTCCCCTGTCCCTTGGGAGAAGAGCCCAGCTCCCTCCTCTCCACAACCTCCTTTCAGGTAGTTGGAGAGAGCAATGAGGTCTCCCCTCAACCTCCTCTTCTCCAGGATTAACACCCTCAACTCACTCACACAGCTCAAACTTGGTCTCAATCCCATCTCCAGCAGAAGATGCCCACAGTGGAGCAGAGTCACCCAGTTAATTCCAGTCTCCCCATCAAGGTGAACTTGGGCCTTGTGACCCTGCGAGTCACCCATGGCCCAGGACCGTCCCCAAGAACTTCCCCACCACACAGGAGATGGTTTAGGTTGCTTTATTAGCAAATTATTTCGAATGTGTTGCTTCTCATTACCTTATTTTCCAATAGCAGCAATAATTCCCTCCTGGGAAGCTCCCTCATCTTCGCAGTCGGGGCTGCCTGTCGCCGTTCACCTCCCAGACAAAACCCTCCTTGCCTCTCCTCACCACCGAGAGGGGCCAGAGGGCTGCGAGTCTCCTCCCTGGTGGAAGGCACGTCCTGCAGTGTGGGAGCAGGGATTTATTTCATTCTCTCTTTTCTTTGATTTAATTCCGAGAACAAAATATAGTGTGGATATTTGGGATTAACATCCGTTAAGAGATCATTAGCGCCACAGAAGTGACTTTGAAAGCCTGAAAATGTCAACTCTAATCCGCAGTCAGATAGGGATAATTAAAATTGATTGAAGTGTTGCTGATCTCGAGGATTTACCAAGAGTTAAGTGAGCTGGGTTTGGGGCTGATATTGCACTGTTGGAGCTATTACACTTGAATTTAGTTACTTAAGTACAAAGCTTTGCTTGCTCTTTGGACCTGACAGAGTTACCTCCTAGGCAAAGAAATGCTACTCTGAAGTGATCAGAGAGCAGGATGTTCCCGTATTTCGTTAAATCTGTAGCTGTTCGGAACATCCTAATGTGAAGATGAGTACTGAGTTCTCTACCCAATGCCATTTTTTATCTTAGCAACTGAAATGTTTCATTGTCATGGCGAAGCTTCTATCAATTGTGTTTATTTGCAGAAGTTAAGGGTGACAGTAGTTTCATTCTTTAAAGATTGTTACAGTTGGGGTTACTCGGCCTTGACTCAGCTCTTTGATTTACAGTGAGTTCTCAGTTCAAGCCCAACACGTTTGAGTATTGCAACACATCTGGATGGTAACATCTTCTGCTGCTGGAGCCCTTTGGTAGGACACCACATGTGCTACAAAGGAAGGTCACTTGGGTTCTCTCCTTGATTGCCCTGCTGTTTACTGTAACTAAGAAACATAGGAACGTGCAGGAGAAATATTTCAGTTTTCCTGTTTATCCGCTAAATCCAGGAATTAGCTTGATGAAATTAGCTTGTCCAGAGAAGAGCAACAAAGCTGGTGAAGGGGCTGGAGAACAGGCCTTATGAGGAGCAGCTGAGAAAGCTGGGGGTGTTTAGCCTAGAGAAGAGGAGGTTGAGGGGAGACCTCATTGCTCTCTCCAACTCCCTGAAAGGAGGTTGTGGAGAGGAGGGAGCTGGGCTCTTCTCCCAAGGGACAGGGGACAGGACAAGAGGGAATGGCCTCAAGCTCCACCAGGGGAGGTTCAGACTGTACATTAGGAAAAAATTTTTCACAGAAAGATTCGTTGGTCACTGCCAGAGGCTTCCCAGGAAGGTGGTTGATTAACCTGGAGGTGTTTAAGGGACGGGTGGACGAGGTGCTGAGGGACATGGTTTAATGTTTGATAGGAACGGTTGGACTCGATGATCCGGTGGGTCTCTTCCAACCTGGTTGTTCTATGATTCTGTGATTCTACGTTTAACGAAAATGAAGGCATCCACATGTGCGTGTGCTACTGTTAGACGTGTGACAAAGTCAATTTGGCACAATTTGGCACTGGCAGCACAGAGTCTGGTGGGACAGGAGGGGTGAAATCACCACGTGGGATGAAATCATCATGTGGGATGAAATCATCACACCTCTGCATGTTCTCTTCTTTTAAGTCTTTACATTTTTTAATCCACCAGAGAATCTGTCACTTCCTTGGGCCAGATTATTTGAGAAGGTTGAAAAAGGCACATGTATCATAGAATCACCAGGTTGGAATAGACCCACCAGATCATTGAGTCCAACCATTCCCACCAATTTCTAAACCGCAAGGCAAGAAAGTTCAGCTTTATGAGATATTTTATCAATGTATTAAGAAATACGTATATGGTGGATACGTCAAAAATCTGTCAAGTTGTTTAACTGGTGTGTTTTGAGTCCCAGAACCCTCTGTCAATCTTTCACTTAATTCCCAGAAGCTGCACTCCCTATGCCCACAGTACTTGGAGCATCTTTAGCCTTGAGAAGAGGAGGCTAAGGGGAGACCTCATTGCTCTCTCCAACTACCTGAAAGGAGGTTGCGGAGAGGAGGGAGCTGGGCTTTTCTCCCAAGGGACAGGGGACAGGACGAGAGGGAATGGCCTCAGGCTCCTCCAGGGGAGATTTAGGCTGGACCTTAGGAAAAAAATTTTCCCAGAAAGGGTCATTGGGCAGTGGCAGAGGCTGCCCAGGGAGGGGGTTGAGTCACCTTCCCTGAAGGGATTTAAGGTGCAGGTGGATGAGAAGCTGAGGGACATGGTTTAGTGTTTGATGGGAACAGTTGGACTCAATGATCCAGTGGGTCTCTTCCAACCTGGTTGTTCTATGATTCTGTGATTCTATGATGTTCCTTGTGACTGGGTTGACTATAAGAAGCAATGGCAATGGTTGGCACCAGGCCAGGTTCAGTTTGGACATTGGGGAAAAATTTCTTCACCAAAAGGTTTCTCAGGCACAGGAACAACTGCCCAGGGAGGGCATGGAGTCCCCGTCCCTGGAGGGATTTAAAAGCCGGGTAGATGAGATGCTCAGAGATCTGGTTTAGTAGTTGACAGCAACGATTGGAGTTGATGATCTCAGAGGTCCTTTCCAAACAAATGATTCTACAATTCTGAGCGAGCTGGAGGTAACAACGACTTTGTGTGCACTGCTGCTGTCTCTGTAACAGCAGGAATAAAAGCCTGTCTTGTTGCTGTGAACAATCTGAAAATAATTTCCATGTAGTTCTGTCAAAACTACGGTTGGTTCTGGAAAATCTTTCTTTGTGAGTTTAAGGAGAATTGAAAAGGGAGACTGTGACTCCGCTTTAGAGGAACAGTAATTGCAAAACAGCCTGCGCAGTTCTGAACATAATTTGTAGTCACATCTCACGCATGGGAAGAGGTGCTTGGCTCCTCTTCTTCCCTCTGATCAGATTCCATGCTTCTGAAGTAGCCAAAAGAGGATGTGAAGCCAAGCAATGCAGGGATGGGCTATAATGCTGCTTTTACTGACATCTGCCTCATCCAGATCTCTGCCAGTTGGTAGTTTTATAGTCAGTGCCTTGGTATTCGAGAAGGCCGTGGAGCGGCGTTCCGTGGCAGCCAAGCGGCATGGAACACTTCACACAGGGAGCTGTTACTCAACTGGGGATGACTTATTCAATTAAGCATTTTCATTTAGAAAATGAACATCGTCCGTGTCAGTCGCGTTTGAAGGAAATGCTACCCCGGTGAGCCATAATGGAAAATGAAGTCAGGGAGATGCAGAGCCAGGATATCTCATTTTAATCAGAACTTGTTGTGAAGCAGCTTTGATAGCATCTACAGTTGACATCAAGCTCTCTGGCTGGGCAGAGATCAGCGATGGCGAAGGGTGCTTCCATTTCATAAAAGGCATCCAGCTGGTTGTTTTTCAAGACTTTGCTGTACCGTGAAGGGTATGAGGCTATTGAGCGGGTGAAGGGGCTGGAGAACAGGCCCTATGAGAAGCGACTGAGAGAGCTGGGGGTGTTTAACCTAGAGAAGAGGAGGCTCAGAGGAGACCTCATTGCTCTCTACAACTACCTGAGAGGAGGTTGTAGAGAGGAGGGAACTGGGCTCTTCTCCCAGGTGACAGAGGACAGGACTAGAGGGAATGACCTCAAGCTCTGCCAGGGGAGATTTAGGCTGGAGATTAAGAGGAAATTTTTCACGGAAAGGGTCATTGGGCCTTGGAATAGGCTGCCCAGGGAGGTGGTTGATTCACCTTCCCTGGAGGTGTTTAAGGCACAGGTGGATGAGGTGCTGAGGGACATGGTTTAGTGTTTGATAGGAATGGTTGGACTCGATGATCCGATGGGTCTCTTCCAACCTGTTTTTTCTATGATTCTATGAATTTGAAGCTTCTTTTTCCTTCCCTCCTTCTGTCCTGTTCTTGATCTATCTTGCCTCTTTCTGCTTGCTCTTCACTGTCAGGCAAGAGTCTTTTGAAGAGAGATGAAGTCATGAACTGCAGGTTGGGTATTGGCCTGCTGGGAAAAATAATCAGCGTTTCTCTTTTAGCCAAAGTGAAACTTTTCGACAAGGAACGATCTTTTTCGCTTCGGCATTCGGAATCCCTGATTCATATCTCTCCCTGTGCACTGTTCCGCAGACTAGACTGTGCCTGGAAGGGGGAGGGAGGGCAAAAGTCTGAAAAGAACCCTCTTAAGCTGATTATTCAGCTGCAGCGATGAGCTGAGTCTGCCTCAGCGAGCCCGCAGGGAACTGCTCTGGCGTGTGAAATCAGAATGTGCTCTGCGACAGCCATTTCTGCAGACACAGAAAGAATGTTCCTAACAGCAGGTAACAGATAGCTCAAAGTACTTCTGGAATGTTTCTTTTTCAAGTGCCAGGTTTAGAGAGAGCCGTCAAGGCCACGTCCAGGCTTTTGTGAGCTGCGTCCTGGTTTGTCTGTTGACTCTTGGGAGAAGAATTTCTTCCTAATATCTAATCTAGATCTTTCCCCTTCCAATTTAAAAGCATTCCCCCTCATCCTGTCACTACAGACCCCTGCAAGAAGCCCTTCCCCAGCTTTCCCAGAGCCTCTTTCAGGTACAATTCTATGAAGTTTTATGCTGCACTGGGGATCTTAGCCTTCACAACTTCTTTTTATTCTAATTATTATCTCCTTGGAGCTTGAGTTCTTGCTTGCTCGTTTTTCAGTAAACACTAACACTTGGGGTTTTACTCACTGCACAAGAAGTATAGTTCAGCTGTAGAGCTCAGTTTTCCCCTAAAAATAACTAGGTAAGAGGCGCGTTATTTATTTGATAAAAACCCTTCTTTATTAAATGCTTGCGCTTAAAAATTGTTAGCGTAGTTCATGCAATTATAGAATAGTTTAAGTTGGAAGGGACCTTATAGCCCATCCAGTTCCAACCCCCTGCCCTGGGCAGGGTCACCTCCCACTGGATCAGGGGCTCCAAGCCCCATCCAGCCTGGCCTTGAACCCCTCCAGGGATGGGGCAGCCACCCCTGCTCTGGGCAACCTGGGCCAGGACCTCCCCACCCTCAGAGGAAAACATTTTTTCCTAAGATTTCATCTCAATCTCTCCTCTTGCAGCTTAAAATCATTCTCTTTGTCCTATCCCAGTACTCCCTGATCAAGAGCCCCTCCCCAGCTTTCCTGTAGGACCCTTTTAGTGACTGAACTGAACTAATTCATTTAAGTTAGTTGAACTTAGCACTCAAATTTGCTGTTTTGTTGCTGGATGCAAGTATCTTGTCTCTGCAACCGGCTCAGACCTGCTAGATAATGTTTCGTCTGCCTGATAAGCAAACGGAACAGCATGTTGGGACAACACTATGTTTACTTTGATTGTGGGACCACAATTTTTGCATAGCTGATGGTGATTCTCCTGGGTATACGGTTCATGGATCTTCAGCAGGGTTTAAAAAAAGGGAAGGGAGTCAGTTAGATGTTCCTATGCTTCACGTAAGTGTCTGGCCTCTGATTTCTAAGTGGTTGTAGTCCTCTCCTTCCTCTTCTTAGCTTTTGCTGTTTGTCGTGGGTGTAAAACCCTAAACCAGAGCAAAGGGCCACATGCTGACCTTTTAGACTGTGATTTTTTTTTTGTAGGAGATCCTTTTAGGAAAATATTGTTACGCTCACCATACCAAATGGGAGAATTTGGATCAAGGAGAGGAAAAATGCTTCGTCTTAAGTCAGTATTGACTTCAGCAGAGTTTCTGCAGATGAATAAAAAGGCTAAAAGAGATTTCCTACTCTAGCAAAGTGTCCTCTAAGTAATACTGCACTTTTTTAAGATCATACTGCACTGGAACCGTGTCTCAGTGGCTTCTATTCAGGTGTTAATTCTTCTAGCTAGAAAGGGAAGAGAGGTCTTAAAACTAACAAACTGGAGAAAGGAACATGACATCAAGTAAATTTTGATAGGAATGGTTGGACTCGATGATCCGATGGGTCCCTTCCAACCTGGTTGTTCTGTGATTCTAAGTTTTGGTTTCTACCAAGAGCTTCATGATCTTTCTATAAAGCATTCGTTTGACATTCTGTTATCCACATCAGACCAAAATGCAGCTTCACTCCCTGCCCTCCCTGCTGTGAAAAGTTGAGTCCCCACTTTTGTGTAGGACCTGGCCCTCAGCTGGGACCTCTGGCTGTCATTGTCACGCGGGTTTGGCAGTTTGATAAGGCAAAAACCAATTCCCTTGTCTGAAACCGAAGGGAAAATCAGCTGGGAGGCTCTCTTAAAACATTCAGTCAGTTGGCGATATCTTACCTGGATTTGTAAAGAACAGCTTTGCATCCCACAAGGATTTAAATTCAGCAGGATCTGGGAACATTGCATCTTGGCTTCTCCATGTGCCCCTTTTAGTCTTTGAAAACTTCATTCAAAATATCGACTCCGTATTTTTCACTGAACTAAAGGGATGGTCTTCTACCATCTTTCATGGTAGAAAGCAACGCAGTGCTTAGCAACTGACATTAAAAATACACCTTTCTTCTTCTTTTCAGGGAGGACAAGTTCTACTGGCATTTGAAGCTCGTGTTTCCTCACTGTCACGCCGAATACACTTTAAGAAGGTACAGAGTTTGAAAAACAGGTTTTTATAAAGTTTATGCTAGTCTGCTGAGATGGAACAGCAGAATATTTTGATCAGTTCTTAATTAGTTCTGTTATAGAAGGTAAATGTGAATGTTACTTTTAGTCTTAATTAAAAGGGTATTTAAATGGAACAAAACGCTTAAAGTTTTGTAGTCCTTTCCCCTTAGAAAGCTTAAAGTCGTGTAGCCTTTTTGAAAGCTAACAGGCTTTTCAAATCAGGCAAAATGTGATTGCTATTCCTTTTGTCTGTGTGAAGAGCACTTTGTATATTCTCATAGCAATATCCTGTCCACCTAACACAGAATCATAGAATCATAGAACAACCAGGTTGGAAGGGACCCGTCGGATCTTCTAGTCCAACCATTCCTATCTAACACTAAACCAAGTGCCTCAAGACCTCATCCACCCATCCCTTAAACACCTCCAGGGAAGGTGACTCAACCGCCTCCCTGGGCAACCTATTCCAATGACCCTCTGTGTGAAAAACTTCCTCCTAATCTCTAGCCTAAATCTTCCCTGGTGGAGCTTGAGGCCATTCCCTCTTGTCCTGTCCCCTGTCCCTTGGGAGAAGAGCCCAGCTCCCTCCTCTCCACAACCTCCTTTCAGGTAGTTGGGAGAGAGCAATGAGGTCTCCTCTCAGCCTCCTCTTCTCCAGGCTAAACAACCCCATGTTCTGTTCTCCTGCAGCAGACGTTCAGCCAGATCTGAGGTGACCTTCCTATAGGCTGAACCGTTTGCATTGTTCACAGGAAAGCCCACGAGTGCATCTTACGATGGCCAAAAAACAAGCTTTTGTTGACACATCCTTCTCCCTTTTTCCTAGCCTGAAGGGGGATGAGGAGTATGTCGTCTTCTGCTTCTAGGGCTGTAGGAACACCGTGTTCCTGCTGCAGGGTTAGAAACGAGAGATAGGCATCTGTTTACCTCATGTAGATGCCAGCAAAGTCCCAGTGTTGAAACTGAGATAAAGTTGTGAATTATCTGTGCTGTATCAATACGCGTTTATGAGCCTCCCGTAAAGCGCTCGGTTGTGCCACGGTAGCGTGCGAGCGTACGGCTGCTTCCAAATGACTCAGGTGAGAGGTTTCTGTGTACAGGATGAACTATGACTTACGTATTTGATTTTTATCTTTGGTGAAAGGGTGCCTGACGATAGAACGCTCGCTGATATCCTGAAGCCGTACATTGATCCGGTGGAGTCAGATCCTGTGGTTTGTCAAAGGTGTGTATGAAATAACTTTTCTACCTGGTTTATGTAATGCACTAATGAAAGAAGGAGACTGCTCTGAATAGATGGCTTCAACCAGCTGTGCTGTCAGCACGCGGAGCTGAGTTCCCTGCCTGCAGTACAGGGAGTCACAGAATGGTTTGAGATGGAAGAGACCTCAAAGCCCATCCAGTTCCACCTCTGCCATGAGCAGGGACACCTCCCACTGGATCAGGGGCTCCAAGCCCCATCCAACCTGGCCTTGAACCCCTCCAGGGATGTGGCATCCTAACATTCACTAACAACTAAGCCTGGAGGCGTTAGTTTAAACCAGGAACAGATAAAGACGATGGCCTGAAGGCATCGAGTACACCTTTAGCAGGTTTGCAGACTACACTAAGCTGGGTGGAAGTGTGTATCTGCTGGAGGGTAGGGAGGCTCTGCAAAGGGATCTGAACAGGCTGGATCACTGGGCAGAGACCAATGGGATGAGGTTTAATAAGGCCAAATGGTGGATCCTGCACTTGGGGCACAACAACTCTGAGCAGCTACAGAATAGGAGAGGTCTGACTGGAAACTGCCTGGAAGAGAGGGACCTGGGGGTGTTCATTGACAGCAACTGAACATGAGCCAGCAGTGTGCCCAGGTGGCCAAGAAGGCCAATGGCATCCTGGCTTGGATCAGAAATGGTGTGACCAGCAGGGCCAGGGAGGTTCTTCTCCCTCTGGACTCAGCACTGGTGAGACCTCTCCTCGAATCCTGTGTTCAATTGTGGGCCCCTCAGCACAAGAAGGATGTTGAGGCTCTGGAGTGAGTCCAGAGAAGAGCAAGGAAGCTGGTGAAGGGGCTGGAGAACAGGCCTTATGAGGAAGGGCTGAGAGAGCTGGGGGTGTTTATCCTGGAGAAGAGGAGGCTGAGGGGAGACCTCATTGCTCTCTCTGCCTACCTGAAAGGAGGTTGTGGAGAGGAGGGAACTGGCCTCTTCTCCCAAGTGACAGGGGACAGGACGAGAGGGAATGGCCTCAAGCTCCACCAGGGGAGATTTGGGCTGTACATTACGAAAAAATTTTTCACAGAAAGGGTCATTGGGCATTGGAATAGGCTGCCCAGGGAGGTGGTTGATTCACCTTCCCTGGAGGTGTTTAAGGGACAGGTAGATGAGGTGCTGAAGGACATGGTTTAGTGTTTGATAGGAATGGTTGGACTCGATGATCTGGTGGGTCTCTTCCAGGCTGGTTATTCTATGATTCTATGATAAAGATCAAACAAAGCAGCTGTAATGCTAAAAAATTTAACAGTGAACCTTTTCTTTAGAGTAATTAGTGAAGCCTGCTAGTAGTTGTAGCCCTCATTTATCAGAAATACTTGGTATGTGGCAAATTAATGTCTTCGTGAAGAAATACATACTTTTGGCTGTCGAACTGCAAAAGATCTTGTATGGATGATAGGAAGAGAAGTCATTGCACAGCACTGTTCCTTCATCTCTCTTCTATATTCTCTTTTTTCAGGTTAAAGATTTATACAGCGGCTCCTCAGTCAGACATACAGATCTTAATGAAGATAGAAAACAGGAGACGAAACTCCGTCAGGTGAGGTGCTTCTTCTTCACTTGGTGTGCTTATTAATTAAAAACAGCAAAAAGATATAACACATTTCTCCATCTTTAACATTGCAAATGGAGATTGCATAATCTCATGGATTAAACTGCAGAGAGTAATTACCAGTGATTTGAGAAAGTGATATTTCTTTGTCTTTTAACATGTCAAAACTGAAATTTCTGTTTCATTAACTGTGTGGTAAATTCAAGTGACTTGGACAATTTATGAAGTGAGGGCACTCACAGCTACGTTGGAATAGTGAGTGTCCCCTCAGCTGAGCTGCTTCAGCTCGGTCCAGTCCTGCAGCAAAGACAGGTTGGTGTTAAAATGCTGATTTTGGGTATTGACCAGCAGAAATATAGACATCTATTCACTTCTGCAAGTTCCTCTGTGGATATGTTAACCTCCCGAAGGGAGATGAAATGATAATTGAGGGGAGCTGTCTTTTGATATAGGGAACAGGACAAGAGGGAATGGCCTCAAGCTCCGCCAGGGGAGATTTAGGCTAGAGATTAGGAGGAAGTTTTTCATGGAAAGGGTCATTGGGTGTTGGAATAGGCTGCCCAGGGAGGTGGTTGATTCACCTTCCCTGGAGGTGTTTAAGGGACGGGTAGACGAGGTGCTGAGGGACATGGTTTAGTGTTTGATAGGAATGGTTGGACTTGATGATCCAGTGGGTCTCTTCCAACCTGGTGATTCTATGATTCTATGAAAACTTCCGTGCTTATCAGCATCCTGTCACTGCATTTGAAGTAACACATCTTTCTCAGGTTTACCGCTCACCGCTTCATGGTGCTGTATTTCTGGGTCTAGATTCTGAAGTCTCCGGAATTCAGATGTGTGCGGAATTGTTTTCTTTGTTTCAAGAGTAGACAATTATCTGGAAATTCCAAATTAAAAAAATTGTTGGTATAAATACCATTTTGAACGCTTGACCTCATTGTCATTGTTACTGCAAAGGATATGGAGCAGCTTTGTAGGATCATAGAATGGATTCGGTTGGAAAATACCTTTAAGATCATTGAGTCCAACCATCGATCCAGCTCTGCTAAGTCTGCCACCAGACCATATCTCCAGGCACAACATCTACTTGTCTTTTAAACACCTCTAGGGATGGTTACTCCACCACCTCCCTGGGTAACCCCTTCCAGTGCTTCACAGCCCTTTCAGTAAAGAAAATCCTCCTAAAATCCATCCTAAACCTCCCTTGTTGCATCTTATTTCCCCTTATTCTGTCACTAGCTGCCAGGGAGAAGAGACCAGCACCCTCTTCGCTACTTGCAGACAGCGATAAGGTCACATCAGAACTTGTTGTGTTTGACCAGTGGTTCCCGGTTAGGATCCTTAAAATACATTCTCTTCTTCAAACATAACAACTGCAAATAACACACTTCCCTGAAGTGTGGTGTGTTAGTTTTAAGGGGGAGGAAAGGTATATTAAAATACTTAAGGTGTAACTGGCCTTCCTGCTTGTGCTTTATTCTTTCCCAGTGAGTGCTATTCAAAGATGCAATGTACTTCAAAATTAAAGCCTCAAACTCTTGATGGTTGTCATTTCTTTTCCCCTTTTTGCAATCATTCCAATGCCAAATGACCCTTTCTGTGAAAATTTTTTTCCTAATGTCCAGCCTAAACCTCCCCTGGCATAGCTTGAGACCATTCCCTCTCATCCTGTCCCCTATTCCTTGGGAGAAGAACCCAGCTCCCTCCTCTCCACAACCTCCTTTCAGGTAGTTGTAGAGAGTAATGAGGTCTCCTCTCAGCCTCCTCTTCTCCAGGATAAACACCCCCAGCTCTCTTAGCCGTTCCTCACAAGACCTGTTCTCCAGCCCCTTCACCAACTTCGTTGCTCTTCTCTGGACTCGCTCCAGAGCCTCAACATCCTTCTTTTGCTGAGGGACTCAGAACTGCACACAGGATTCGAGGAGCAGTCTCCCCACTGCCGAGTTCAGAGGGAGAAGAACTTCCCTGGACCTGCTGGTCACACTGTTTCTGATCCAAGCCCAGATGCCATTGGCCGCCTTGGCCACCTGGGCCACTGCTGCCTCATGTTCAATCGCTGTCAACCAACACCCCCAGGTCCTTCTCCTCCAGGCAGCTTTCTAGACAGACCTCTCCTAATTTAAATTCTTATTGTGTTGGTCTTGCAGAAGAGGAGGCTCCGGGGAGACCTTAGAGCAGCTTCCAGTAGTGAAAGGGCCTTGCTCTTAGCTCAGAGTCATTTCCCATCCTGTGCCACCTCATTCTATGGGATTTCAGGCTGTTCCTACCTGGCCAAATCCTCTTCTATCACTCTGGGCAGGCTGGAGGAGAAGGGTTGGTGCAGTCTACATCAATGTTGTGTTATCCAAACTTTCCCCTTTGCCCACCAGAAACATTCCTTCTCCAGCAGCCCTAGATAATAGGAAGGCTGTAAATACACATTGTTGAATCGGATGTTGGTTTTAGGCTTAGCGGAAGCTTTTGAAAAACATGCTTTTCATACTTATAATTACGTCTTATTGAGGAAGCACAATGGTGCTTCAGAGACTATCTAAGCAGGATTATTATGGGTTATAAAACGTTAGTCTTCTAGTTTTCAGATAAGTATGTAGCAGAAGGGTTTTAGTATTTCCTGCAATTGTTTATGAAACAGGAGTTTGTGGTTTAGTTTGGGCTGTTTTCTGTGTTTCACAGCAAATAAGCTCCGTAGTTTGAAGGTCCTTTGCCGAATGCTTTAGATTTTTTGGTTTTCCTTGTATTCTTTCTCCAGAAATATAAATTAGCCGTGTGGTCCGCCTTGCTGCTTCCTCCCAGGAGCTCTGCAGAACCTCAGATGGCAGCTGGGTAAATCCCCTGGTGTGCAGATATCGTGGGTAGCTGCCAGATGACACAGTGCTTGCTTCTTCCTGCTGGGTGCCTTTTGTCATCAGTGGTGACAGTTCTTCAAGAACTTTGTGATAAGCTCTCTTTTCTGTCTTCTCTAAAACCAGATTGGAAGAATGATAGAGCCTTAGAATGGTTTGGGTTGGAAGGGACCTTAAAGATCTTCCAGTTCCAACCCCTCTGCTATGGGTAGGGACACCTCCCACTGGATCAGGAGCTCCAAGCCCCATCCAGCAACTTCCCTGAACAACCTGGGCCAGGACCTCTCCACCCTCACCGTGAAAGGAGGTTGTGGAGAGGAGGGAGCTGGGCTCTTCTCCCTAGTGACAGGGGACAGGACAAGAGGGAATGGCCTCAAGCTCCACCAGGGAAGATTTAGGCTAGAGATTAGGAGGAAGTTTTTCACAGAAAGGGTCATTGGGCATTGGAATAGGCTGCCCAGGGAGGGTGTTGATTCACCTTCCCTGGAGGTGTTTAAGGCACAGGTAGATGAGGTCCTGAGGGACATGGTTTAATGTTTGATAGGAATGGTTGAACTCAATGATCCAATGGGTCTCTTCCAACCTGGTTGTTCTATGATTCTTCCTAATGTCTAATGTAAACCTTTCCCCTTCCAATTTAAACCCATTCCCCCTCATCCTGTCACTCCATGCCCTTGGAAAAAGCCCCTCCCCAGCTTTCCTGTAGCCCCTTCAGGTACTTGAAGGCCACTTCAGGGCCCTTCACTCTTGGAAGAGCTTATTGCGACCTTTCGGTACTGAAAGGAGACTTAGAAGAAAGGTGGGGAAAACTTTTCAACAGGGCCTTCTGCAACAGGACAAAGTTTTAAACTAAAAGGGAGATTTAGACTGGATATAAGGGAGGCAATTTGTATTATTCAGGTGGTGAAACGGTGGTCTAGCATGTCCAGAGAGATGGTGGTTTAGAGATTGATGGGAATGTTTGGATTCGATCATCCGGTGGGTCTCCTCCAACCTATGATTCTATGAATCTCTCCCTATGAACATTCAAGGCCAGGTTGGACATGGCTGATGGAGTTGAAGATGTCCCTGATCCTTCAGGAGGGTTGGACTGGATGGGCTTCCAAGATTCTTTCCAACCCAACCCATTCCATGATTCTTGATTCTCTTCTCGTTAGCTGCGCTTACTTTATAAGGAATCTTGTGAAGGAGAGTTTGAAAAAACAAGTGTTACACAACTCCCTTCTTCCTTTAAAACCTTGGTTTGGAAAAAATCCGCCTTTGAAAGGGTTAGAATAGTTTTCCGTTCGGTGGTGCTTGCCTTTATCACCTGTTATGCAATATTGAGTTCGTGGTTGGTGTCCGTTCTTTCCTCGGCTGTAACTAGTCCAAGAAAGGTTTAACTGCTGCCTCTTGGATGATTTTTACAGTCTGCGTTCTTTTATAAAGTAGCCTTTTTCTTTCTTCAGGATAAATTAGTGTCCTGACTGTCTTCAGTCCTTTATTTGGGATGCCTTCAAAGTGACTTCATATGGTAAGAGTATTGCTTTTTCCACTAAGGAAAGATGCAACTGCCAAATTATACAAACTGCTTTGGGAAATACACCTTCTTCTTTCCTTAGAATTGCCTTATTAGGCTTTGCCTTATTAGGCTTCGCCTTGTTAGGCTCTGTGTAACAAAAAAATCCCACCAAACCAGCCCCTCAAGAAAAGAATTCCTAAATTTAATCCAACAGCCCCCAATATTTGTTATAAGTAAGTTATTGGTCAGTGTGGTTGGGGTTTTTGGGTTTTTTTTGTAACTGTTTATATTTAATGACAATTTTATTTACTCATCCTAATAGTATGCGATTGTCTTATGTCTTGAAGAGAAATAACTGCAACAGAATCGTAGAATCACAGAGTGGTTTGGGATGGAATGGGCCTTAAAGCCCATCCAGTTCCACCCCTGCCCTGGGCAGGGACACCTCCCACTGGATCAGGGGCTCCAAGCCCCATCCAACCTGCCCTTGAACCCCTCCAGGGATGGGGCAGAGGCTCTCCTCTCCCAGCTGGTTACAAACATTGTGTTATCACTCACTGGAAGACCCTTTCTATCTCCCATTTTTTTTGCTCTGATCCCAAATTATAGAATCATAGAATAATTTGGGTCGGAAGGGACCTCAAAGCCCATCCTGTCCCACCTTTGCCATGGGCAGGGACACCTCCCACTGAATCAGGGGCTCCAAGCCCCATCCAACCTGCCCTTGAACCCCTCCAGGGATGCAACAACCACCACTGCTCTGGGCAGCCTGGGCCAGGGCCTCCTCACCCTCACATGAAAACATTTCTTCCTAAGATCTCCTCACTCTACCATGATAATATTTAGATGCCTCAAAAATTCATTCTGGTTGGCCTTAAGAGCTTTGCAAAGCCCACGGCTTTTAATGGACTGTGATCTTCAAGGAACTGGAGAAGAGGAGGCTGAGAGGAGACCTCATTACTCTCTACAACTACCTGAGGGGAGGTTGTAGAGAGGAGGGAGCTGGGCTCTTCTCCCAAGTGACAGGGGACAGGACGAGAGGGAATGGCCTCAAGCTCCGCCAGGGGAGATTTAGGCTGGAGATTAGGAGGAAGTTTTTCACACAGAGGGTCATTGGGCATTGGAATAGGTTGCCCAGGGAGGTGGTTGAGTCACCTTCCCTGGAGGTGTTTAAGGCACGAGTGTATGAGGTCTTGAGGGACTTGGTTTAGTGTTTGATAGGAATGGTTGGACTAGAAGATCCGATGGGGCCTTCCAACCTGGTTGTTCTGTGATTCTGTGATAAAGCAGTGCCAGGCTGTATCCTATACCTTTC
Organism: Coccyzus lansbergi; assembly: GCA_033558105.1. Classification (NCBI taxonomy): domain Eukaryota; kingdom Metazoa; phylum Chordata; class Aves; order Cuculiformes; family Coccyzidae; genus Coccyzus; species Coccyzus lansbergi. The sequence continues at coordinate 22,302 of JAUMJK010000244.1, forward strand.
CTCTCATAAAACTGCCACACCATAGAGAAGATGCATATAGAATGAGCTGTAAGAATTGTTTTTGATGTCAGTACTGGTGCAGCTCATGCTTTACTTCCTCAGAAAGCCAAAAATACAAAAAAAAACCATTGTGACATTGGCCGGTGCACAAGAGAATAGTGTCATGTTTGCCACTTCATTCTTGCAGACCACAGGGAAGCAAATCTGTTAAATAAGTATCAGAGGTTTCTTCTCTGCGAAATGCCGTTGCTTTATGGTGGTGAATGCTTCTTTTACTTGAACTGAGCCAGCGCAGTTGCTTCCCAGAAGGCTGGATGATGTTAATAATTTTGGAGGACTTCCCTGTCTCAAGATCAGCTGGCAGAAAGGAGAGTTATTTCCTTGGATGACTGAGTTCTGCACTCAAAGCGAATTATCTTTTCTCGTCTATTGTTTCTAAATAACTACGGGTTAGATCACATTAGTAGGTCGGAGGAGTCATAGTCAGATGGAGGAAACTGAAATAAGTTTTTCTGCTTTCGCGTGTGCAGAAATGCCAACAGGCTTCTAGAAAATCATCTTGGAATTCAGAGTTATAGAAATGTAAAGGAGCCAAATGGTTTTGAATGTAGTACCTATATGGGATTGTTTATCTTCCTCTCATTCATGGAGTCAGGGAATGCTTTGGATTAGAAGGAACCTTTAGTGATTTAATAATGTCTGTTAGATATCTATTTTGTTGGGAGCTTAAGAGTATCAAAACCTATTTTATTTAAATATGTTGGAGGTAGCGCTAAAGGTTGGATGGAGCTTTGAGCATCCTGATCGAGTGGGAGGTGTCCCTGCCCATGGCTGAGGGGGAACTGGATGGGCTTTGAGGTCCCTTCCAAGCCAAACCATTCTGTGATTCTATGTAAAACCAACAGAGGTTGCAGCCTTTGCTTACTGCTTATCCAGTGTAGTTCAGTAGCTTTAAAAAAAAATCACTGCTCTTAGTGTTGTGTGTGGATCAATTCTTTTTATTATCGTATTACAGCCTCTTTTCAGAAATAACTGCTTCATGTAGCAACAAAAATGTGCTGGAATTGGTGCGTTTAGAGCATTATTTCCTCCTCTGCATTTTCTGTCAATGTCAAAAAGCGCGAGGTGGTTTATTTAAGATTCTCTAGGCTGTCTCAGGAAGCGATTGCTCGTCACATTTGTGCAGGACGTGGTGTATACATGAGACAGGAATTAAGGCTACAAATCCCTGGCTGAACTGCTGGCCTTGGCATAAGTTGGACCAGACCCCAAGCTGGCTTTAGGCGATGCCAGCAGAAGATTGACAGTAGAATTCATTCCTCCTCTCTAGCTCGCAGCAGCTGGCACAAAGGCAGCTCTGCCAGCTTCACAAAAGCAGGGAGCTGGCTCACAATAGTCATTCTTCACGGCACAACTGCAGTCAGGCCCAGGCGACTTTGTCCTCTTCAAGGGGAAAGAGAACTTAGTCTGCAGGCTGTTCCTTAAACACAGCGCTCCTGTGTGTTTATACTTGCTGCTGCTTTTTCCCAGAGCGTTGGGGTTTGTCTTGTGAGGGTTTGTTTTTTTTTTTTTTTTTTTTTAAATCAAACCTTCAGCTTTTCTTACAGAATATTTTCTTTCTTGTTGGTCGTTTCGGGCTTTCTAGTTTTCCAGCCATTTCACTGTCATTTTCCACATGCTGCTTCTTTATCTGAACATCACTCTGCTAACGAAAGATTGGAGAGCAACAGATTGTAGAATCATGAAATGATTTGGGTTGGAAGGGAACTTTAAAGATCATTTAAAGATCATCCACTTCTGATCCCACTGGCATGGGCAGGGACACCTCCCGATGCATCGAGTCCTCTGGACTAGTTCAAACAGGTCCAACTGTGCATGTTTACATAAATAAACAATGCTCTGTACGTAAATACAAACCGGTTCCTCTCTAGTCCCTAGGAGATATGGCAGGATGGAACAAATGGCAAGATTTCTTCTCAGAACAGTCCTTCCTAGGTGCCCACATCTCACCACAAGAAGGATGTTGAGGCTCTGGAGCAAGTCCAGAGAAGAGCCACGAAGCTGGTGAAGGGGCTGGAGAACAGGCCCTATGAGGAGCGGCTGAGAGAGCTGGGGGGGGTTAGCCTAGAGAAGAGGAGGCTGAGAGGAGACCTCATTACTCTCTACAACTACCTGAAAGGAGGTTGTGGAGAGGAGGGAGCTGGGCTCTTCTCCCAAGGGACAGGGGACAGGACAAGAGAGAATGGCCTCAAGCTCCACCAGGGGAGATTTAGGCTAGAGATTAGGAGGAAGTTTTTTTACACAGAGGGTCATTGGGCATTGGAATAGGCTGCCCAGGGAGGTGGTTGATTCACCTTCCTTGGAGGTGTTTAAGGCACGAGTGTATGAGGTCTTGAGGGACTTGGTTTAGTGCTTGATAGGAATGATTGGACTGGAAGATCTGATGGGTCCCTTCCAACCTGGTTGTTCTATGATTCTGTGATTCAAGAGAGGAGAAAACCTGCCTGCTTATAGCTGAGCACGTTACATGGTTCAAGCCCAGTTAGGTTGCAGAGAAGGGGCTTCTGTGTAAGGATTAGAATTTGAGGTCCACCTACCTACTTTGCAAACATGAAGGATCTGAAGGTCTCCACCTCGAGACTGGACAGGACAAAGCTCTGGCTGAAGCCAACACTTAACACTTTTATCGTTAGCTCATCCTCCACCTCTTTACGTACTCACGTATTCCTCCTCCAGAAGTTCTCTGGAGCTAACTCACCACAACACAGCCTGCGGAACTTTGGAGCAGAGGCTACAATTTCTAATAAATCTTTGTGCAATAGATATCTCAGTGACCTGCTAGCTGGGGCACTCCAGCAACCCTAACGCAATCCCATTCATTATAAACCAGTTAATCCGAAAGAATTCAGGAGGGGTTACAAAATACTGGATTGTTCCTTTAACAAACAGGCGCCTGCTGGTTCCTAAAGGAATCCCTTTCAAGAAAAAAAACACGAACGATTGCTCAAGATAGTGAGATGGACAAATCCTGTTCTTTTTTGGAATCACCCCAACGATCTTCTCAAAGGTCAAGTAATTGTAATCAGGCATCATAAACATTTTAGCAATGCAAGCTACAGATTCAGAGCGTACGGACTTCTTATAGTCAGCGATGAACTGCTCTTCATCTATATTGTGTAATACAGCATTTCAATGGGAACCCGAAGTAGATAAGAAGGAAGAGAAGGCCCAGGGAGACCTTAGAGCAGCTTCCAGTGCTGAAAGGGGCTCTAGGAAAGCTGGGGAGGGGCTACGTTTCTCAGTTTTGGGGGGTAGGGAGAGCAGGGAGGCTGAAAAGCCTCCCTGCGCTCCCTACCCCCCAAAACTGAGAAAGAAGCTCCTAGGAGCAAAGATAAAGTGTTGTCGCAGGGCTAGGCTCAACCTGGGAGCCGCAGAGCTGTGACACGGCAGCAGAGCCTTTGGCGTTTCCGCAGAGCCGGAGTGGAGGAGAACCTCTTCACGTTCCAGTCAGGAAGGAGAAAACCTGTTATTTCCTCGTGATGCTGCCAAAGGGGAATCCCTCTGGTTTTTCTCTTTGCTCGACGGAAATGAGCTTGGGGCTGATCGCTTCGACCTCGCCAAGGAGGGAGTTGACCTTCTGGCTTGTTTGCCAAGAAAATAATTTGTTTTCATTATTTCATGGCTTTTCCTTTTCATCGTAAAGCGTTAGTAACCCCTTAAGGGGAGGTTTGCGGCGCTGCAGTTCCCATGCAAATTAGTGTAAACTTGTGGACGCGTTTCCTCCATTTAATGTCAAGTTTTAGAGGTGTTCAGGCTATCTCCGTATGAGCTTCATTCAGGAAGTTAGAATTTGCTATCTAGGGATCCCTAATCACAGAATTATCAGTTCTTCGAACTTCTGAAGTGGTTGTTCATTAAGATTAGCCCAAGCATAACTACCTGATAGGAGGTTATAGAGAGGAGGGAGCTGGGCTTTTCTCCCAAGGGACAGGATGAGAGGGAATGGCCTCAAGCTCCACCAGGGGAGGTTCAGGTTGGACCTTAGGAAAAAATTTTTCACAGAAAGGGTCATTGGTCACTGGCAGAGACTGCCCAGGGAGGTGGTTGATTCACTTTCCCTGGAGGGGTTTAAGGTGCAGGTGGATGAGGTGCTGAGGGACGTGGTTTAGTGTTTGATAGGAATGGTTGGACTCGATCTCATGGGTCTCTTCCAACCTGCTTGTTCTGTGATTCTATGATAACAACAAAAGTATTGCCACCTCATTTCTCTTTAGCATTTTATTTCTGTTTGTTTCATCATTGTTATTACTTATGTTCGTTAAGTTGTCAAATGAGATTTGATCCAGTAGTGTTCTGAACTTGATGTATTAAGATGTTTTCATTGCATTCTTTGGTATTCTTTCATTTACACTCCCCCATCCCCGTAATGTTTCATGAGGCTGTATAGAAGAGGTACTATAATTAATTCACTTTTGTTCTGTGATCATGCCAGTGTTTTCTTAATGGTACAAGTTATCTTGACTTCCCTGCATTTTGGGGGAACCATCCTCCACTTTCAGTTGAGGTAAAGCAGGGAGACGGAGATGAGATCTTGTGGAGAAATGTTTTCCTGTGAGGGTGGGGAGGCCCTGCCCCAGGTTGCCCAGAGCAGTGGTGGCTGCCCCGTCCCTGGGGGGGTTCAAGGCCAGGTTAGATGGGGCTTGGAGCCCCTGATCCAGTGGGAGGTGTTCCTGCCCATGGCAGGAGGTTGGAACTGGATGGGCTTTAAGATCCCTTGCAACACAAGCCATTCTGCAATACTATGATCTTCAGTAGTCAACTTTTCCCCTGTGAAATTCTGTGTTCCCTTTAGGCCTTCTCACCAACTCATTAGGCTGTTTTGTGCCTTTATCTCAGTCATACAGAAGCCCTACATGGTGTCCCCTTTTTGGTATTTCTGCTCCTATACCCCTTTAAGATTTGTAACCCTTGAATAGCTTGTGGAGCTGCCTGGCTTCCCAAAGTAAGTAAATTCCAATTTGTGTAGAGGACTTGCCGTGATGAACTTGAATAACATCATCTTCACTTTTTGTTCCTTCTTTTCATTACATCTTATGAGATGGGGAAAGTATTTGCTTTCTTGAAGTTCAGGATCACTTTACTCCTGCAGTCTTTGGACCAAACTTTCCTGAATCCAAGAAACTGACATTTGCGAGCTTCACATTTTCCTTCTGTCCTGTCATACTTTCTCCCATAACTGAAAGATCCAGAACGGTTTGTACTCTGGTTAATCTTAGGTCCTTGCATCTCTTAGATCATTCTTGTGATTCCTGAATTGTTTTGCCACATCACTCTTGCTACCAGTTTATTCAATTATTGCAGCAGGTGCCTTCCCTGCTTTATGGGTATTGCCAGCAATGATGATGTTGATGAAAATTATGTATTTTTAAACAAGTTTTACTGTGGTTTTACCTTTTTGTAATCACCTCGTTCTCCAGAGGTTTGAACAAGGACACCCTTTGTGCTTCAGTGGTGATGTATTTGTAGTCTTATTTTGCTTATCTCTTCTTTCTATTAATTTTCATATATTTTCTAGGGTAAAAGGAAACAAACCATTCAGACTTTCTGGACATCTACTGTCATGTCCAGTAACTTAGAATAATGGAATCATAGAACAACCAGGCTGGAAGAGACCCACCGGATCATCGAATCCAACCATTCCTATCAAACCATGTCCCTCAGCACCTCGTCCACTCGTGCCTTAAACACCTCCAGGGAAGGTGACTCAACTCCCTCCCTCCCTGGGCAGCCTCTGCCACTGCCCAATGACCCTTTCTGTGAAGAATTTTTAACTTATGTCCAGCCTGACCCTCCTCTGATGGAGCTTGAGGCCATTCCCTCTTGTCCTGTCCCCTGTCCCTTGGGAGAAGAGCCCAGCTCCCTCCTCTCCACAACCTCCTTTCAGGTAGTTGTAGAGAGCAATGAGGTCTCCTCTCAGCCTCCTCTGTACCTTCTCTTCCTAAAGTCTTTGTTTGAGGATGATCTATGGCCAAAATATGGCAAGGAAAAGGATCAGCATTGTGGTTTCCGTGTTCTTTGGAAGTACCTTTCCGCATTCTGCGTGTGTAGGTGTTGTTAGGAGATGGTGATAACATCTGAGTTGCTTTCCAGGTACTTTTCATATGCTGGTAACTTTTCTTCTTGTAACTTTTCTTCTTGTCCTTTTTCAACTGGTTCCCAGCAGGACTTTTGTGCCAAAGGGTTGGTAGAGGTTGAGCTGTGCAGGTATTGATGACCTGGAGGAGAGGTTGGGGAACATTTGTTGAGGCTAGTTATGGAGGTCCGAACCTGGTAGGGAAACTGGACCAAGAGTGGAAGGAAGAGTTAGCAAGCTGTGAAATATTTGTGTAAACTATAGTGTAATTATTTTCACATTAAATTATTAACGCACATGGTTCCTGCCCCTCTTCCTTAAAAGTGTGTTTGGGCAAAGTCGGGACTTTCACATTGTTCTAAGAATTATGTTACAAAGGAAATGTTATGACAAGTAATTTCCTTTTTTTGTTTCTCAGTTCTCCTCTTTTTTTTTTTTTTGCTCATTGAATTTTCTAATTCTTTTTCACACTCATGAGCTAACAAAACTCACCGCGTTCCAGGTCCGAGAACATCAAAGTTCTGGTGACAAAGCGAAGTACAGAGTCACCATGTGTTGTTTCTACACGTGGCGTTTACTGTCTGCCGTACAACTTGCCTTTCCTACCTAAATCAAGAGTGCACTTTGCTTCTTCCATGTTCACCAAATCATAACCACATGAAGAGGTTGTTCACCACTTAGGAATGAAAATCCATCTGGTAGTTATTATCTTTGCTTTGCTGCAGCACTTCAGAAAGGAGAGCTTGGGAGAGACTTGAAACACTGTGCCCACTCTTTGCTCTCCTCTAGGCCTGTGCACACACCTAGGAAGAGCCACTTATTTTGTTTTGAGGAGAAAAAAAAATCCTCATTATTCTTATAAATTAGTAGGAGTTTGCCTTGTGGATCTTCAGTCCCGCGATCGAGAGCGTGATTTATTGTATCTGAATTACGCCAAGTAAATACCTCGATCTTTCCACTCGGTTCTAGGAAGAAAAATCATCTTTGTTTAAAATACATGCAAGGATTTTAGTTGATGTCTCTCGCAGGAAAATGATGAACATCACTATACAAATATGCATTTTAGTCATATTTGCAATTAGTTAGATGGTTGAAACTTGTTTGCTTTTTCTTTTCGGTGTCTAGCAGACTAAAGAAATAACACGGGTCCAGTTTTATCTTTTAATTCCAGATTGCAGATTTTATTTTTTTGCTTTAGTATTATTAAAATCAAAGTTCCTGTAGATGACATCCAGGAAAACCTGATCAGCAGGGAATTTCCTGCTGTCTGAATTCATGGAGACAAGTCACGGCGCTGCGGTGATAGCCACGGGCTCCATTTGAGGGGAGCCGCTTGCGACTCAGTGACCTAATGCGGCATTCCTGCCTGTGGGAGACAGATTAGGAGATGGAAGGGTTGAATTCCTGGAAGGTGGTGGAATAACTATAGATAGGGAGAGTGTCCTTTGCAGGACCTTGGAGATGCTATCAGAAGCGCAGAGACATTAGAGGTAACAGACATTAGAGGTAACGAGGGGCATTCGTGGAGCAAACGGAACATCTGGGAACCGCTGTGGGATTGCTGAATCTTGTTAAATTTCTTCAATTGTCACCATTTTTGTAGGCTTTTTAAAAAAAAAAACTGGCTGTGCTGGCAGGCAAGCTTTATTTAATTTTTGTCCCTTAAAAAGTAGTTATTGTTATTTCATCCCAGCTAAAATCCAAAGCTCTTGTCTGCCAAAATTGTCTCTTTGTGGCCCTTACAAATGGAGTTGTCTCATTAAGAAGAAATTCAGGCCTATTTCTTGCTTCGTGACAGGGGCACAAAGCCTCGTTTGGGGCAAGAAACTAATGAGGGGAGTGGGTGTCAGGCAAGGAGGCTGAAGAAATGTGTGAAAGGGAGAGAGAAAATAAGTGGGGAGGAAAGAAGATTGAGAAAGAAGGGTGCAAAGGAAAGTCCCACTGAACACAGGGAAACCGCAGTGCAGACAATTCATATGAACTGGGCAGTCTGAGAAAAGGGAGGAGGGGAGAGGGTTTGGGAGAAAGAGGTGAAGATGAGGCAGCAGTGGCCCAGGTGGCCAAGAAGGCCAATGGCATCTTGGCTTGGATCAGAAACGGTGTGACCAGCAGGGCAAGGGAGGTTCTTCTCCCTCTGGACTCAGCACTGGTGAGACCTCTCCTCGAATCCTGTGTTCAGTTGTGGGCCCCTCACCACAAGAAGGATGTTGAGGCTCTGGAGTGAGTCCAGAGAAGAGCAACGAAGCTGGTGAAGGGGCTGGAGAACAGGCCTTATGAGGAAGGGCTGAGAGAGCTGGGGTTGTTAAGGCTGGAGAAGAGGAGGCTGAGGGGAGACCTCATTGCTCTCTCCCACTCCCTGAAAGGAGGTTGTGGAGAGGAGGGATCTGGGCTCTTCTCCCAAGGGACAGGGGACAGGACGAGAGGGAATGGCCTCATGCTCCACCAGGGGAGGTTCAGGGTCAACATTAGGAAAGTATATTTCCCAGAAAGAGTCATTGGGCAGTAGCAGAGGCTGCCCAGGGAGATGGTTAATTCACCTTCCCTGGAGGTGTTTAAGGTGCAGGTGGACGAGGTGATGAGGGACATGGTTTAGTGTTTGATAGGAATGGTTGGACTCGATGATCCGGTGGATCTCTTCCAACCTGGTTGTTCTATGATTCTATGATTTGGTCTATGACTCTGAGAGAACCTGAAGTATCAGTCGTGCTCAAGAGCTGCCCTGGATTAGACTTTGGAATTGAGCGACAAGTGCAAGTTTTCTGTTGAGGTCTTTTAAGCCTGCACAGACAAGGAGGATGACAGGTGGATTAGCAGAAATCCTCAACTTGCACTTGTGTATAAAGCAGAGAATGTGGTAGACTGAGGTCTTTTGGACAGCATAGTCAGCAACAGGAAAGTTTAAAAGAGAGACACATTAACCTCCTTTGTTATATTTTCCTTTGCAGTTTACAGCCCACATTATGCACTAAAAATTTGGATGTTTTCTCTGTCAACCAATAAAATTTACAGCTTAGAAAGATAAAGCTCTGATGCGGTGATCTAACACTTCAGTAATTTACTATCATAAAATAGTTTTAAGCATGAATGTTTTATCTTATGCCAAACTGGACAGTAAAGATGTTTTGTCTAAAACATGAGATAATGGAAAGTGTATTGTGGCATGTGAATTACTTTGGCCTCTTGGTGGTAAATGTTTGCTTAACCAGAAAAGAATGTGTTGAGGTCCTTGCCAGAGGAAAAGTATCGCCGTGCTTTGCATTTAGAGTACTGTAAATAAAGCAGTAAATATGTTTCTCTTCATGTGTGTTAATCCACAAGTTATGAATGCATTCATTTAAGAAGAAATGTAATATACTGTTATCCCTTTTAAAGGGTTTCGGTAAGGAGAGGTCGTAATTACTTGGGGCTGAGAGAAACACGAAACCAAATATTTTCATGATGATTGAAGTTGAATAGGAGAGAGAAATAGTTTTTGCTCAGACTGTTTCCCTTCGATCCTAAGAACTCAAATCCTGTTTTACCTTCAATATTCGTGTCTGCTGACTGCTCCGATGTCCTGTTCTTAATTGCACGTTACTGTAAATCGTAAAGGATTTGATTTCCTTTACCCATCCAGCTCCGGGTTTGGCAGGAGAAATCCCAACTGCGTAACATGTTAATGAAGAGAGAAAGTAGAGCAGCCCGGGGAAATACTCCACTTATTGCCCGCAGCGTATTTTGGGTTCAAACTTCACTTGCCTTTAACTGATACAATAGCTTAGCGGTAATTCAATCATGCTGATTACAGAAAGAATTGCATAACTGGCATTGCAGTGCAACAGTATCGGAGCCTCTGTCAGATGCCACGGTTAGAGCAGCGACAGCAACAGGGTTTCGCTTTCAAGAGGGCTTTGAAGTATCCCTCCCTTCCCCCAAAATCCCGCGTCCAGATTTCCAGTTAGAGAGCTGGGAGAGAATATTGCAGTTCTGAGCAATGAGTGTGGAGGAAACGTTTAGTTTAATTTATGTTTCTGCGGCATCATTCTTCGCCCCGCGGGCTGAAGAGGAGCTCTTTTCTGGGAAAGGACTGGCTTCCGAGTCATAGAATCATAGAATAACCAGGTTGGAAGAGACCCACCAGATCATCGAGTCCAACCAGTGCTCTCGGAGCACACACGTGTAGGGATTTCTACAGGGAGCTCTTGCAGATGGTGCAGCAACCAGGGATTTGCTTGCAAAAGGAGACGTTGTACCATCTTTTGCGCATTATAACCCCAATATTCTGGGTATCTGAGCCTTTGCTTCAACAAAACCAGAGCTCTAAGTACTTCCAGTATATTTATGCTTGTTCAGATATGCTGCTTATTTACTCTTTACACTGATAATTCATAAACAAACGTGATAAATGAGGTGTGTCGCTAACCATGTAAATGAAACATGTAGTGTTTAAGCCTGCAAGTAGAACATTATCATAGAACATTATCAGATTATAGAATCATAGAACAACCAGGTTGGAAGAGACCCACCAGATCATTGAGTCCAACTGTTCCTATCAAACACTAACCCACATCCCTCAGCACCTCAAATGTGTTCTTTTTAGTTCAGACTCATTTTGGTAACTGTATTCATTTTGATGCCTCTATGTCCACATTTGGTTTTGGTAAAGATATTCATTAAGGACTCATAAAACATTTCAGCCCTCAAATAAATTTGACTTCGCTTCTCCTCTTGTTCTTATGCTTTGGTATTGGGAGAACTTAAAAAAAATTATGTAGTTGGATAATAGGACTGGACACAAGTTGAATCAGAAGATAATTCTTCTGATCATGATCTGAAACTCCTGGGAATTGCCAGGAAGCTATTTTTGGCCTTTTTTCCTCCTATAAAGCATATGTCCTTGGTGGTATTAAAATCCAAGATAAAATTCCCTGGTTTTTAGGTACAACGAGCTGGATGCCAGTAGAAGCCTCCTGGACAATCTGAAAGGCAAAGTAATCATCGAGTATCCGACGTTATTTGTGGTCTTGAAGACACTGAAGCACGACATGGTGGTACTTGGCCAAGGTAAGAGTATATTCATGTCCTGCTCTGCTATTCTTAGATATTTTACTTAAAATAATCAATAATTAGGAATACACCTATTCATACTACGAGGAGCCTGCAGTATATCTTGTATTTCCCTCTGAATCTAAAAGAGCCACAACAGCTATAAAAAAAGCTGTTGTGGATCCTCTCTCTTCAAACTGCTGGCTGGATGGTTTATATCGTAACGTAATCAATATTCAATCGATATTTAATCGTATCGATGGTTTATATCGAACGTAAGCTTCGTTCTGGGTGTTGTTCCTGACTTACTGATGCTCGGTTCATCTTTTGTGCATTTTTAAATGCACAAAAGATGAGCCGAGCATCAGTAAGTCAGGAAAAGTCACTGAGGTAAAACACCTTTTCAGTCTCAGGCTGAATTTTGCACATGGCAAAGTTTAAGGGAGTTGGTTACTTCTAAAAAGTCCGCAGCCGGTTTTATGATGGGAAGGACTACGTGATCTTAATTTATAGGCAATGCTATCAATGCCAGAAAAATACACTTAAGTAAAAAACACACAAATGCACAAAAACCCCTGTAAAAATAGATTTAGCAGGTAATTCCTGTTAAATAGAACGTAGCGTAGCAGACTAAACTCAAGCTAAAATTCATCTGGCGAGCTTCCCTGTGAGTCAGAAGATTGCCGCGGTCTTTTATGTGATGTTTTGATGCTTGACTTGCTGGTAGCAAAACCTACAGGTGCTCCGATTTCAGCAGACAAGGTCAGTCATGGCTGAAGATAGCAGGGGATTACAGGAGCTTTCGCAGGATTTAGGGGCAGAAACAATCCTTACTTTGCGCATTGCTCCCGACATATCTGGCATATAAATGTTAATTGATTATACACTGGATTTAATGTAGACAAAATGTGACCTCCGATGTTTCTGGGTGAGATGCTTTTATTTTCTTGAACAAATTCCATCGCTGCTCTACAGGTGCACGATGTGTCCTCCGCGTTATCTGCATTTTCCAGCTGTAGAACTTATCTAGACAGGGCAGTAACGATGCCTCATCAGCTCCCTTTCCGTAGCGTCTCATTAACGAAGCATCTGACACTTAACGCTCAAAACCTTCTTTAAAGTCATAGTTGGAGCGAATACTGAAAATAACAATGAGAGCAGAGTGTGAATCATGGCTCGGCTGTGGTTTATTTTTGTGCTGTTCGAGTGCCACCAAGCAGTGGCATTTGGTGACCTCACCGTGTGGTGACCAGGGTCGGGGCTTGTTAAGGAAGAGTCTCAGGGGATGAGGCTGGAGGCCAGTTTGGGAAATGAGTGCTTCACGTTGTCATCTCAGCAGAGCCCAACGAGTTACTGCACAGCTTTAACCTCGTCAGCTTCGGCTTATGGAGCCACACAGCTTAATGCCATCTTGGGGATGCTGGAGCACGTGGAAAGAGCACAGAGCTGCATCATCCTAATTCTCCATTGCTGTCTCAGTAGTTCTTCATCTTAACTGAAATGCTGACAAAAGGCTAAATCATAGAATTATAGAATCATAGAATAACCAGCTTGGAAGAGACCCACGGGATGATCGAGTCCAGCCATTCCTATCAAACACTAAACCATGTCCCTCAGCACCTCATCCACCATCCCTTAAACACCTCCAGGGAAGGTGAATCAACCACCTCCCTGGGCAACCTGTTCCAATGTCCAATGACTCTTTCTGTGAAATATTCCATCAATCACTAAGTGATTCGTAGTTTATTATAGTTTTTAATATGTGCATGTAGCAAGTCAGAAAACAACGTTTAGAACAAAGAAGCCAATGAAACAAATGAAACTGTATGGGCTTTGCGGTCCCTTCCAACCCAAACCTTTCCATGGTTGTATGAAATGGTGATTAAAAAGGAAATAAGATGTAAAACTGCTTCTGTTGGATGAGCAAACATCATTGCTGTATCTCATTGTTTGTGTCCTACACCCTCAGATGCCAGTGAACCTGCAGAGGACTCGGACAGCGAAAGTTCATCCCTTTCATCTGTAGAAGAAGGGGAAATTCGGGACAGCTCGTGACGGTTTGTTGAGAGAAGAGGGTGGAATAAGCCTTTAAAATTTTAATTAAAGCTTTTTTAATACTACTGAGCTCTCAGAGGTTTGGTTTGGCTTCCTCCCCTAATGGCCACACTTCCAAACTGCCTGCCTGTTTTGCGATTCAGTAATGCGTATTTAGGGATTTCAACAAAGAGGTGGAGAATTGCTAGTTCCAGACATATCTGATATATTATGGAATTGCACTTTTTTTCCTACGCATCTTTATTCAATCAGAGTAACCCAGATTGAAAGTTTCAAATTAATTTCAACAATCTATGTTTTCCTTTTATCCTAACAGCTCAGTGTCTGAATTTAAATTCTGGTCATGTATTTGTATTTATGTGTGGATTTGAGTCTTAATACTTAAATTTACTGAAAAAAACCCACTGGTTTTTTTCATTGGATTAATTTTTCTTTTAAGATACCTCCTTGTCATGCTGAGCTGCTGCAAATGATGTTACTTTACTTTTTACTTTAATCTTCTGTGGTGACATGAGGTGGCTGCCCCATCCCTGGAGGAATTCGAGGCCAGGCTGGATGGGGCTTGGAGCCCCTGATCCAGTGGGAGGTGTCTGGATGGAACTGAATGGTCTTTGAGATCCTTCTGATTCAAACCATTCTGTGGCTCTGTGACATTTAGAGTACAATATAATTTTTTCTGATTTGTTGTGGCTGTTTGTTTCATCTTCTACCCCAGTCTTGTATATCAGTGGGAGGTTTAGAATCAGCAGGAATGGATACATAGTCACTAGTGCTTAATGTGTTAGACTTCTAAACGATGTTTATGTTACTCATCTCATTACTGGTTTATCTGTTGCAGCCAGATATCACAAATACTGTAGAATCACACAACGGTTTGGGTTGAAAAAGAGGAGACCTCATTACTCTCTACAGCTACCTGAAAGGACATTGTAGAGAGGAGGGAGCTGGGCTCTTCTCCCAAGTGACAGGGGACAGGACAAGAGGGAATGGCCTCAAGCTCCGCCAGGGGAGATTTAGGCTAGAGATTAGGAGGAATTTTTTCACACAGAGGGTCATTGGGCATTGGAACAGGCTGCCCAGGGAGGTGGTTGATTCACCTTCCCTGGAGGTGTTTAAGGGACAGGTAGATGAGGTGCTGAGGGACATGGTTTAGTGTTTGACAGGAATGGTTGGATTCGATGATCCGATGGGTCTCTTCCAACCTGGTTGTTCTATGATTCTGTGAAAGGGACCTTAAAGCCCATCCAGCTCCAACCCCTGCCATGGTTGGAGTTGATGATCTTAAAGGTCTTTTCATAGGATCGTAGAATCACCAGGTTGGAAGAGACCCGCCGGATCATGGAGTCCACCAGCACCTCAGTCAGTATTTGTCCTCTGCCCACCCCTTATTTCACTGTTTGTTTTTTCTCTTTCTAAAGGCCTGAGATTCCTCGCTATAGGTGCTGCTTTCATATTTTTTCAGTTCAGTGCAAGTGAATAAGCTTTTCCTAATGAGTGATTACTGCATGCTGACTTAGTAGCCACAAATTACTCTCAGCCAGTCTTGAACCCATTCATAACGACGCCGATAAAAGAGCAGAACAGCAGAACTGCCACAGTTCATTTGCCAGCAAATGTCTCATCTGGAGTAGAAGCGTGGTGTTTCTGTTGAGATTCGTAGCACGCAGGGGAAGTTTGAGTGCTGCAACTATTAGCGTTGATCGGCATGTGTGTGTGATTAGGCTTTGGCTGAGGAGCCCAGATTGATAATTAGCATTGCTTTCCTCCCCTCTTGGAGGTTGTCATTAATTGCATGAAGGGGTTTGCCCGCTTTCTGATATAAATCAAGTTTAAGCTTCCTTGGGACCCAAACACAAACGTAATTTGCTTTTAAATAAAGATGCTGCTAAAGCTCTCTTGCAGGTTTAAATCTTTTCCTGTGTTAAAGAAAGCTTTAAAAAATTATTAAGCAGCGTTCCAGTGTTGGTTACCGGAACTGAAATTCTCCAAACAAAGCTGGAAATAAGTTTCCAGAGTGCAATCAAACTAAGAGTAAAAAACCTTGGTAAAGTTTGCTTTTCATTCCTTGGTTACTGTTAGAATCGTAGAAAGGTTTAGGTCAGAAGGACCTTAAAGTTCATCCAGTCCCACCCCTGCCATGGGCAGGGACACCTCCCACTGGATCAGGGGCTCCAAGCCCCATCCAGCCTGACCTTGAACCCCTCCAGGGATGGGGCAGCCACATCATCTCTGGACCAGGGCCTCCCCACCCTCATCCTATAGAATTTCTTCCTAATGTCTAACCTAAGTCTTCCTCCTTCCAATTTAAAGCTAACAACTCCATCTCTCTCAACCTGTCCTCATAGCTCCAGCCCTTGGATCATCTCCGTGGCCTCCTCTGGACCTGTTCCAACAGTTCCATCTCCTTCTTATGTCGGGGATTCCAGAGCTGAACACTAGAGTCCAGGTGAGGTCTCACCAGACTGGAGTAGAGGAACAGAATCCCCTCCCTTGCCCTGCTGGTCCTACTGCTTTGGATGCAGCCCAGGACACAGTTGGCCTTCTGGTCTCCCCTGGTTTTGTTTGGTTTTGGTAACGGTTACACTAGTTTGAGCAGTGGTGATGCATCAAATACAAGCCAAGACAGACCTGAAATATCTAGATTTAGGCTAGAGATTAGGAGGAAGTTTTTCACAGAAAGGGTCGTTGGGCAGTGGAATAGGCTGCCCAGGGAGGTGGTTGATTCACCTTCCCTGGAGGTGTTTAAGGCACAGGTAGATGAGGTGCTGAGGGACATGGTTTAGTGTTTGATAGGAGTGGTTGGACTCGATGATCTGATGGGTCTCTTCCAACCTGGTGATTCTATGATTCTATCTTTATTCAGTTTAGCAAAAAGCAGTTGGTTTTTGTTTATTAAAGTGAACCAAAATTACATCCCTGAAAAGCACAACCTTGCTGATGGCAGGGGACCCACACAGGTCCTGCAGCAGTGATGCTTCTTTGGAATGATAAGATTACTGATTCAATTGAAATTTACACTCTCTTTGACTGGAGAGGTGGTCTATATACCTTTCAGAGGGAAGTTTTAATTCCTCTCTGAGTGACTTAGCCCAGAATGAGCATCTTGGAATAAAGCAAAGAGAGAGGATATATCTGTAAAGGCTGCATTTTTCAGTTTCTCATCATTTAAGAGATGGAGCTGAGGCTGCCTGATGGACTTAAGTCGTGTCTGTTTTGAAAACACACTATTGTAATCATTTGTCCAAGGATCCTGACAGGACTCTGACTTGATTCAGCACAGATGATGTCTGTGAATGAGAACTGTGCGATGTTGTTTTAATCTTCATCATTCAACACCAGCTTGTGTTGAGTGCTTGATTTTATGCCTACTACGCTTACTCATTTATTTCCCTCTATAAACTACTTGTCACGGAAGGAACAAGCTGTTTGTTACGGCATTTCTTTCAATGTTTAGGCTCTTCATGTTTCGGGCTCTGAGCCCTCACGGCGCACTCGAGCTGAAGGGCCATCGGCTTATGAAGTGAAGAGTAAGAGCTCTTCTCCTGAATGAACATGCTGCTTAAAAAAAAAAATGAAAAGCTTAATGAAGTCATCCCTTTCTCAAGCCATACGGGACAAAAATAGAGCATAGCTAAGTGCTTAGCAGGAACGGAGAGGTAGGATTGAGCCAACCCTAGGAGAGAATTTGGTTCTGTTCCTTTTTTGTAGAGCTTCCTGAGGGGGACAAGGTGTGAGATACTGCGTTGTCACAGAATCAGAGAAAGGTTTGGGTCGGAAGAGTCCTCGAAGCCCATCTGGTTCCACCTCTGCCATGGGCAGGGACACCTCCCACTGGATCAGGGGCTCCAAGCCCCATCCAAGCTGGCCTTGAACCCCTCCAGGGATGGGGCAGCCACCGCTGTTCTGGGCACCCTCATTGTGAAGAATTTCCTTTTTACGTTTGATCTAAAAGAAGTGCATAAACCTCTAAATGGTGTGACCAGCAGATCAAGGGAGGTTCTTCTCTCTCTGTACTCAGCACTGGTGAGACCACTCCTCGAATCCTGTGTTCAGTTTTGGGCCCCTCACCACAAAAAAGATGTTGAGGCTCTGGAGTGAGTCCAGAGAAGAGCAACAAAGCTGGTGAAGGGGCTGGAGAACAGACCTTATGAGGAACGGCTGAGAGAGCTGGGGGTGTTTATCCTGGAGAAGAGGAGGCTGAGGGGAGACCTCATTGCTCTATATAACTACCTGAAAGGAGGTTGTGGAGAGGAGGGAGCTGGGCTCTTCTCCCAAGGGACAGGGGACAGGACGAGAGGGAATGGCCTTAAGCTCCACCAGGGGAGATTCAGGGTAGACATTAGGAAAGAATTTTTCCCAGAATGGGTCACTGGGCTTTGGAACAGGCTGCCCAGGGAGGTGGTTGATTCACCTTCCCTGGAGGGTTTAAGGTGCAGGTGCTGAGGGACATGGTTTAGTGTTTGATAGGAATGGTTGGACTCGATGATCCGATGGGTCTCTTCCAACCTGATGATTCTATGATTCTAATAAATCTCTGCATTCACAGTAGTACTGACAGGAAACCCAACCTCTGCTTTGTGTATCAGCATAGGTGGGATTCAGACCTCGCTCTGGTCTCTGTTGACATCCCTAGGAGCTGAAAACGTCCTAACACCTTACAAGAGCAGCTCTCGGAGAGTAAATACACAGTTGTGATGATGTAACTTCAGGCCCTATTTGGTCACAAACGTTTCATTCTGCTTTCTCAAGTCCCACGCTCTTTTCCTCAAAAACATTTATCCTTCCGCCCTCCAAAGGCAAAAAATAGCTTGAATTTGTGTTTACGCTGTTGCTAGGGCGTTCGGTTAAACTGTATGCAGATGCGTTGCTGTTAATAAGAGAGAGAAAAGAAAAAAAAAAAAAAAAAGGAGCTGTGTACTGAAGGGAACAAAGCTTCCCCGGTGTTTGTATTAAAATGTTGCTATGGTAGTGCATATGGTTTTATTTGGTGGAAATTTGTGGTGGAATGGAAGGAAGTCACATGTATGCAAGACAAACAAGAAATGGCAGCGAAAACAACTCTAAATAAATACTGAAACTGAAAGGGAAGTGGCAGATGCCGGGTTTTACCCGGGGAAAACAAGGATGGTTGTTTTGCCGCCCGTCTGCGATAACAGAAACGCATCCTGCTGTGCCCTGCTGGGTCTCCGTGACCCGTCAGGCAGCGACTTCGCTCTAACGATGCTTTTATTGTGAGAGCTTCTTCCCCTCCTTGGCTCTGGGTGTTGTAACATTGCTTTGTTTGGGAAGCGAAGCTCCGCTGCCTTGGCCTGATTTCACCGCTCACTTTTCCTGCCGAAAAGCATTTCCAGGCTATCTTATTGTAGTAGGCTTTTTGGCAGGAAAAATCAGTTGAGTGGTGAAAGATGGAAAGCTGCTAACTTGCCGGCGTTTGGGGTGAGGGGAAGTCCAGCAGGTCGAGGGAGGGGTTCTCCCCCTCTGCTGCACGCTCCTCAGACCCCACCTGGAGTCCCATGGCCAGCTCTGGAATCCCCAACAAAGGAAAGAGATGGAACTGTTGGAACGGGAGGAGACGATGGAGATGAACTGAGGGCTGGAGCACCTCTGCTGTGAGGCCAGGCTGAGAGAATTTGGGTCGTTAAGCCTGGAGAACAGAAAGCTGCAGGGAGACCTTAGAGCAGCTTCCAGGACTGAAAGTGGCTCCAGGAAAGCTGAGGAGGAATTTTAAAAAGAGCCTGGAGTGATAGAACAAAGTAGAATGGCTTTAAACAGGAACAAGGAAGATTTAGATGGGACATTAGGAAGAAATTCTTTGGGACGACGGTGGGGAGGCCCTGGCCCAGGCTGCCCCATCCCTGGAGGGGTTCCAGGCCAAGCTGGATGGGGCTTGGAGCCCCTGATCCATTGAGAGGTGTCCCTGCCCATGGCTTGGGTGGAACTGGACGGGCTTTGAGGTCCCTTCTGACCCAAACCCTTCTATGAGTCTTTGTGGACTTACTGCCTTCCACGCGTGATAGAAACAGCGGGTTTGGACTTTAACCGACTCAGATGCCCTCATGTTTATTTAATCCTTTTGCATTCGGCTTCTTTTTGCATCAGTTGCATCAGCACAGCTGTTTGTGGGGTTGCGTGACAAATCAGAGCTAAAATAATCTGCCGAAGAATTAGGGATAAAAATCTGAGGGGAGAGGTTGTCTTGATTAAGCAAATAGATCGCTGCACTGGGAACTGGCTGGTTTCTGTGTGACCCTAGCTGGTGGGGAAAGCAAAAGTGGTTTTTAAAACCCATTCATTGCTGCTTTCTTATGTCATCTGAGTTGTGCCTCAGGGAGGAGGAAGAAGTGACTCTTAAAGCTGCCTGTTGGACACCTCAGTTTCAGATTTGCTGCTGAATCGTGTCGTTAGCCCGGAACTTGTCAAGTTGGCCAAGGGTGTCAATAGGGAGCAGAGTTATGATCAAGTGAGGTAAAAAATAAGTTGGTGGATGAGGTGTAGACATTCAGGGAAAAGAGCAGACAAGGGTGGCACGAAAAGCTTGCCTGAGGAGCCCTCATCCCTTTCACGTCTAAACTCCCAGTGGTCTTTGTTGACCTGTTTTCCCAACCTCAACTTCCAGCAGCACTTGAGCATGGCCTCAAGTTCTGCCAGGGAAGGTTCAGGCTCAACATAAGTTAAAAATTCTCCACAGAAAGGGTCATTAGGCACTGGCAGAGGCTGCCCAGGGAGGTGGTTGACTTGCCTTCCCTGGAGGTGTTTGAAGTGCGAGTGCATGAGGTACTGAGGGACATGGGTTAGAGATTGGTGGGAACGGTCGGACCTGATGATCTGGTGGGTCTCTTCCAACCTGTTGATTCTATGATTCTATGATCGGAGTTGGTTTTGATGAGATTGTTCCACTACAGCACCAGTATCTGCTTCTGTAGAGTGAAATGTATTTTCTTGGTTCAAGTTCTCATCAATAGACTTAGGTTTTGCAGCTGTGATGTCTTGAGGTCTGATGTTGTCAAATTAATAAGCGAATTAGGGTCTAACCTGGTTGGTTAGCGATGCTGGAGGAAATCAGTAGGTTCTGAGAAATGGGTGTCATTTGACTCAAATGGTTTCTAGGCTCCTTTTCATCTGGTGTTCAACCAGTGGCCTCAGACTACTGCTGGTCTACAGTGTCTGTAACTGAGTCATAGAATCATAGAATCATAGAACAACCAGGTTGGAAGAGACCCATTGGATCTTCTACTCCAACCATTCCTATCAAACACTAAACCAAGTCCCTCAAGACCTCATCCACCTGTGCCTTAAACACCTCCAGGGAAGGTGAATCAACCCCCTCCCTGGGCAGCCTATTCCAATGCCCAGTGACCCTCTGTGTGAAAAACTTCCTCCTAATCTCCAGCCTAAATCTCCCCTGGTGGAGCTTGAGGCCATTCCCTCTTGTCCTGTCCCCTGTCCCTTGGGAGAAGAGCCCAGCTCCCTCCTCTCCACAACCTCCTTTCAGGTAGTTGTAGAGAGTAATGAGGTCTCCTCTCAGCCTCCTCTTCTCTAGGCTAAACAACCCCAGCTCTCTCAGACGCTCCTCATAGGTCCTTTCGTTGGAGCTTAAACCACATCCACGGGGAGGTAAAGTTGTTAATACATTTGTCCTTCCTGAGTTAACGTGTGTGTCCTGGCCGGATTCCCATCTGGATAAATCTGTGCACCCTACTTCTAAATTTCTTCTATCTAGGAGACAAAAACCTTTACGAAACCTTGTGTAATCTTTTGCTCCTGGACCGTTGCTGCATTCCATCCTGTAAGTGTACTTCAAGACAGATGAAGTTGCTTACGTGAATGGTGCCTTAGGGTCTTCCAGGATCTTCTCCAACATAAATTGTGTATGTGGAAGTCAGAGCTCTGTAGTTTTTCAGGAGCAAAAAAAAAAAATCATAGCACACTGGATACCACCAGTTCAGCTCCTTGGTGTTCCGTCTTTACAGGCGCAGATGCTTATTTTTGTCATTTGCTGAGTTTAATTCTCAAATGCTCAACACAGGAGGGACATGGATCTCTCGGAGTGAGTCCAGAGGAGGCCATGGGGATGATGTGAGGGCTGGAGCACCTCCCTTACAAGGACAGGCTGAGAGAGTTGGGGTTGTTCAGCCTGGAGAAGAGAAGGCTCCAAGGACACCTTAGAGCAGCTTCCACTGCTGAATGAGGCTCCAGGAAAACTCAGAGGGACTTTACAAGGGCCTGGAGTGAGAGGACAAGGGAGAGGGGTGGTTTTAAGCTGAAAGAGAGGAGATTTAGATGAGATCTTAGGAAGAAATGTTTTCACAATGAGGGCAGGAAGGCCCTGGCCTAGGTTTCCCAAGGATGTTCAAGGCCGGGTTGGATGGGGCTTTGGGAAACAGGCTCCAGTGGGAGGTACAGAATCATGGAATCACCAGGTTGGAAAAGACCCACTGGATCATCGAGTCCAACCATTCCTATCAAACACTAAACCATGTCCCTCAGCACCTCGTCCACCCGTCCCTTAAACCCCTCCAGGGAAGGTGACTCAACCCCCTCCCTGGGCAGCCTCTGACAGTGCCCAATCTCCCTGCACACGGCAGCAACTTTGGAGCTGGATGGGCTTTGAGGTCCCTTCTAATCCAAACTGTTCTATCATCTTCTACGGGATTTATATTTTCTGGACGCCGAGTCTCACAGCACTTCAGTGCAGGTCAGTTGTTCATGAGCTGAAATACACTTAGGGGTTTCTCCAGAGCTGGTTGGATGATACTCATTCACCACAGCACCTCTGAGATTCGATGTGCTGTTTTACAGGGCTTTGTAACGTGGCGAAAAAAAATGTGAAGATAAAATCAGGAATATAGTTATCTTCACAAAGAATTGCGAAGATAAAAGCGGGAATATATTGTTCTGTAGTTATGTAGAAAACCCCAGGCTTGAGGCAAAGCAGCCCCAGGCTTCCCTTGCTGTGTGCTGAGCGCTCTGGGCACTGAATGGGAATAGTTCCCCTGATTAAACAGGAGTAAATTCAAATCTGGTTGTGCCTCTAAGGGCTTTTCAGCAGGATCAGCTCAGTAGGGCCAGCACCTGGCAAAAGGAAACTAGTATAACACATCCAACTGATTCTGGGTAGGTAAATTTGACTTCTGGCCCTGAAGGAGTGCCCTCTGCAAGTTTCCTTCTTTCGGTCCTCAAGACCTGTGCAGCCGTAGCTCAGAAATTCTCCTCCATACCCAAGTCTGTGGCAGAGCTCCTTGTCTGTGGAGTGGGGAGGGCGCAGAATTCCTGCAGCTTCAGTGGATTGTGAGCTCAGGAAATCCTCCGACGGCAATCCCACCGTGTCTCCTCCTTCCCACATCGTCCATGTGCCTCCTCACCTTCACACCAGCAGCAGGAGGTGTCCTCTGGAGGGTCAGGCAGCCCAGCAGGGACTGCTTTGCTGTGGGCTCTGTAGTAGTTTATACATGGACCGTAAAGCCTCTTCGCCATCCCTGGAGGGGTTTAAGGGGCGGGTGGACAAGGTGCTGAGGGGGGTTAGTGTTTGATAGGAATGGTTGGACTCGATGATCCGGTGGGTCTCTTCCAACCTGGTTGTTCTATGAATCTATCATTCTGGCTCAGACGGAGTTAATTAATAGCTTGGCTGTCCCTGCTGTCAGTAAGATGTTAGCATCTCCTCCATCTGCTGCTTGTTGAGGAGAGTGAGCTGACAGCATCCTATGGGAGAGGATTCCATGTCATCATGGATGTCTGTTTTCCGCACATTCCTTTTATTTTGTTTCCTGTGAAGCAGCTTGTAAGGAAGCAGAAACTTTGTCTTGGCTGCATTGCCTTCATCAGTGGGGGAGATTTTACGCGTACCCTTGATATTATAGCAGTTACCCCCATCAGACCCGTGTCTTGAATCGGAGAACACGCGTTTCTCCAGCTGTAGTGAGAGAAAAGCTCCTTTTGGCGGCAGCATCCTCCTCAGCAACCTGCCCTGTGCCACCTCTCCATCCTCCGTGACCCCAGCTCCTCCAGCCGTGCAGCAGGGAGGCTTGTGGAACAAACGGGAACCTCTCGAAAGGCAACAGTCGAGAGCCACGGGGCAGGTGGGAGAGGTGGGACGGCTGGAGCAGGGGCTGCTGCGGAGAGGATGGTGCCTGCAGGCTTCGGGAGCAGCACTCATCCTTCCAGCAACTCTCTGGAGAAGCGCAGCGTAGACGAGCTCCACACGGAGCTTGTTCCTGGTGTTTGGGCTGCTCCTTGGCCTCCATTGAAATGCCCTCGAAACTCACTGCTGCTCCTCGTTATCTATCACATTCCTAACACCTCATCTTGAAGAAGGATTTTGATATTTTAGGTTTTGCCCAAGAAGCACAATTCTAGTAGTGTTCATTGATGCTCTTTATAAGCCTTGCTGAATCCACTTAAAAGAACCTGTGCTTTTATCATTTATGTTTTCATGCTGAGTACTTGGGGGTTTGTCTGCTGGAAAAATATGGGATATAAAGCCTTCAAACCAAGCACACAGCTGATATGCAAAACCCAACACCAATTCTTCATAGAATCATAGAACAACCAGGTTGGAAGAGACCCATCGGATCATCGAGTCCAACCACTCCCATCAAACACTAAACCATGTCCCTCAGCGCCTCGTCCACCCATCCCTTAAACACCTCCAGGGAAGGTGAATCAACCACCTCCCTGGGCAACCTATTCCAATGCCCAATGACCCTCTGTGTGAAAAACTTCCTCCTAATCTCCAGCCTAAATCTCCCCTGGCAGAGCTTGAGGCCATTCCCTCTCGTCCTGTCCCTTGGAGAAGAGCCCAGCTCCCTCCTTTCCACAACCTCCTTTCAGGTAGTTGTAGAGAGCAATGAGGTCTCCTCTCAGCCTCCTCTTCTCCAGGCTAAACACCCCCATTACTCTATTACTGTGCAGAGTATAAGCCCCACGCTGCTTCTTCTTCTTCTTGTTACGCTATTGCGAGCTGTGGGGTTTGGTGGTTTTGCTGTAAGTGTGAGACGCAAAGAATGAAGAGAGGACAGTGTGGGTGATGCTCATTTGGTGTGAGACCCCAAGCCTTGCAGTTCATTTTCGCAGGGACCGTTCCCTCTTCAGAGCAGGATAATTTCATTTTATACATTTTAGGGTTGGCATGATCTGCTCCTGCAGACAAAAAAGTCTCGAGAGCGCGTTTTTCTTGTGTGCGGGTGGCAAAACCGGCAATGAAACATGGAAAACCCAAAGTGCAGGGTGTAAAACCCTGACGAGAGCCACGCTGGAGGCAGGAGGTGGAGAGGCCACGTGTTTGTATGCGATGTGCGTGTTCCAACCAGAGTCACACGGGTGTGTGATTTTTCTAGGGAGCTGTTACTGACGTTGGTTTGAAGGTGGGTGTCGTTCAAGCGTGTGAGGTGGTGGGGATGGTGAGGAATGCACGTGCAGGCGCTGGGTGTCTGTGGGCAGCGTGTTCTGCCCCTCTCCCTCTCTCCTTGCACAAACACCTGGAGGTGTTTAAGGGACGGGTAGATGAGGTCCTGAGGGACATGGGTTAGTGTTTGATAGGAATGGTTGGACTCGATGATCCGATGGGTCTCCTCCAACCTGGTTGTTCTATGATTCTATGAAACCCACTGTGTAAACCTGCCGATTTCTCGGTGAGCGGCTGAGGGAGCAATGTAGGGTGGAAGCAGGAGCCAAACAAAAGCGCTTTGCCGCGTTTTGCACCTCTGCTGTCAACAGATATTGTACAGACAAGTTTAGATACAGCTGAGACCGGTGGCCAGGTGGTGAATTCCAAACCAGCTCCAGTTTTGAATGCCTGCGGGGAGAGAACTTGACTGAGCAGAAGAGAGACGGCTATAATTTCTCAGGCAAACCTTTAGCTGCCAGAGATGAGCGGCAGAGATATGTGGCCATTTATTATGAGGACAGGCTGAGAGAGTCGGGGTTGTTGAGCCTGGAGAAGGCACAGCTCCAGGGAGACCTTAGAGCACCTTTCGGCGCTGAAAGGGGCTGCAGGAAAGCTGGGGAGGGACTTTCTACAAGGGCCTGGAGTGATAGGATGAGGTGGATGGCTTTAAATTGAAAGATTTACAGTAGACATTAGAATGAAATTCTTAATGATGAGTGTGGGGAGGCCTTGGAACAGGTTGCCCAGGGAAGTCGTGGTTGCCCCATCCCTGGAGGGGTTCAAGGCCAGGTTGGATGGGGCTTTCAGCAACCTGATGCAGTAGGAGGTGTCCCTGCCCGTGGCAGCAGGTGGAACTGGATGGGCTTTAAGGTCCCTTTCAACCCAAACCATTCAATGATTCTTGTGATTGTATTGAGAGATTTACATCAGATCTAACAAACAGTTGACTCTTAACAATCTCAGCACCGAACTGTCTGACACTGGATGTGCCCCTTCGCAACTCTAAATCCTAAAAAAACCAGCACAGCTTTCTTACTGAAGACTGGGGAGGGATATTTTCCCAGAGAATTAACCGGGAGGAATGAAGTCCTCCAAGGAGCGAAACCAAGCCTCTTGCAGGTCTCCATTCAGTCTTATCTGCAGTGCAGCTTTGTGCTACCCAGCACAGTACAAAGGGTTGATGCTTTCCCAGATCCTCTGCTCGTTCAGTTCGTTAAATGTCATTTTCTTAGCGTGTGCCAGCTCGCTCCCTGGGCTGCTGAACATCCCTTGTGTCCCACAGTCCCAAGTGTAATTGCGAATTTCGAAGTGGGAAGGGGAGATTTGGAAGGAAAGAGTGGCTGCTTTGCCTTTTACGCTATTGGAGAAGTACTTGAAATTCCTCACATTCTTCTCTTGTTAACAGTATGTTTACTTTTCATCGCTGGGTTATTAGGATTAACAAAAAGTCATTGCTTCAAGCTCATTTAATTTGAATTTAGTGAAAGCAAACTACCTCCTGCAGACTGCAGGAAGCATTCTTCTGCTGGAGAGACGTATTAATTTGCAAGAAGCAGCCACCCAAAAACGCCAGAGAGGCTCGATGACCACTTCCACCCCGATGCTCAACATCCCTGTGCATGCGCCGCATCCTAATGAAGCACCTTATGTTGCAAATTCCAGGACGGGCTGAATAATCTGACAGTCTAATTAACATTTCAGTCTGGCTATCAAACAGTCGCTTTCAATGCCAAGAAGCTTTTTTTTTTTTTTTCCCCTGTCTCTACTTTCTAGAGCGCAGGGTTAGAGCCTGCGTGCTCCACCTCAAAATGTCATTTACCCAAAGAATTAGACTCTAGTCTAATTCATCTTTCCGTCTAATTCTTCTTCTCTAGACTCTAGTCTAATTCTTCTTCTCTAGACTCTAGTCTAATTCTTCTCCTAATAATAATTCTTCTAACAGCTTCTAGTTCTTGGTGCAGAGCTTGGTTTAATTTGCAGGAATCTCAGCTTTTCAGCATTGTTTTCACCGCAAGCTCGTGCCTTTGCTGCCCCTCACATCTGTTGCCTAGCAGGCTGGTGCACTCAGAGGAGTTAGGTAAATATTTCTTTATTAAATGATTAATTCCATAAATAAATTCTTTTTAATTCGTTGAATATAAAATTAAAATCATTTACAACTTAATTCCAGTATTACAGGGGCTGGGAAGGGTAAAAAAAAAAAACCAAAACTCAAAAGAGGGAGAAAAAAATAAAACCAAACTCAAAGGGGGGATGGGGGGGAACCAAACAAACCCACTACAGTTTGATAAATAAAATATTCAGCTTTAAAACAACTGATTTCTGTTTGCCATTAAACTACAGTTGGTACAGAATAGCTGCCACTGTGAACACCCCACAAGTGCCCACGTCAGGAAGGAATGTAACTTCCAACTCGGTTGGGAAAAAAGGTGAGAGGAGATGGAAGGAGGAGGGGAGAAGCATAGTGTTAAATTGGACCGGATAGGGGCGAAAAAAAAAAAAAAAAAAAAAGGTTTCAAAACCGGAACAGGACATTTATCTGATGACTTACAAACAGAAAACAGTATATCATTCAATAAGGTGCTCCAAAAAGAAGCAGGAAGGTTGCTCCAGTACTATGAAGCTTTAAGTATGCTTAAAAATCTCTGTTGCGGTAGCGTCCAGTTGCACAGTGCACTCTTCTGACATCTCAATGTTGCCCTCAACTGGGCAAGGCACCATTTCCATCCAAGGTCCTTTCTCCGTGGCTGGTTACTTCACTGTCGGTTTAGCATCCGGCCCCCAAGGCGGCTCAGTCCCTGAATTTGTGGATGTCGTTGACGAGTCTGTAGTAGGGATAGGCCTCGTTGGCGTGCGGGCAGTTGTAGTTGCATCGGCAGGACTGGATCATCATGACGCTCTTGGTGAAGGTTTCTCCGTCGTCGCAGCGGAAGCGGATCTTGACAGTCCTGGTCTGCTGGGGCGTGCAGCACCTGCCGTCCACGCACGAGCCGCAGTACTTGGGCCGGTACTTCTTCACGCTGGAGCATCCGGCATAGGTGAACTTCACCGGGGAGGGGGACTTCCTAGTCTTGGTGCACTTTTTTCCTTTCTGTAAAGGAGAAGCGAGAACATCATTAGCAGGAGATCCTTCTCCGGCCTTTGCCCTCCACCCAAAGCAGTTTGGAGAGAAGAAGAGCGCCGGAAGAGGCTGTTATTTACCTTCAGGGAGGCATAGCTGGGCTGGCCACATGGCCTGACTTCGCATATCCTGGTCTCTTTGATGAGCTTGCAGTCGGGATTGTCGTTGGTCACCCTCGTGGAGATGCCGGTTCCGCATGTCTTCGAGCACTGGGACCAGGAGGTTGTTTGCACGATGCATTTGGGATTCTCAAAAGCTCGGCTTTGTGGCTCGGATCCAAAAACTGGAAAAGGAAAGGAGGGCGTAAGCCTAAATACATCCTTTTGCTGGGTTTCCTTCTTTCCACTGGGGTCTAAGGAGTCGGAGCCACCCTCCTGCCTCCTCCCCGTAACTGTCACACAGATTAACCCATGAACTCACCAGGTAGCATTTTCAGGCCTCCTTTGACGATGGCGATGAGCTCGTTGTTCCTGGTGAGTTCGCCTTCGGAATCGTCCAGCCCAAACTCCTTGCTGAAGAAGCCTTCCAGCTCATCCAGCACATCCTTGCTGTCATCGCAGACCCACTCCTCGCAGCACTGCCCGGGGACCTTGACCAGCCTGGGGCTGGGGCAGCCCAGGTTGGGCAGCGAGAGCTCCTGCGGGCAGAGCGGGATGCAGCCCACGGCTCCGTCGATGCACGTACACTGGTGTTTACAGTTGGGCTGGAAGCTTTCGCCGTTCTGGTAGATTTTGGAGTTGTATTCGCACGGCCTCCCCTCGGATTGGGCTGCAGGAGAGGGGGGAAAAGGGAGGGAGTCAGCGGTGGGAAGCAGCGGTGGGAATCGCACAGGTATTTGCTGGGCTGTTAAATTCAATTTACGGCGGAGCTCCCCGCAACCCCCGGGAGACGCGGGGCCAGAACAATAACTTAGTCAGGAATCACTTTTCCTTCTGTGCGTTTAGCGGAGCCCAGACACACTGAATCGCATTCCAGACTGCTGAAGTCATGTGCCTTTCTGCCAAGCTCCCAACAACAAAAGCATAACCATACATGGGCTCGAAATTCCTTAAACCTGGCGCTGCGGGGAGTGGGTTTTTCTCCTGGGGGGAGCCGCTTACCTCTGCAGATGCCCTTGAGCGCAGCGGGGCTGGCGCCGAAGTTGCACTCCAGCCCCTTGGTGTGGTCGCAGGGCTGCAGCCGGCTGCAGTCTTCGTTCAGCTGCTTGGCGCAGACCTTGCAGCACCCGCAGCCGTCCAGGACCAGCCCCACGCCCGGGGAGCACTGCGGGACGGTCGCCGGGCACTGGCAGACGGCGGGGCAGGGGGAGCCCAGAGCCTACGGAGCAGAGCGGAGTAGAGCGGGTGAGTGTGGGGAGCAGAGACATGCAGACTTCTTCCATCCCTTCATCCCTCCATCCCCTCCATGCCCCCGTACCCATATCCCATCATACCTCTATTGCTCCATCTCTTCTGAGACTCCATCTGTCCATCTCCCCCATGCCCCCATCCCTCCATGCCTTCATCTTCCCATCTCGTCCATCCCCTCCTTCCCATCTTCTCCATCTCTGCATCTCCTCCATCCCTCCCATCTCCTCTATCTCCTAAATCCCCTCCATCCTTTCATCCCCTGCATCCTCCTATACCCCCATCTCCTCCGTCCTCCCATGCCCCCCACCCCCTATCTCCTCCATCCTCTCCTCCATTCCCCATCCTCCTATCCCCTCCATTTCCCCCATTCCTTATCCCTCACCTCCTCCATCCCCTCCCTGTCCCCTCCATCTCCCTATCCTCTCCTCCATCTCCCCATCCCCCCTCTCTCTCACCTTCCCCATCCCTGCCATTCCCTTCATCCTCTCCATCTCCCCATTCTCTCTCTTCTATCCCCTCCAACCCTTCCATCTCCCCGTGTCCCCCATCCCCTCTCCTATCTCCCCCATCCTCTCCATCTCCCCACGTCCCCCTCTATCTCTTATCACCTCTCCCATCCCCTCCATCTCTTTTATCTACTCTGCCCCTTCCATCTCCCCTGTCCCCTCTATCTCCTTTATCTCCCCTGTCCCTTCCATCTCCACCATCCCCTCCATCCCGTCTCCCCCATCCCCTCTCTCTTATCTCCCCTGTCCCTTCCATCTCTTTTATCTCCCCTGTCCCCTCTCTTTAATCTCCCCTGTCCCTTCCATCTCCTTCATCCCTTCCATCCCCTTCACCTCTTTCACCTCCCCTGTCCCTTCCATCTCATCCACCCCCTCCATCTCTTCCATCTCCTCCATCCCCTCCATCCTCCCTGTTTCCCTCATCTCCCTCATCCCCTCTAACTCTTTCATCTCCCCAGTCCCCTCCATCCCCTCCGTCCCCTCCATCCCATCTCCTCCAGCTCTTTTACCTGCTCTGTCCCCTCCATCCCATCTCCCCTGTCCCTTCCATCTCCCCTGTCCCCTCCACCTTCCCCATTTCCCTCATCTCCTCCATCCCCTCCACCTCCTTTATCTCCCCAGTCCCCTCCATCCCCTCTGTCCCATCTCTTTTATCCCCTCCATCCCATCTCCTCCAGCTCTTTTATCTGCTGTGTCCCCTCCATCCCATCTCCTCCAGCTCTTTTATCCCCTCCATCCCCTCCATCCCATCTCCTCCAGCTCTTTTACCCACTCTGTCCCCTCCATCCCATCTCCCCTGTCCCTTCCGTCTCCCCTGTCCCCTCCACCTTCCCCATTTCCCTCATCTCCTCCATCCCCTCCACCTCCTTTATCTCCCCAGTCCCCACCATCCCCTCTGTCCCATCTCTTTTATCCCCTCCATCCCATCTCCTCCAGCTCTTTTATCTGCTGTGTCCCCTCTATCCCATCTCCTCCATCTCTTTTATCCCCTCCATCCCATCTCCTCCAGCTCTTTTATCTGCTCTGTCCCCTCCATCCCATCTCCTCCAGCTCTTTCTTTTATCCCCTCCATCCCATCTCCTCCATCTCTTTTATCCCCTCCATCCCATCTCCTCCAGCTCTTTTATCCCCTCCATCCCATCTCCCCCATCCCGTCCCTGTCCCCCATGCCCTCGGTGCCCGGTTCCCCCCTCACCAGTCGGGCGAGGCAGAGGATGGCAGCGGCGATGGCTGGCGGCGCGGCTGCCATGGCGGTGGCCGTTTCTTGTGGCTGTGGCGGTGCTTGCAGCGGCTGCCGGTGCCTGTCTGTCTGTCTGTCTGTCTGTCTGTCTGTCTGTCTGTCTGTCTGCGTCGGTCCGTGTGCCGGTGCCGGCGCTCGCTGCGCGCTCTGGGGCGGCCGCCGCCGCCGCCGCTTTATAAGGGGGCGCGGGGGCCGCTGACGTCGCGCGTTCCGGGCAGCGGCCGGCCCGGCGCTCGCGGCATCCCAGGAATGCGGCCGCCCCGCCCCGGCTGCCGGCCCCACGGGGGTCCCCGCCGCTCCCCCAACACCACCCCCCCCCCCACCCCCCGATAACCCACCCCCCCCCGGCCTCCCCCGCCGCCTCACGGGCTGCCCTGCCCCGCGGGGACACCCGGGGCCGACGCGCACGCGGACCCCGCGCTGCCCCGGACAGAGCCGCCGATCGCCTGAGGCAAACGGTCCCTAGCGCGGCTCAGAGACCCCAGCGTAGCCCAGGCCAAGGGAGAGACCCTCACATCGCCTGAGGCAGACAGCCCCTAGCGTGGCTGAGAGACCCCATGGTGTCTGGGCCAAGAGAGAGACCCTCACATTGTCTGGGCCAAGAGAGAGACCCTCACATTGTCTGGGCCAAAGGAGAGACCCCCGCATTGTCTGGGCCAAAAGAGAGACCCTCACATTGTCTGGGCCAAAAGAGAGACCCTCACATTGTCTGGGCCAAAGGAGAGACCCCCGCATTGTCTGGGCCAAAAGAGAGACCCTCACATTGTCTGGGCCAAAGGAGAGACCCCCGCATTGTCTGGGCCAAAAGAGAGACCCCCACATTGTCTGGGCCAAGGGAGAGACCCTCACATTGTCTGGGCCAAGAGAGAGATCCCAGCCATTGTCTGGGCCAAAAGAGAGACCCCCACATTGTCTGGGCCAAGAGAGAGACCCTCACATTGTCTGGGCCAAGAGAGAGACCCTCACATTGTCTGGGCCAAGAGAGAGATCCCCACATTGTCTGGGCCAAAAGAGAGACCCCCACATTGTCTGGGCCAAAGGAGAGACCCTCGCATTGTCTGGGCCAAGGGAGAGACCCTCGCATTGTCTGGGCCAAGGGAGAGACCCCTGCATTGTCTGGGCCAAGAGAGAGACACCCCCCACACACACATTGCCTGAGGCAAACGGCCCCTAACGTGGCTGAGAGACCCCATATTGTCTGGGCCAAGAGAGAGACACTCCCCCGTTCATTGACTGAGGCAAACGGCCCCGAATGTGGCTGAGAGACCCCATATTGTCTGGACCAAGAGGGAGACCCTCACATTGTCTGGGCCAAGAGAGAGACCCTCGCCATTGCCTGAGGCAAACAGCCCCTAACGTGGCTGAGAGACCCCATATTGTCTGGGCCAAGAGGGAGACCCTCACATTGTCTGGGCCAAGAGAGAGACCCCTACCATTGCCTGAGGCAAACCGCCTCTAACATGGCTGAGAGACCCTGCATTGTCTGGGCCAAGAGAGAGACCCTCAACATTGCCTGACGCAAATGGTCCCTAACGCAACTGAGACACCCCATATTGTCTGGGCCAACCCACCTCGGGGATCCTCTGGGCCAAACAGCCCCTAACGTCACCCTGGCCTCACCCGCTCCAAGCAACCCCTAGGATCACCTGATCCAAGTAACCCAGAGCATTACCTGGGCCAAACAGCCTCTAGGATCATCTGGTCCAAGGGACCTCTAGGATCATCCAGTCCTAGCAATATCTGAGACCATCTGGTCCAAGCAACCTCTGGGATCATCTGGGCCAAGCAACCTCTTGGATCGTCTGGGCCAAACAGTCCCTAACATCACCTTGTCCAAGCGATCCCTGGCCTTACCTGCTCCAAGCAACCTCTGGGACCATCTGATCCAAGTAACCTCTAGGATCATCTGATCCGAGTAACCCAGAGCATCATCTGGGCCAAACAACCTCTGGGACCATCTGATCCAAGCAACCTCTAGGATCATCTGGTCCGAGCGACCTCTGGGATCATCTGGTTCAAACAGCCCCTAACATCACCCAGTCCAAGCGACCCCTAGGATCATCTGATCCAAGTAACCCAGAGCATTATCTGGGCCAAACAACCTCTGGGATCAGCTGATTCAAGCAACCTCTAGGATCATCTGGTCCAAGCGACTTCTGGGATCATGTAGTCCAAATGACCTCTAGGATCTGGTTCAAGCAACCTCTAGGATCATCAGATCCAAGCAACATGTAGGATCTTCTTATCCGAGTAACCCAGAGCATTATCTGGGCCAAACAACCACTAGGATCATCAGATCCAAGCAACATGTAGGATCATCTGATCCGAGTAACCTAGAGCGTTATCTGGGCCAAACAACCTCTAGGATCATCAGATCCAAGCAACCTGTAGGATCATCTGGTCCAAGCAACCCCTAGCATCATCTAGTCCAAATGACCTCTAGGATCATCTGGTCTGAACAACCAAGGGATTCTGTGATTCTATAATCCACTCCAAGCTTTTTACATTTAAATGCAATGACTCAACCTTCAAAGTGTCCTCTGTGGAGGAACCCGCTTCCCTAGGGAGACGATTCCAATATCTAACTGTTCTCACAGCGAAAAATTTCCTCCTGGAATCCTGTCAGAGCCACCGGTCCCCATTCCCCCCCTTGTCTTTTCCATGTGACTCCTGGTAAAAAAGGAGTCGCCATCCTCTCGGCAGACACCCTTTCCATACTGGTACATGGGAATAAGGGCTCCCCTAAGCCTTCTCCTCTCAAATCTGACAGCAAGGAAGGACCTTGGTGCTTTTGGCGTCGCATCAGGGTGAAAAAATTCATCACCAAACGTCTCGTTTCTCCCTCCGACAGCAACGGAGTTGCTGTCGGAGGGAGAAACGAGACGATTGGTGATGACACGAGACGTTTGGTGATGACACGAGATGTTTGGTGATGACACAAGATGTTTGGTGATGACACGAGACGTTTGGTGATAACACAAGATGTTTGGTGATAACACAAAGATCCACAGCCCAGGATGCATCAAGGTTTTCCAACTAGGAGCTGGTGGTTCTCATCCTCCTCCCTGCTGATTTCTTCAGTCTGGGCATCCTGGAACCGCATCACCTTGTGGAAGTTTCTGCTTCGGGCTTTTGGGGAAGGGAGTTCGAAGCTTCTGTTGTGGCGTCTTTTCTTTTCCTGCCCGTAAGTATTTCCAGATGGAGATTTAGACCCCAGACGTAACAATATTTCCATATTTGGTAGAGCAGTAGCCTGCATTTTTCACATTTTTCTCCTCTGTTATCCAACCACAAAGCATTCTTGACAGCTTCAGATGTTGTTAAATATAGCCTCAACTTCTGTTCCCAGGGCAGGAAATTCTTTGGAATTCCTGTTTTTTCACGCAATCTGTCTATCATGATTTAGGAGAATTGGGCTGGAGGAGCCAACTGGCGTTATCCCGCAGTTTGCTCCTTTATTGAAAATAGCCCAGCAGTTGAGTCTGCTACCCAACGGCGTTGCAATAAGTCCCCATTCCAGGGATTTTTTCTTTGCAAATGAGATTATTGTTCCTAACACAAGTTCAGGGCTGATTTTTGAGTTTGGTTTTTTTTTGTAATTATTATTTTTTTTTCAAGACTGGAAGGTGGAGGAGCAGATTCAGAGAGGTGAAACTTGGCAAAACCCCTCCAAAGCCCATAAAAAAAAAAAAAGAGAGGGGAAGGAGGAGGAGGGGGTGAGGCAGACACTGGAGAGGGGTGTGAAGAGGAGAGGGATGCGATGAACCTGTCTGCGTCGCGTTCCTGTACAGTCAGTGTCGGCGAGCGCTGCTCCTCAAGGATGGGCAGGGAGGGAGGAGAAGCAGCAGCAGCAGCAGCTCTGAAGCTCGGAGGAGCAAAACCCAAACATCCCATTGCCTGCCGAGAGGGTTACAGAAAGGACCTGTTTCATGAGGACTCTACTCATGGCTCCAGGTAAGCTCTTCTTCCTCGGACTCGATGATCTCCAAAGGTCTTTTGCAACCAAATGATTCTGAGATTCTATGATTCTCTGCACAGGGGCCGGGGACGTGTCTGCCTGCCGGGTTGGTTTGTGTTTTAACACCATCAGGAATAATAAGGCAGCCTTGTTGGACCTTGCTGGATTTAAAAAAAAAAAAAAAAAAAGGGTTGTTGTTGTCCTGGGAGCACAGCTCCTGGCCGTGGCTTTGGCTGGAGGAGAGCGGCAGGGGGACGCCGGCTGCCAGGCAGGCGACAGCAGAAGGGGTGCAGACAATGGGGCCCCTGTCCTCAGCGCAGCCTCCAGCCGTACGGCGGGATTTCCAAACACATACACCGCCTTGTTCCGCTTCTCCGACGGGCATCTCACCCCGAGCGGCTCCAGTTCCCAGGGGACGGAGCGAGGCTGGGGGAGACAGCCCAGCTTTGTCCGCTTTCCCTGCAGAAACCGCTGCGGCTTCACAAAAAGTGGCATCACCACCTGGACAGCACTGTATGGGATGGGGTGGATGATGCAGGACAAGGTGGGATGGAGATGGGATGGATGGATGATGTGGCGAGGGATGGGGATGAGAGGGATGGGATAGGATGGGATGGATGAGATGGGATGGAATGGATGAGATGGGATGGGTGATGTGGGATGGGATGGATGATATGGGATGGGGTGGATGATGCAGGACAAGATGGAATGGAGATGGGATAGATGGATGATGTGGTGAGGGATGGCAATGAGAGGGATGGGATGGATAATACAGGTTAGGTGAGATGGGATGGATGATATAGGTTGGATGAGGTGGGATGGATGAGATGGGATCGATGGGATGGGTGATGTGGGATGGGATGGATGATATGAGATGGGTGATATAGGATAGGATGGATGATATGGGATGGGGATGGGATGGATGATATGAAATGGGTGATGTCGGATGGGATGGATGATATGGAATGGGGTGGATGATATGGGATGGGATGGGTGATATGGGACAGGATGGTGTTAGGATGGATGATGTGGGATGGGATGGAATGAACTGCAATGATGATGCAGATAGGATGGAATGGGTGATGCAGACAGGATGGGATGTAGATGCAATGATGAGGCAGAACAGGGTAGGATGGAGATGAAATGGATGATGTGGGACAACACAGCCTCTCTCTGCCCAGGAAAATGCCAAAGGAAAGGACACCAGTCCCACTCTCAGACAGGGCTGCAGAGCCCGGCCTTCTCCTCCAGGGCTGTCCCTGTGCCAAGAAGGAGAATTATGTCCCCAGTACTGCCCTCCCTCCTCCCACTGGGGCCTCCCAGGCCCCTTCCTGGGTCAGGCCTCATGGAAGGTCTGGAACAACACCCTCAAACATGTGGTGTGAACTTTGGGGTGTCCTTTGCAGGGGCAGGAGCTGATCCTTGTGGGTCCCATCCAACTCAGAACATTCTGTGATTCTAAGGTTCCCATTGTGGGCTTTTCCCACCCACCACAATTTACTCTTTTTGTATTTTTCGTGACATAAAAGTAAACTCGATCCATGTTTTAATTTGCAGTGGGTTTGTGGTTCAGGAAGGGTGATGGGTTGACAGCTCCAGGCCCTCATCGCCCAGAACTTGGCCTGGAGAAGGCAGCAGTGGTTTTCTTCATCAATGCCTCAAAGTCTGACCAGAAAGGACAATTGCTCAAAGGGAAAATCAGCCTGGTCCTTTTCCCCCTGTGATGACTCTTTTCATCAGCAGGACCAAGTTTGTGATCCTCAGTTAATGAAAAATTTTGATATTTTTCACCAATTTTGGAAAAGCAGAAGGAATTCATTCACTGAATCCTAGTTAAATCAGGCAGTTTTGCTTTCCAGGGATTCATTCAAACACTTGTTTATTTAATGCCTTCTAATTTAAAGACACGCACCAAGCGATTCACTTTGATCTGTGACTTCCACAACACCCAGCAAATGCCGCAAGAAATGGCAATGAATGGCACCTTTTCTCTCTTGGCTTCATGTCTTGCCTCACATTCACACGGCTTTGATGGGAAACTGTAACCGAACCTACACTTGCTCCAAAAAGGGTCATTTCAAAAGCTTTGAAGCACCTTTTAACAAGCCTGGCCTGAATTTCAAGTAGATGACAACACTTGAGATAGGTTGAGTTTCACTGGAGTTCAGGTTAGGCTGTGACCCTTTTGCAGAGTTCCCCTTCACACGTTTTGCATTAGAAACCAAGACCCGGCGTTTACATTCTGGGCTGGGCCTGCGTCTCCTGGATGTGCATCAGAAAACAGGAAAAAACTTGGGGTTATCTTCCTCTTTTTTTAGGTTTTTGCAGTGTAAGGCACTGTTCCAGAGCTTTGTTGTCCTCAGTGAACTGGGAAATACTCCCTGCTTCACATCATGAAGAGTGTTTTGCTGGCTCCTCGCTTCCAGTGCCGTAGGCAGTCGCTGTTTCGGGCAGGTGAAGTCTACTGGGAGCTTGGCTGATGCAAAAGCAGGAATTTGAAGCAGTTGGCTTCTGCAGCAGGTATTACAGATTGAGTGAGTGTATCCTGTCGTTTCCACAGGCCTGCGTGTCCCCAGGGAAAGGACTTTCCAGCAAAAGAAATCAAGAAAAAGAATGACTGAACGGTTTAGCCTCTCTCCGCCCAGCATCAACTTTGTGTGGCCGTGCCTGGGGACCGCCGAGCAGCGGGAAGAGCTGTCTGGGCTGGAAGCTGCTCCAGATGCTGGTGCTCAGACTGACAGTGAGTGAGCCCAGAAAGCCAAGCGTGTCCTGGGCTGATCCAAAGCAGCAGGACCAGCAGGGTAAGGGAGGGGATTCTGGGACTCTGGCCCTCTGCTCTGCTCTGGGAAACCCCACCTGGAGCCCCGTGTCCAGTTCTGGAGTCCTCACCGCAGACAGGACATGGATCTGTTGGAGCGAGTCCAGAGGAGGAGATGAAGATGATCCGAGGGCTCAAACACTGCCTGGACGAGGGCAGGCAGAGAGAGTTGGGGGGGCTCAACCTGGAGAAGAGAAGGCTCCAAGGAGACTCTAGAACAGCTTCCAGTACAGAAAGAGGCTGCAGGAAAGCTGGGGAGGGGCTTATTACAAGGGCTTGGAGTGATAGGATAAAGGGGAACAGCTTTAAATTGGAAGGGGAAAGATTTAGATTAGACATTAGGAAGAAAATCTTCAGGATAAGAGTGAGGAGGCCCTGGCCCAGGTTGCAGTGGTGGCTGTCCCATCCCGGGAGGGGTTCCAGGCCAGGTTGGATGGGGCTTGGACCCCCTGATCAAGTGGGAGGTGTCCCTGGCTAGGGCAGGGGCTGAACTGGATGGGCTTGAAGGTCTCTTCCAACCCAAACCATTCCATGATTCTGTGATTCTCTCCAGCACCGATCTGGAGCACCCCAGAGATTTACAGCCGTGTGAATTCTGGCGAAAAATCTTTCTAAATCCAGCATCCAGCCTTTTTTTTTTTGTATTGTGTTTACATTCTCATTCTCTTTTTTCCTCTGCCCATCCTTTGCCACGCATTTCTTCCATCTCTCCTCCTCTTTCTTCTCCTTTTCCCTGTTCCACTCTTTTTCCCTGTGGCCTTTCCTCTTCCAATGTTTACCTACCTCGGGCTGGGCCTCTGCCGCAGCCGCTGCCAGGCCGCCGGTTCCTGCCACACTAAATCAGAGCTCCCAGAGTCAATGGCTCCTCTCAGTCCCTCGCAGGAGGTGCAAATCCAGTGGGGCGAATTAAGCAGAGCGACGCGCAGGAAGAGCGGCCAAGTAGCCAGAAAGGCTTCAGCAGCTAAAATTCAAGTGGGTTCACATTGGTTTGGCTTTTTTTCTCGCTTTGATTTGCTGAGTTTATGCTGAATTCTTTAGAGTATGGCATTTCCTATTTGTTTTCTTCCTCTTCCCTTTCAGCTGTGCCCATGTCTGTCAGGTTTGGTGTCGTCTGTGCCTTCTCTCTGGTTTCTCATATGTGGGGTGGTTGTGCTTTGAAGCATTGACTCTCCGTCCTTGGAGGTGTTTAAAAGATGGGTAGGTGAGCTGCTCAGGGATCTGGTTTAGTGGTGAATGGGTATGACTTGATGATCCGATGGGTCTTTTCCAACCTGGTGATTCTATGATTCTATGATTGGGCTTGATCAAAGGTCTTTTCCAACCTAGCGATTCTACAATTTGTGCCCTGAGAGTCCTTTTGCTTTCTAAGAGCATCATGTTCCCCGCTGGCTGCTGCCAAGTTGTCACAGAGGTTTCCGTTGTATGGAAGTGGGACTTGGGAGCCTCCTAACTCTAGAGGGAGAAGAGGGGAGAGAAGAGGGAAGAGGAGAGGGAAGAGGAGAGGGAAGAGGAGAGGAATGAAATGAAATGAAATTAAATTAAATGAAATACAGTTGTGCTCTTTGCTGCTTCATTGTGTGACCTGCCCCACTGTACAGACATTGAGGGGCTGGAGTGTATCCAGGGAAAGACGACAAAGCTGAGGAAGGGACTGGAGCCCAAGGGTTATGGGAGCAGCTGATGGAACTGGGATGGTCTAGCCTGGAGAAGAGGAGGCTAAGGGGAAACGTTATTGCTTTCTACAACTCCCCGAAAGGAGGTTGTGGTGAGGTGGATGCTGGGCTCTTCTCCCAAGTAACAAACAGGACAAGAGGAAATGGCCTCAAGTTGCACCAGGGGAGGTTTAGATTGGATACTGCAAAAAAATTCTTTGCTGAAAGAGTGATGAAGCAGTGGAACCAGCTGCCCAGGGAAGAGACCTCTGAGGTCTCACCAGAGCAGAGCAGCCTTCCTGCAGGTCTCAGTACTTTGGACACAGTTTCTGGGCTGCAAATGCACATTGCCAGTTCACATTGAGCTGCTCGTTCCGCAATGTAGCTTGCAAATGATAGCAATAGTGCTTAAAATCTCCTTATATAGAATCACAGAATAATGGAATCACCAGGTTGGAAGAGACCCACCGGATCATCCAGTCCAACCATTCCCACCAATCTCTAAACCATGTCCCTCAGTACCTCATCCACCCGCACCTTAAACATCTCCAGGGAAGGCCAGTCAACCTCCTCCCTGGGCAGCCTCTGCCAGTGCCTAATGACCCTTTCTGTGAAGAATTTATAATATTCTAGAAACAAAAATTTCACTGCTGCATCTTTTGAGTTTCATGGAGGAGTCTGAGGTATCGGGACCACACACGTGTTCTTTCCCAACTGAGACAGAGTTCCTGGACAGAGATCCCATCCCACAGAGTTAATCATCCCAAATGACCCCAGTAGAAACTTCTTAACTTTAAACTTTGGTCCTCAAAGAGCAGGATTTCCCAGTGGAGCGATGCACACAAACTGCCGTCCGTTAAGGCAAAAGAGCAAGCTTGAAAGAAAATTGCTCCTGATTCCAAGGAGTTCGTGGAGCTGAACCTGATTGCTGTCAGTTGGGGAGTGGTTGAGAAACCCTTGATCAAAGCAGAGTTCCAGGCTGTGGTCCTTAATGCTCGGCAGCTGCTGTCTGCCTCAGCCTAGAGTTTAAATGCACCTTGGAGATACCACCTCCTGCTTTTCTCTGCATTGTGGGGCTGTGTGCTGTGGAAGAGGCTCCCTTCAGCCTGTTCAGGTTGGCTTGTTTCTTTTTCTGCATTTAAAATATGTGGTAAACTCTTCTTTCCTCGAGGTATTTTGTTTCTTTGTACTCGATAATCTGTATTTTATTAAGGTTATTCTGTGTCAGAGCCTGGGAAACTCTCTGCCTTCCTTCTGATGCTTTTTCTCCTTTGCTGTTGTTTGTGACCTGGTGGAACAGTTACTTTTTGCTGATGCCTGGATGTTTGAAGAGCCTCTGCTTTTAAGAATGTGTTTTTGTAGCTGTTTTCTTGAAAACTATGTGTATTGATTTAATATTTTTTTAATTTTTTGCTTGCAAATAGGAGGGGAGGTGCTGGTCTGGCAGTATGTTGGGTGTGCTCTGTGTCCCTTACTGTGCTTTCCAGCTGCTGGAAATGTCTCAGGAGTCAGAATCCCCAGAGATATCTGTTGGTTTTCTCCAGATTCATCATTCTCTGCTGTTCACAAGTTTATTACACTGCCCTGGTCGTGTTTGCTGCTTTAGTGTTTATTTCCATTCTGTTCCATCTGGGCTGTTACCCTCTGCTTGCTACCAACATATTGCATGAGCACCTTACAGCAGCCACTAGCTGTGTTCTGGGTGCTTATTTTGTGGCCCACGTGAGCTAATGGATGCGAAGAAGCCAGCTAAGACCTTCTCCAGGGCTGCTGAAGATCAGTGACGTAGGCTGCTTCCTGGCTCGTTGCCCCTTCCCTTCTAGTCTGTGATAGTGGAGTGAAAAAATCAATAGCAGACAAATAAGTAGACACGATGTCATCCTTGCAGATAGGGAGGACCTGCAGGCAGCCAAGAGGTGGTGCATGTGCTTTAAGAGGTGTCTATGGAGATGGAGTTAAGTCCAAGAATGTGCATGGTTTAGCGTTTGATAGGAACAGTTGGACTCAATGATCCAGTGGGTATCTTCCAACCTGATTATTCTATGATTCTATGAAATAGCTGCCCATCCTGGCATTGCGTGACTGCATTTAGCAGAAATGCTAAACGATCTCTAGGCTTGAGCAGCATCCAAATCTGAGGGACCCATCATGCATTGTGGAGCTGGTTGGGGTGATTCTTCTAGGGGAGCAAAGAAGAAACTATGTGAACGGAATCTCTTCCTTTAGGTCTGCTGAGGGCTGAATAGTGTGACCAGCAGGCCCAGGGAGGTTCTTCTCCCTCTGGACTCGGCACTGGTGAGACTGCTCCTCAAATCCTGTGTTCAGTTGTGGGCCCCTCACCACAAGAAGGATGTTGAGGCTCTGGAGCGAGTCCAGAGAAGAGCAACAAAGCTGCAGAAGGGGCTGGAGAGGAACAGCTGAGAGAGCTGGGGGTGTGTAGGCTGGAGAAGAGGAGGCTGAGGGGAGACCTCATTGCTCTCTACAACTACCCGAGGGGAGATTGTGGAGAGGAGGGAGCTGGGCTCTTCTCCCAAGGGACAGGGGACGGGACAAGAGGGAATTGCCTCAAGCTCCACCAGGGGAAGTTCAGGCTCAACATTAAAAAGAAAAGTTTTCCCAGAAAGGGTAATTGGGCACTGGCAGAGGCTGCCCAGGGAGGTGGTTGAGTCACCTTCCCTGGAGGGGTTTAAGATGCGGGTGGATGAGGTGCTGAGGGACATGGTTTAGTGTTTGATAGGAATGGTTGGACTTGATGATCTGGTGGGTCTCTTTCAACCTGGTGATTCTATGATTCTATGAAATAAAAGTAGATGGAGGCAGCTGGCGAGTGGTGGGCTTCTCTGTGCAAAGGCCCTTCCATGGGCTCCATCCAGAAACTTTGTGGCCTGTGCAGCCCCAGGGGGAGAAGGACATCTTGCTGAGTCAGTCAGGAAGGTTGTCTTCTGC
This sequence comes from Coccyzus lansbergi, assembly GCA_033558105.1. Classification (NCBI taxonomy): domain Eukaryota; kingdom Metazoa; phylum Chordata; class Aves; order Cuculiformes; family Coccyzidae; genus Coccyzus; species Coccyzus lansbergi. The sequence goes on from JAUMJK010000244.1 coordinate 64,491, forward strand.
CTACAGTTTTCCCAGGAACGCATGTCTTCAGGAAGCAGAAGGTTCACAGTGGTTATCAGCAGATGACTTTGATGCGGAGACTTTTTTTATGACTGCACTGAGGTCTCTTTTCCTGTTGTTATACAGAAGTTGTGACTCTGAGTGTCAGTGTAGAGGTGAAAGTGAGACCTCTTGCATGGGCTGAGCACTAAAAGCTAACTGTTAAGATAATTGTAGAAGAAAATTATTGCTGCCTGGCAGCTGTTTGCTATCAGATAAGTTTGCTGTTGTGTTGTTAGTGTTTTAACTCTTTGCACTCATCCATATCATTTTGTACACAGTCAAATCCATATCTATCCCTGTCCTCTTTTACTGCCTAACCTGGGGTCTGCGTCCAAAATACCCACGAGCTCAGCTTTTCCACTTATGGCTCAGCTTCTACACAGGGTGAAAGAGTTGGGGTTGTTCAGCCTGGAGAAGAGAAGGCTGTGGGGAGACCTTAGAGCAGCTTCCAGTGCTGAAAGGGGCTCCAGAAAAGCTGGGGAAGGGCTCTAGGTCAGGGAGTGCAGGGATGGGATGAGGGGTAAAGGTTTTCAGCTGAAAGAGAGGAAATGGAGATGACATTTTTGGAAGAAATTCTTCATGATGAGGGTGGGGAAGCCCTGGAACAGGTTGCCCAGAGCAGTGGTTTCTGCCCCATCCCTGGAGGGGTTCAAGGCCAGGTTGGATGGGGCTTGGAGGCCCTGATCCAGTGGGAGGTGTCCCTGCCCATGGCAGGAGTGGGACTGGATGGACTTTGAGGTCCCTTGCAACCCAAATTATTCTATGATTCTATAATTTGGGATCAGAGCAAAAAAAATGGGAGATAGAAAAGGGTCTTCCTTTGAGTGATAATACAGTGTTTGTAATCAGTTGGGAGAGGAGAGCCTCTGCTTTCAAAGAATGGGCTCTCTCGGGTTGTGTCCATCCAGTGTTTTAAGAGGGCCGCCTCAAGATAAAAATCAGTGATTAAAATCGTGCTTTACTTGTGCTGCTGAAAACGTTTCTAGATTATACACGCTTAAAACAGTAAATATTAAACGTGTAGGTTTACTTTCAGTGGTTTACAGAAAGCTCAGTGGGGCCGAGAGAGCAGCTCGGGATGTGTTTATAGCGAGCTCACCAGCGGGTACAATGCTGCAGTGTTTGGCTGTGAGCACCTCTGGGGCATGCTTAAAAAAAAAAAAATAGTGTGTTCCATTTACACTGGGGAGGGGGAGGGAATTCTGAGAATGTTTCTATTAATATTAGCTGGTGTAAAACCCCAAATTTTACATTTCAGGCCTCGCATGTTGCAAAAATAGATGACTAGATGGTGGTTGGAGAATATGTTGGGCCCTGCACTGCAAGAAAGATGTTGAGGGGCTGGAGAGTGTCTGGAGAAGGGGAAGGGCCTGGAGAACAGGGGTTCTGGGAGCAGCTGAAGGATCTGTGGGGGATCAGCCTGAAGAAGAGGAGGCTGAGGGGAGACCTCATCACTCTCTGCAGCTCCTGAAAGGAGGTTGTGGTGAGTTGTGTGCTGATCCCTTCTCCCAACTAACAAGGGATAGGAAATGGCTTCAAGTTGTGCCAGAGGAGGTTTAGATTGGATATTATAAAAAAAAAAAAACCTTCTTTACTGGAAGAGTGATGAAGCATTGGAAGAGGCTGCCCAGGGCGGTCATGGAGCCTCCATCCCTGGGGATGTCCAAAAATTGTGTGGACATGGCACTTGGGGACATGGTTTAGTCAGCACTGTAGTTTCCTCTTGATGGTTGGAGGATGAGCTTAGAGATCGTTTTCCAATCTCAGTGATTCCATGATGTGGCATAAGAACGTTTCCTCATTTAGGTTATCAGTGAAAGAGGCAGTCAAGGTGCCCAGTGCCATTTTCTCACAGAAAAGATCATCCAGTTCCACATTTCTTCTTAAGATCTCATCTCTCCTAGCTTCAAACTGCTCCCCCTCATCCTATCCTATTGGAATAGCCTGCCCAGGGAGGTGGTTGAGTCACCTTGCCTGGAGGTGTTTAAGGCACGGGTGGATGAGGTCTTGAGGGACTTGGTTTAGTGTTTGATAGGAATGGTTGGACTAGATGATCCGGTGGGTCCCTTCCAACCTGGTTGTTCTATGATCCCTCCCTTCCCTGATCCTGAGCCCCTCCCCAGCTCTCGTGAGCACCAATTTGTGCAAACCCAGCCATGTGTGAGACCCAAACTGAGATTCATTGATTCTGGAGCAGTGCTGGCCTGAGGCTCCCTGCTCCGCTCTAGCTGCTCCCCAGTGCCCCATTCCCTTCTTTTATGACCTTCTCTTTGCACCCAGGTCTGTAGGAAAACAAAGACTCCAACCAAGGTCTCCCAGGGGCAGCAAACCAGCACGTTAACCCCCTGTGTGACCTGGCAAGGACTCGTGGCTCCTGATTTTTATAGCAGGATACCCTTTCCCTGAATATCGCTCTCCACAGTTGCTGCACAGTCAGCTCCAAAAGGGCAGCTGGCATGATGACAGGAGACTTAAAAAATGAATGAATTGTCAGCTCCAGCCTGGATGTCACCATCATTTTAATGCTAATGGGCTTTTTCCTCAGCCAGCCTCCCGCCTGAATGGGGAGCCCAGAAACATCCCAATATTTATGGGATTTTAACTAGATTAGTTACAAACCTATAAAGCAAAGAAAGAGACGGTTCATCCAGTATTGGGGAGGGGAGTGTTAAAAATGCCACCTCAGATAAAATATTATGGGAGCTGAGTAACTGTAAATAAGAACCTTGCCTATGAAATAGCTTCTTATGTGAGCTTGGGATGAGGGCCAAGAGAACGTCTAGGGCTTGGGGAAATTTATTAGTCCAGATCAACAGGATTTCTGGGACTCGGGAGATGGGGTGGCAAAGAATTTGCCTGTTGGAGTCTGTGCTTCCTCCATTCATGCCTGCAGCAGGAGTTGTGCTTATGAAACTTTCAAGATGCTTCATCTGCATTTTTTGCATTTTCTTGGTTCTCATTAGCAGCTGCAGTTCTGTCCTGGGATTTGGGAGAGCTGGGTCTGAGCTCTGGGTTTCCACACCCTGCCAGTGTGGTCTTGGGCAAGTCATTCATCTCCCTAGGCTTCAACGTCCCCCTCTAGAGACGCGATAAACAATATTTCATAGAATCATGGAATGCTTGGGGTCAGAAGGGACCTCAAAGCCCATCCAGTTCCAATCCCCTGAGAGGGGCAGGGACACCTCCCACTGGGTCAGGGGCTCCGAGCCCCATCCAACCTGCCCTTGAACCCCTCCAGGGATGGAGCAGCCACAGCTGCTCTGGGCAACCTGGGCCAGGGCCTCCCCACCCTTATAGGAAAAGATTTCTTCCTGAGATCTAATTTCCTGGCACTGTCAGGAGGGTTTGCTAAGGACTAGGAGGATGTTTAGATACTTGAAGCATGAGAGAGAGTGCTATGAGTGCTTACAAGTTACAAGAGCATGTGCAGAGCAGCTACAATGCGTAAGTTGACCCCTGGCAGAGCCAGGAATGGCATTTTGGTGTGGGGGCAATGGGTCTTCCCTTTGACCTCAGGCATTTCAGTCACTGCCTTGATTCTCCATACTAGAACACTTATTTTTTACCCTCTGCCAGTGCAAGCTGGCTGTCCTGATAGGGTCATAGGTGTCCTGATGATGTTAGGGTTGTCTTGGCTGTGCAATCATAGAGCAACCAGGTTGGAAGAGACCCACTGGATTGAGTCCAACCATTCCTATCAAACACTAGAACATGTCCCTCAGCACCTCATCCACCTGTCCCTTAAACCCCTCCAGGGAAGGTGTCTCAACCCCTTCCCTGGGCAACCTGTTCCACTGCCCAATGACCCTTTTTGGTGAAGAATTTTTTCCTTATGTCAAGACTGAACCTCCCCTGGTGGAGCTTGAGGCCATTCCCTCTCATCCTGTCCCCTGTCACTTGGGAGAAGAGCCCAGCTCCCTCCTCTCCACAACCTTTCATTTCAACCATTCACTTCAGTAGTCACATTGGTGTTATCTTGGTGGTCTTTTCCAAACTTGGCCTTTCTGTGATTCTAAGAAAGGGCACATCAGTAGCACACAACTTTGGAACCTACTGCCCTTTGTCCCCTCATTTCTCATCTCTCTCATTCCCATTCACACCCCTCTGCTATTCCTGACCCGTAGTCAGCTTTCTGTCCACATTCTCCTAGCACGTGTCCCCCTTTCTGCCTTCACTTTGGTATTTCTGTCTCCACCTTCATTCTCACTCCCACATTCTGACCCTGGTTTATTTTTCTTATCTCGTTTTTTTGGAACCCATCCTTAGCCTCTCCTATATATTTGCCTTCCCCTCCCTCCGAGAGAGTTTTTTTAGTGAACAGCATCCCTCTTCTATTCTGAGTCATTGCCCACTGCCAGCGGAAAGATTTCATCACAAAAGCCATGCGAAGATCTCCCAGTTTGGAGCACGGGCTAGGTTAGGATGACCTAGCTCCTCCTGCCAAGTGACAAGCCACAAAGTCTAATTCCTCAGCCAATTCATCTCCCGTTGAGTTCTTCATCCCCCTACCAGTGTCCGTCCTGGTGTGCGCTGGGGGGATGCTCGATTACGCCCTGGATGGCTCAAAACACCTCTGTTGGGAACCTACTCGATCCAAGTGTGGGAAAACTCTCAGCCTTGAACTTGGCTATTTCCACGCCATATGAAACTCGTTGGATGTTTGTCCTTCCCTTCACGTGGCTGCTGCCTGCTCTTGTATTGCCCTGACATATGGCAAAGCTATTTGGTCCCCTTTTTAATGCTCTGCTCGCAGTATAAATACAAAAGCAGACAGGGCTTCTGAAAAGAAAGAAATGTAATTGTGGTGGTGGTTGTTATAAATAGTGCAAAAGGATTTAGAAGCTATTGAGTGTTTTGGGCCGAAATCAGAAGGTTTCTGTGTAAAACAGTCTTCAGGCTCTCATTTAGCTGTCGAAGTCTTCCCAGTTCACTCATTACCGTTTGGCTTCGGCGCAGGATGAGGATGCTCCGCTCCTCGCAGGAGTGAGGTTGAGCCTCCAAAAAATGCGGCGGACGGGGTTTTCTTCCCCCCCAATGCCTACAGCCCCGTTATTCAGGCAAGTTGGGCATTTGCATGTGCAACCAGGCTGTTTGCATAAAGAACCCTGGTATTTCCCCGCGCGGATTTTTGAGGTTGGTTCCTAAAATCAGGGCTGCATTTTTCCTCCGCTGGAGTGAAATGCAAATATTTATTTATTGACAGAGCTGGAGCTGATCATTTTCCCTGTCAAGGTCTGAGCTGTCTGTTCTGTCAGATGAAAACAAGGAGCGTTCTGCTTTCTTTTCAAAATGGATTTGTTCCTAACTGCCTTTAAAACAATCAGTGCCTGCTCTCTGCCAGCCCTGGTAGAGCAAAAAATATATATATTTGTGTGTGTATGTATATCAAAAGAGGCTGAACGCCCAGAAATTCTCTTGGCAGCCCCGCTGTCTGGTTAGAAGAGGAAGCGAGCTACAAAATTTGAACATTCAGTTCTGCGACTTGAAAGCTCTCTGGATTTTATTACTGACTCAACAGGGTTTTCATTATGTATGTGGCCAAGAGGAGAGGTTTACGCAAGAGGAACGCATTGTAGTTGAATATGTTTGTGATTTTACACGCTGCTAAATAATTGAGATAACTCGATGGCTCCTAAATGGACAAAATCGATTGTTAGCGGCAGAGCGGCACAAACAAGGCAGCACCAAAGAGCAGCCGCTCCACATCCAAGAGCTGATTTGCTCTGCAGAGAGGTCCCCAGCCAGATGCTGAGTGACATTTTGCCATTGATGTGAATCGTAGCTGAAAGCCTCTTTCTGCCTGTCAGTCTCTTCTAGCCCAGCTGACAGCATCTTCCGCTCGCTTTTCCCTTTTGCTTTTTAGTAACTCGGCGCTATTTAAACAGTTTGAGGCTAAGTTGCTTCTGCTCTCATTTTCATGTTGGCTTTAGGAAGGAAAATATTTAGTGAAGCAGATTATCATGCACAGAGAGAGGGTGTGGGCTCCATGGACCGAGCTGGAAATACGGAGGGAGGCTGCATCCTGCTGCCCTGCTCGCCTCCTGCGGCAGGGGATGTGCTGTCAGATCACACCCTGCAACAAACCAACTCGACAGCAAAGTGAATTCCTGTCCCACAGCCTGTCCCACAGCCTCCCATCTAATTTTGCACTTGTTCATGTGATGGGTATTTATTCTTCACTGTCTTGAGAAGGTATTTATTTTTAAACCTCTGAGGTCTCTGGTGCTGTATGGGCTTCCAAACTGGTTGTTCTGTGATTCTGTGATTCTGGGCTCAGTGCACGTGTTCTCATGAAACTCCTGCTAGTGAGACAGGCTGTCTTAGAATCATAGAACAACCAGGTTGGAAGGGACCCATCGGATCTTCTAGTCCAACCATTCCTATCAAACATTAAACCAAGTCCCTCAAGGCCTCATCCACCCGTGCCTTAAACACCTCCAGGGAAGGTGACTCAACCACCTCCCTGGGCAGGTTATTCCAATGCCCAATGACCCTCTGTGTGAAGAACTTCCTCCTAATCTCCAGCCTAAATCTCCCCTGGCAGAGTTTGAGGCCATTCCCTCTCATCCTGTCCCCTGTCCCTTGGGAGAAGAGCCCAGCTCCCTCCTCTCTACAACCTCCCTTCAGGTAGTTGTAGAGAGTAATGAGGTCTCCCCTCAGCCTCCTCTTCTCCAGGCTAAACACCCCCAGCTCTCTCAGCCGCTCCTCATAGGGCCTGTTCTCCAGCCCCTTCAACCTTGTCGCTCTTCTCTGGACTTGCTCTAGAGCCTCAACATCCTTGTGCTGAGGGGCCCAGAACTTGACGTGCCTTTGCATTTTACATGTGGGAAGAGAAAATAAATGATAATTGGATAATTCAGGCTGGAATTCAGAGCCCAATCTGAACCTCTCTCACTCCACTTGATGCCCAGCATCTCTCCTGTGCAAGCCGCTGTGAGCAACCTGGCTCTGCCTTCTGGAGAATCACTCTGGACGTGCCAAGAGCTGCTCTGGGACCCCGTGGAGCCTTCCCTGCTCCAGACTGATGGTGGTTGTTGCTGCTGGAGCAGCAGATGCTGAGATCTCTCTGGTGACCAATGATAAGATCCAAGGGAATGGCAGGAAGATGTGCCAGGAGAGGGTTAGGATGGACATTAGGAAAAAACTCCTCTCCCAGAGGGTGGTGGAGCACTGGAACAGCTCCCAGGGAAGCAGCCACAGCCCCAAGCCTGACAATATTCCAGAAGCCTTTGACCACCTTGAGCACACAGTGTGAATGTTGGGGTGTTCTCTACGGGGAGAGGAGTTGGACTCGATGATCCTTGTGGGTCCCTTCTACCTTGGGACATTCTGTGATTCTATGAGTTGTTGAAGGTGCATGTTCCATGCCTGGTGCCTCCTGGTCTTGCCAGAGTTTTCATTTGTGGCTGCTTCTGCTTTACAGTGTAACGTTTCTGTAATGTTGTTATGTTGGCTTTCTTATTAAATGGTTTGGGTTTTTTTTTTTTTTTTTTTATCTGGTCACACTAGCCTGCTAGTTCCCCTCTGGATTTTGAGTCTGTTGGATATCAATCTCAGCCAACCATGAGCAGAAGGTGTTTGTTTCCAAGAGGTTAAGCTAGAGGCAGAGCCCAGGAAGGTGGTGGCCACGGAGGGGGAAGGAGACCCTGCCGGTGCCCTGGGAGAGCTGGCAGCCTGAGCACAGCTCTGGTTCAAGGCTGGAGGAGGAATCGATGGTGGGGAGGCAGAGGGAGAGGCTGTGAACACCCTGACCACAGAAAATGCCTCCTTGGCACTCGTGTGGCCTTCAGACACCAGTAAGTCCAACCGCAAGACACAAATCCATAGGAAATGAGGTTTCATTAGTTCCACTGCCCACAAGTTGCTCATGGCTCCATTGGGGCTTCCAAGCATTCAATTTGGTCAAAGGGCTACTGGAAACTGTGCAGATGCCTTCCCTGAGTCACCCTTCCTCTCCACCTCAGCAAGGTTGAGGTGCTTCACGGGCCAAAGGCTGCTAGAGGAGGTGACATCCAGCTGCCACCGTCCTGCAGGCGCCCAACCTGCAGCTGGAGTGCTCAAAAATCCATCTGGACCTTCTTCGTGTTTGTGACAGAGGTTTTACTAACCAGAAAAATGTGGCATTATTAGCAGGGTGCACCACTTGTTGTTCAGATCCTCTCTGTGGTGAGAAAGAGCCAGAGAGCGTGGTTTAAACATAGCTCATGGTTTGGGGAGTGCTGGAAGCCTGGGACAGTCTGGCAGAAAAAGGAATTCTCCTTTTAAAACCACTGAACAGTCCTTGTTCCTCCATGATGAGCTTGACTGTGCAGCCAGGGTGTGGAGATCAGAGAATCATAGAATCACCAGGTTGGAAGAGACCCACCGGATTATTGAGTCCAGCCATTCCTATCAAACACTAAACCATGTCCCTCAGCACCTCGTCCCTCAAACCCCTTCAGGGAAGGTGAATCAACCTCTTCCCTGGGCAGCCTGTTCCAGTGCCCAATGACACTTTCCATGAAAATTTTTTTCCTAATGTCCAGTCTGAACCTCCCCTGGTGGAGCTTGAGGCCGTTTGGAGATGTGGCTGGATCTGCCCCTGATGCCTCCCAGCACCCCTGGGTGAGCTCTTGCTGCTGTCTTTGCCTCTGCAGGCAAGGAACGGGCTCTGCTCTGCCTTTGGCAGCTGGAAAAGAGGGGCTGGGGCCCTGGAGGGATGCTCTTTCCTCATCCCTTGCTGGCAGCTTGGAGTCTTCTTTGAGTTGGAAAGAAATGGTGAGGGTGTTTGTGTTGGAGGCAGAGTGTACGTTCACCCCAGGAGGCAGAGGATGGGGTGGGTGGCACTGCCCGGCACTGGGGCAGCTTCTTGAGCTCCTGTTGGAGCTTTTCCTGCCTCTCCATCGCTCAATCCTGGGGTGAGTGATGGGAGGAGGTAGCGCAGCGCCTGGGAGAGCCTGTGCAGCACAACACGGGGCTACAAAACCAAAATAGCCTTTCGGGAGCATCACTAGGGAAAGATCACCTGAATGCTTCAGGACACACAAGTGGCAGCTTGGGTTGTGCAGAGCCAAAAGCCCTGCCAAGCCTTTTCCTCCCATCTTCCCCATGAGAAATGCAACACCTCTGTGACACAGAGTTTTCCAAATGGGAGACATGGCTCTAAAATTGCTTTCAAATGTTCCTAGCAAGAAATTCTGCTTGTTTGGCCGGTGGCACGGCTGGCAGCGAGGCTGTGGGTCCAGCCCTGGCTCGGCCGGTGGGGAGCTGCCAGCCACCCTGGCCACAGTGTCGCTCCGAAGGCTGGGGAGGTGCCATCAACACCCTTCCTGGAGCTATTCGAGCTCCTCGTTCTAGCTGGAGCCACTTTGCTGTTGGGTTTGAGCACCCCAAGGCTGAACCGGCACTCCCCTGCTTGCAGGAAGGGTCCCCACACCCTCCAGGGGAAAGAGGGCTTGGGAGACTGGAGTGAATTTGCAGAGCAAGGAGGAATCTGAGTGAAATTTCAATGCCATCCTTTGCTTCCACCCTTCATCCTTTCTTCCTGCCCCTGTAAACAGGCTTCTTCTTAAACAGGCGGGGAAGGCAGCGCTTCAATATCAAATCCAGTCCATTAAAAACAACATGAGGTGGAGATTTACCTCCTCGGAGCCCACCTGTCAGTGTTTGCAGTTTTGCTATCATATTTTCCAGCATCTTCCCAGTGTTTCTCGCCTCTGCTGTACGCAGAGGAAAGTTGCTTGTGCAGAGGAAAAAGTGAACCAGGCTTCCTCAAATGTTCTAATAAACAGCCTGAAAAAGCCCTGCGCGTCAATCCCATGCCACTTTAGTCATCAAAGGCCTTATTTACAACACAGGAGCTTGCTTAAAAACAAAGCAAAACACTGTAAACCTCCACGTACGGGTCACCTGGCTGCCTGAAGAAAAGAACCTCCAAAGAAAATGGTGAGCGAGTCCAAAAGAATATTAGGATTGAAAAAAAAGAAATCCACCATGAAAATTGTCATAGAGTCATAGAATGGTTTGGGTTGGAAAAGACCTCAAAGCCCGTCCAGTTCCACGCTGGCCATGGGCAGGGACACCTCCCATGGGATCAGGATGATCAAAGATCCATCCAGCTGCCCTTGAACCTCTCCAGGGATGGGGCAGCCACCACTGCTCTGGGCAACCTGGGCCAGGGCCTCCCCACCCTCACAGCAAAACATTTCTCCCAAAGAACTGATCTCCATCTCCTCTCTTTCAGCTTAAAACCTTTCCCTCTCATCCTATCCCTTCCCTCCCTGATCCAGAGCCCCTCCCCAGCTTTCCTGGAGCCCCTTTCAGCCCCGGAAGCTGCTCTAAGGTCTTCCTGGAACCTTCTCTTCTCCAGGCTGAGCAACCCCAACTCTCTCAGCCTGTCCTCCTACAGAAGGTGAATTGGAGAAGATGATACCATTTAAAAACACTAACTCGGTGCAGCACCTCCAGCACCCTCTGTGTCACCTGGCCTTGTTCCATTCTGCTCATAAATATTTGAATGTTTGGGTCCATTAATCCTTCACAGCAAAGCTCTCGGTCTAGAAGGGCTGTAGCCATTTGAAACCCCACAAGACAGCCTGATAGTTCCCAGGGATTCTGGGGGTTGATTTCTTTCCCTGGTTGGGCATGAGTGGAGGGGGACGAGAGCGATGTGCAGAAGGCACCGGTGAGGTGGTGCTGGCTGGGTGTTGGGTAGCTGCCTGTCCTTGGCTGACCCTTGCGGAGGTTTCCTGCCAGCTTCGCAAACCACACGTGGAATTTCTTCTTTAATTACCTTGTTTGAAGGCAAAGGTTAAACCAGCTTCCCTGAAAAAGGCCAAGGAGGTGGACTCCAAACACCACAACAACAGCACAGCAGGGAGGAGGGTTAAGGAGCCCCTGAGTGACCTGGAGGAGGACGAAGGCTGCTTGGAATTATTCAAGCTCTTAACAAATTGTAGGAGTTGCCATCCTGGGGTCCAGCCAAACCCTTTCTGTGTCCAGTGAGCTGCTGGCAGGTTCCTTGCTTGGTGAGAGCCCAGGAATATGTGTCACCTACCTCAGCCAGCTCCAAATCTCCCTGCTGAGAGGCTGATGTAGGTATTTCTTGGAACAGTTTTCTTCCAGTCAAGGGGAACAAAGTTCAGAAGCCAAATGGAAACATAACATCTCAAAAAAAAAATAAAAATTCCAAGGTAAGAAGGTGAGGTGATTGCAAGATGTTTGTACTCAGCTGTCACCCTGAAAAGATCCAGCGCGAGGCTCCGAGTTCATCTGGAGTGCAGAGCAGCAGAATTTGGATGCAAATGGTTTATTTCATTAGGAGAATCAGCATCTGATCTATGTGGGAAACAGTGAAGTTTGTTTCCACAGCAGTCTTGCTTTTTTTTAAATTGATTTGTTTGTTTGCCAGTCCAAGTGTTTATGTCAAGGAAAATATCATGTAGAGGATTCAGGGTCCTGATTGATAAACAATGAGCTGCAAGTTGTCAAAAACAAAACAAACAAAAAAAGGCCAAGTCTGGCATGTGCTGAATCCATTCCTTTCTGTGCAGGGAGAAAAATAACTTATTTCCCAGGCAGCTGAACTTCTGCACAACCTGCATTGCTCACAGCTCAAGTTATGAGCAGCAGAGGACATTGTTGTCAGAATAATAGAATCATAGAACAACCAGGTTGGAAAAGACCTCCTGGATCATTGAGTCCAACCATTGCTATCAAACACTAAACCATGTCCCTCAGGACCTCATCTACCTGCGCCTTAAACACCTCCAGGGAGGGTGAATCAACCCCCTCCCTGGGCAGCCTGTTCCAGTGGCCAATCACCCTTTCTGTGAAAATTTTTTTTCCTTATGTCAAGCCTGAACATCCCCTGGTGGAGCTTGAGGACATTCCCTCTTGTCCTGTCCCCTGTCACTTGGGAGAAGAGCCCAGCTCCCTCCTCTCCACAACCTCCTTTCAGGTAGTTGTAGAGAGCAATGAGGTCTCCCCTCAGCCTCCTCTTCTCCAGGATAAACACCCTCAGCTCTCTCAGCCATTCCTCTAAGGCCTGTTCTCCAGCCCCTTCCCCAGCTTCGTTGCTCTTCTCTGCACTCGCTTCAGAGCCTCAACATCCTTCTTGTGCTGAGGGGTCCAGAACTGAACACAGGATTCAAGGAGTGGTCTCACCAGTGCTGAGTCCAGAGGGAGAATAACCTCCCTGGACCTGCTGGTCACGCTGTTTCTGATCCAAGCCAAGATGCCATTGGCCTTCTTGGCCACCTGGTTGAGGGTTAAGCAGTTTTCCCTGATGAATTGCAATGGGGGCAGCATCTGAAACGTGCTGGATGGGTTTCCAGCAGGGCCAGGGCTACTCAGAGAGCTGGCTGGGCAGAAGGTTTCTTGAGAGCCTCAGATGAGTAGTTTTACAGCAATTACCCACTGCTGACTCAAGATGGTGACACAAACAGTGTAAACTTTGGATCTCATCTCTCCGGCTGACAAGTTCTTCTTAAAATAGCGATTATCTAACGGGGGAAATCCCACAGATGAAGACAAGTGGATTGTAAGGGCAGCCACCCTCACTTCTATGAGTCCCAAAGTCATTTTTGAGCCATGCTGTGGAGATACATCTTTTATCAAAAGAAGTGTGAAAGGCTGGCAAGCATTCCCCTTCATCTGCCTGGCATCAGTAAATACCTGCAGGTCAGCACAAGAGGTATTTATAGTTGAACCACATGAAGGTGAGAGAGCCTACGCTTGTCCTGTATTTTTCCATGCGAGAGGTGAAGTAATTCAGGGCTTGTGAATAGATCCCTGTTCCTGGACCTTCTTTTTTGACCCCGATTCCCTCTTCTGTATGAGTTTGCTGTTCCTCCTGTGGGTATGGGTTTTGCCAGGAAGGATATTTTTGGAATGCTGGTTTATAATTGATGTTAAAGCGCGCAATAAGGTTTTTCTATCTGCTCTGATGCTCACGTTGGTTTTGTCTAACTGCCACCCAAACTGAACCCATTTGCTTTCCATTGTCATTCCATGTTTACATCTGCTTTTGTTTCCTTCTTCGTGGAAAGGGTCATTGAGCATTGGAACAGGCTGCCCGGGGAGGTGCTTGAGTCACCTTCCCTGGAAGGTTTAAGGGACAGGTGGATGAGGTGCTGAGGGACACGGTTTAGTGTTTGGTAGGAATGGTTGGACTCGATGATCCAGTGGATCTCTTCCAATCTGGTTGTTCCATGAAGTTTTCCAAAGAAACTATTGGATATCAAGGATTCAGTTCAAAGGCCAGAGCTGCAATAAAATATTGCAGCTCTGGCCTTTGAACTGAATCCTTGATATCCAATAGTTTCTCTTTGTGCACAAGTGTTGATGTTGCAGTAGGTTAATTGTCACGTTATGTTGTCTACTTAAGTTTTTCTTCTGAGGGAAGAAACCAGGGGATTGTTCTAATGTATTTACATGCTCTCAGAAAGACAAGGGAATGAATGAATTGATGTATATTTAGGACCTACTCTGCTTTCCCTTAAACCCAAGAGGGGAGGGGCAGAGCGGGGAAAGAATCTGTTCTATTCGGTTTGTGGAAACCTAAATCTGGCCTTTCTACAAATAAACGCTGGTGATCCTAGTCTAAAAATACTCATGTACTGAAAGAGCTGAAATTTTACCCGATAGTGACTTCATAGCGTGAGGCCACATCATTAAAGACATCGCGGGGCTGGAGAGAGTCCAGAGAACAGCAACAAAGCTGGTGAACGGGCTGGAGAACAAGGGTTATGAGATGTAGCTGAGGGAGCTGGTGTTGTTTAGCCTGGAGAAGAGGAGGCTGAAGGGAGACTTTATTGCTCTCTGTAACTGCTTGAAAGGAGGTTGTGGTGAGGTGGATGTTCGTCTCTTCTCCCAAGTGGCAGGTGATGGGATGAGAGGAAACGGCTCAAATTGCACCAGGGTGGGTTCAGATTTGACATCAGGAAAAAATTCTTCACTGAAAAGGCTCTCGGGCACTGGAGCAGCTGCCCAGGGAGGTGTTGGAGTCCCCATCCCTGCAGGGATTTAAAAGACAGGGAGATGAGTTGCTCAGGGATCTGGTTTATAGTGGACAAGTACGGTTGGACTTGATGCTCTCAAAGGTCTTTTTCCAGCCAAGCAATTCTAGGCCTGGTTGCTCCGTGAGTGCTCTGGCTATCTGCAGCCTGAGATACTTTCAAAACACAGGAATGAAAATACGTTCTGGCAGAAGGATGGAGATGGAAACTCTTGCTAGGAGGGTGCTGTGGAATAGAGGATTTTTTCTTTGCATCATTGCTCTGCATGTTGGGGAAAAAAAAAAATCTAATAAAGTTCATTTTGCTGAGGGAACAAGATGTGAAATCTTAGAATCGTAGAACAACCAGGTTGGAAGAGACCCACCGGATTGAGTCCAACCGTTCCTATCAAACACTAAACCATGTCCCTCAGTGCCTTGTCCATCCGTCCCTTAAACCCCTCCAGGGAAGGTGACTCAACTCCCTCCCTGGGCAGCCTATTCCAGGTATCTTCTTCCAATGGTTTCTTTTTTACTGTAAACCATACACTGACTGGGATGCTTGCTCCTAAAGTCTTGTTTAGGCATCCAATCAGGCTGCCCTTGCTTTTTGGAAGTGTTGAGCATGTAGGTTTTCCCAATTCAATACGGGCTTCAGGAGCCTTAAAGCTTTTTAAACTTCTTAACTTCTGCCTTATTACCTTAAAGCCTGAGCCTGGGAATGAGATGCATGGATGGCTCCACCTCGCTCTTAGTCAGAGGAACAAAATCAGGTTCAGTAACCCACATTTGAGAAAGCCCTGGAAGCTTATGGTGTTGGTGACTCATGCTGGGGACGGAGAGTGCTGGGGCTTCGATTGGTTTAGTTCAAGGGATATTTTTACCCTTGTGTTGTTTCCCAATTCAAGAGCTTTTTTGTGAATGAGATAATCTGTTATTTTCAAAACTACAACTAGGTACTTCTTAGCCAGTTCAATTGATGCCATTTTTGGTACCCGCGATGTCTGTCCTATAACTCACTCCCAGATCCAAACAGATCCTCGCCAGCATGTGGGAAAGTAATTTTGTCTCCGAAGTGCATATAGACCATTACAGGCTGCATCCCAAAGCAGGTGTCTGTGGATGGGGAGGACCGTTTTCCAGCTGTTTGTGTTATTCTCTGGCTTATTTGTCAGTATTAAATGATTACTGCGGTGACGAAACTCCCCAAGTATGCATGACTGAATTTCTATTTCAGCCCAGAAGGAAGATGATAGCCCTCTGGCATGCACACAGCCGGGGGAAGACAAATAGGAACATAGTGGGACTTCCAGTTCCTATATCTTTGCAAGATCGGGTTTTTAAAATAACCTTGTAAGGCTTAGTGATGAGTCTCTGCCAGCGCAGGCTCAAGCCGCAAAGGTCAGAGGCGAAACTAAGCGGAAAGCAAAGCGGAAGAGGGGTGGCTGGCAGAGCTTTGGAGGTGACAGCGGGTCCAGGGAATGGACACAGGAGTTGCCTCCTGTGCTGTTGAGGTCCTCCCCTGCCAGTGTCCCGTGCTCCAAGGTGCTGCTGGCTCTGTGCCTGCACTGGGAAAAGGCAGGGGCGGTGAATCAGAATGGTTTGGATTGGAAGGGACCTCAAATCCCATCCAGTTCCACCCTCTGCCATGGGCAGGGACACCTCCCACTGCATCAGGGGCTCCAAGCCCCATCCAACCTGGCTTTGAACCCCTCCAGGGATGGGGCAGCCACATCTTCCCAGGGCCTCCCCACCCTTCCAGCGAGGAATTTCATTCATTTCAAGCACTCATGGCCCAGGTGAAGGCAGTGAGCTCAAGCTCAGAAAGCCAGTTAGAATGATAGGTCCCTTCCAACTCAAAGTGTTCTTTTACAGGTTATCTGGTCCAGGAGAAAGGGCATCAGAGTTAAGCTCAACGTGTTTATTAAGCAAGACTGATCAGGCAAAATGATCACACCAAGAGCTACTTCTTTCTCAGTCACCAGCACTGAGTCAGTTAATAGCAGAGGCTTAACTTCTAAAGTTTATTTTTATTCCACTACTCATTTCCATTTAACTACAAATATTTCACGGTCTTAAATAAATCCCACTGGAAACTGAGGTGCTGCTATAAAATCGTGGCATTATTAGGGGCACATCTCGATCCCTTGTCCCTAAAATCATCTGGTGACCCCAGAGTGTAGGAAGAGAGAAACAAGTTACCCAAACATACATCAGGATTAAAGGATAAGCTTTCAGTTAAGGGTTTGACACGTTGCTGGAATGACGGGACTGCACCAGGCTGCAACAAGTCTAGGCAGGACACCGGGAAAGTCCTTCAGAAGCTGTAGGTCAGCACAGCATGAGGGCCAAGAGATCAAAGGGCTCAGGGGATGGAACCGGCTGCTCTTATTTTTAGGGCCCTGATTCAGCGCAGCCTGGAAGGAGGGAGCTGGGAGGTTTCCCATGGATGGCTGCAGGTTCTTGAGGGAAGTGCTAGCTGCTCCCCGGGGTCTGCAGCTTGTTTCAAGTCAGGAGTGAAGCTGCGAAGAGGAGTATTGAAGTCTCTCACCTCCCAGAGTGCTTCTGGTGCCTGGGGGGCTGGTGCTGGTGTTGCAGTGGTGGGAACTGTTGGCTTCTGATGCTCCTTTCACAGCAAGGGTCATTGGGCATTGGAACAGGCTGCCCAGAGAGGGGGTTGAGTCACCTTCCCTGGAGGGGTTTAAGGGATGGCTGGACAAGGCACTGAGGAACATGGTTTGGTGTTTGATAGGAATGGTTGGACTCGATGATTCAGTGGGTCTCTTCCAACCTGGTGATGTTTTGATTCCTCTATAACTCACTGCACAGAGGTGTACGGTCAATGAACCTCAGATGCTTAGAAATTGCAGCATCAAGGTCACTCTCTGTGTAGGAACCTTCTTTATGGGCATCTTCCATGCTCTGATCAGTGGGAAAGCCAATGGGGCATGTGGGGCAGCAGGAGCAGCCACTCATTATCGTAGAATCATAGAACAACCAGGTTGGAAGAGACCCATCGGATCATTGAGTCCAACCATATGAGAGGATGGGGAAACCTTCCATATGGAGTAAGGCTGAGAGAGCTGGGTTTGTTCAGCCTTGAGAGGAGAGGGCTTTGGGGAGAACTTTACCGTGTACTAGAACCTAAAAAGGTGTCTGTCCAGAGGATGGAGACCCCCTTTTTACAAGGAGTCACATGGAATCATAGAATAGAATCATAGAATCATAGAACAACCAGGTTGGAAGGGACCCATCGGATCGTCGAGTCCAACCATAAAAAAGAAAAGACAAGGGAGAGTGGGGATTGGTTGTTCCAGGGGAAATTGATTGGATTCCTGAAGAAAACTCTTCCTCGTGAGAATAGTCAAATATTGGAATTGTTCCCCAGAGAAGCTGTTGATTCCTCTATACTGGACGCTTTTAAGGCTCAGCTTGACAGAGTGCTGGGGCATCACATGAGAAATCATCTAAAAAGGTTGGACCAGATGATCCTTGAGGTTCTATCCAACCTGGCATTCCGTGAATCTATGACCTTGTATGGGTGGCTGGTTGCACCTCAGCCAGGAGGGCAGGGAAATGAAGGAGCTGTGTGTCCTGGCACAGCAGGCGCTAGAGATGAACGGCACCAGGGGAGAATTCGCTGGCCAAGGTGTTTGCACAAAACACCTAGAAGCCTTTCAGGCATTTTTTGAGGTGGGGACAGGAAGGTATTAGGGAAAAACCTGTGGGTTGGAAATGTATTCCCAACTATTTTTAAAGCAAACAAATTCCTTCTGAAGTTGCGAGCTCCTTGCATAAATTGTGCAGTTGACAGAGTAAGTGGTGGGATGTTATGGCAATTACTAATGTCCCTTGAATATTTGGTTAACCACTGCAGATAATCCCACAAGCAGTAGCCTTTCCAGGGAGAATTTTGCTCTCCGCTTTGGCAGGATTAACTGTTCCTCTCTTGTTTCAGCAACTTCTCAATTGTTTTGATTCCAGCACAAGGAGTTTTCCATTTTTGGGGAAAAAGCAAAAGGTGTCCTTTTGACATCTGCCCTCTAGACCCGAGATCCATCCCACACCTGCGTGTGCCGAGCTGCGAGGTGACTGTGTGGGCCCTGGGTGGGAAAGCTGCCCCGGCTGGAGACTCAGGACAGCTGAAGGGTGGGATTTCAAGATGATGTGGTGGGGTTAATGCAGGTCTGCGCTATCCTCCATGCGGGAAACTGTCCCAGCCCATGGCAGAGGACTCCGAATCAAACCATCTTTAAGGTTCTCTGCAACCCAAGCCGTTCTATGATTCTAAGATTTCGGTGAACACCTCCACCAAGCTATGGTTTGTGAGGCTCTGGAGTGAGTCCAGAGAAGAGCAACGAAGCTGGGGAAGGGGCTGGAGACCAAGAGGAAAGGCTGAGAGAGCTTGGGGGTGTTTATCCTGGAGAAGAGGAGGATGAGGGGAGACCTCATTGCTCTCTACAACTACCTGAGAGGAGGTTGTGGAGAGGAGGGAACTGGGCTCTTCTCCCAAGGGACAGGGGACAGGACGAGAGGGAACGGCCTCAACCTCCACCAGGGGAGGGTCAGGCTTGACATTAGGAAAAAAATTTTCCCAGAAAGGGTCATTGGGCACTGGCAGAGGCTGCCCAGGGAGGTGGCCGATTCACCTTCCTTGGAGGGGTTTAAGGGACGGGTGGACGAGGTGCTGAGGGACATGGTTTAGTGTTTGATAGGAACGGTTGGACTCGATGATCCAGTGGGTCTCTTCCAACCTGGTTATTCTATGATTCTAAAACCATCCCAGATTTTCCTAGACCTGCTTATCTCCATCACTCTTTCCAGTTTGGGTCCTGCTCGGTGCAGGCTGCAGAGCCGCAGTTTCTGGGTGGAGCGTGTCTCATGGTGGCTGATATGTGACACGTTACTTAAAACTGCTGTTTGGGTTTGCCTGGGTGGTTCTGTGTTAACAAATTTTTTTTTATTACGAAAAGCAGAGCTGACCTTTAAAATCCAAAAGCCGTATTTATGAATGACTCAGCCTGCTCTCGGCACAGCTGAAGATTACAGTGCGCAAACAAAAGCCAAGGAATACTTCTCCCATGTAACTTTTTGAGAAAGCAATATTTGCCTCTGGCATTCACCAAGGGAGCTTTCCCTTTGTGCGCGAGAGGAAAACCAAGCAGGCTACAATAAAAGGCATTGTTGGTCCCAGCATGCAAAGAATGATGATCCAAGAACTGAAATAATAGAAAAGTGTCGGGAGGGGAATTTAGTTCGCAAACATGTCAGGATGGCTTCAGGCTTACTCAAGTTTTTGATTCAAGCTTTGCATTCTTCTTAAATTCTTTCCAGGCCACAATGGATTAAAATACTTGCTGATTTTCACTCGTTTCATTCTTCCCTGGGATCAGTGTTGGAAGGTGGCCCTGCCGAGCCATCGGTTCAGCCACCAGTTCCTTAGTGACAATGAAACGGGGAATCGCAGTGTGTGTAGCCTTGTGCTGGGACCTGCCTCTTCAGGCTCCAGCATTAAGGTCTCTGCACAAGGGGCCCTCTCGCTTTTTGAGCTGAAGAGTATCTGTGTGGACATGATGAGGTATAAGGTATTGGTTTGATGGAGCTGCAGATCAGAATATTGCCTGATTGCCGTGCTTACAAATGACTGCAAACAGGAGAAGAAAAGTGGTTTGTGGGATGTACCTGGATAGATATTGCTAGCCTGGAGTGCAGAAAAAATGGGGGGAAAAAAAGTAAAAATTTATCATAGAATCATGGAATAGTTTGAGTTGGAAGGGACCTCAAAGCCCATCCAGTCCCACCCCTGCCATGGGCAGGGACACCTCCCACTGGATCAGGGGCTCCAAGCCCCATCCAACCTGGCCTGGAACCCCTCCAGGGATGGGGCAGCCACCCCTGCTCTGGGAAACCTGGGCCAGGGCCTCCCCACCCTCATCATGAAGAATTTCTTCCTAAAATCTCATCTCCATCTCCTCTCTTTCAGCTGAAAACCTTGACCCTTCATCCCATCTCTGCCTTCCCTGATCCAGAGCCTTTCCCCAGCTTTCCTGGAGCCCCTTTCAGTACTGGAAGCTGCTCTAAGGTCTCCCCAGAGCCTTCTCTTCTCCAGGCTGAGCAACCCCAATTCTCTCAGCTTGTCCTTGTATGGAAGGTGCTCCAGCCTCTGGATCATCTTCATGGTCTCTAATGGATCCATGTCCTTTCTGTGCTGAGGACCCTTGCTGGTCCTATTACGATGTTGTCTAATTGAACTGGCAACATAACAATAGTAATAATAAAGCATTCCCATGTAGATAGTATTTATTTTTGTCTTAAAACTTTTTTTTCCTTTTAAAAAATGTCTTTTATGAAGTAGAGAACATGACAGGGAGGGGGTTGAGTCACCTTCCCTGGAGGGGTTTAAGGGACGGGTGGACGAGGTGCTGAGGGACATGGGTTAGTGTTTGATAGGAATGGTTGGACTCAATGATCCGGTGGGTCTCTTCCAACCTGGTTGTTCTATGATTCTTATCCTCCTCTTCCTCTTTATCCCTGCTGAAAACCCCTAGGAGCTAACGGCTGGAAGGAATTTGCAGCAGCGACTAAACGACACAACCGTGCAATTACATCCTGTAGCCCCATCAAATATAATTACAGAGCGTGTTCATGGCACTGCTAATTGCACAGCTCTTCCGCCGAGTGGGAGATGGCACGTTGCCCATCGTGGGGGATGATCCCGCACCTAGAATTGAGTGGCAGCTTTTATGAAGTAGCGAGGTGCCCCCTTTTTGTGCCTGGCTGAGGGAGGACAGATGGTCTCCTTCTCCTTCAAGGAGAACTCCCATCAGGCTTTATTTGCAAGACTTTGTATGCATATGAATTACTTTTATTAAAATATGGTATTCGTTGATGAACTAGAATGCGTTGAATTAAGGGAAAATTTCAGCTGTTTCTTGCATCTACAGTAGTGCTGCCTGTTCAATATTCCTTTCTTTTTCTTATAATGAAGATCATTTTCATTAGCTCCAAGGCACCTTTGTGCTCTTCTGGTTGTGTGAATTCATTTCTACCTGCCTTTAAGGCCTCTGTGCCCTTCCAGAGCAGCCCAGCAGAGTCTGAGGATAAATGAGAATCGAAGAGCTATTAAAGAGACCAAAATTAAAAACCCTGACACCAGTTAATACTCTTTAATGTCCTTAATACTCGTCCCAACCTTCCTGCTCCTTAGCAGTTCACATCTTCATCATTTACCATGAGTCTGTTGGAAGGTTATGAGTGGCTCGAGGGGAACGATGGATTCCCTCTTACCCTTTCTTTTCTCCGTTGATGCATCCCATAGCTTATTTATTCTTTGGTGAATGTAGTTGACCCCTAATCTAGTGGTTTAATTAAGATAATTTAAGCTTTTTGTGCAAAAATGAGGTGATTTCTACAGCACAATGGATTGGGCACTGTGGTCTTTAGCTGCTGGGCCAGGTGGGATGCTATGGTACCTTTCTCTTTTAGAGTTCTTCAGAGCCCTTGCTCTTGAGTCTGTGGGTACTCAATGCGTTTTCCCTCTTTAATTAATAATAATGTGATAATTATGATGATCAAATAAGACGCCTGAGCTCTTAGTGGCTTTTCTCTTCAGTATGTTTTACGTAGCTTCACTAATTGCATTAGGTTCAGACCTGAATTATTGAAGGTTTCTGAAAAAGCACCTATTTTAGTCAAGGACAATTAGGAGGAGTTCTTGGAAGCTCTGGCATCACTCCAGCTCAGCTGTCCATTACTTACTTTTATTTATATAGGATGAAAAACGATCCAGGAAAATTAAACAGGTTATGAAGATCTATTAGAAATTTTTGCTTTGAAGAGGAGGCTGAGGGGAGACCTCATTGTTATCTATAACTCCCTGAAAAGAGGTTGTGGAGAGGAGGGAGCTGGGCTCTTCTGCCAAGGGACAGGGGACAGGACGAGAGGGAATGGCCTCAAGCTCCACCAGGGGAGATTTAGGCTGGACATTAGGAAAATAATTTTCACAGAAAGGTTGATTGGGCACTGGCAGAGTCTGCCTACGGAGGGGGTTGAGTCACCTTCCCTGGAGGTGTTTAAGGGACGGGTGGATGAGGTGTTGAGGGACATGGTTTAGTGTTTGATAGGAATGGTTGGACTTGATGATCCGATGGGTCTCTTCCAACCTGGTTGTTCTATGATTCTCTGCAGAGGATCTTTGGCTGTTGGAGGCTGGGACAAGCAAGGATTTGGAGTCTTTTTTTTCCATAAAAAAGAAACATTAGAGCTAACGACAGCAGCAAGCTTGACTGTAATGAGCTTAATGAATGCGGCACAAGGGATGTTTCAGGTAGAAGGAGAAATGTGGGATTTCTTGGGAGTGTAATTAGGACACTTGGCAGCTGGGTGAGCTCTAATTGCCATCCAAAGCTCCTGATCTTGCCAAAGAATGAAGAGAGTGAAGAGAGCTATTGATCCTCCATCTGGGCAAGCAATTTATTTCTTAGTGCTTATCAGCCTGCTGTGCATCTTCATTCCCCATCGCTGCTGTGCGCAGGCTGAAGCTGCTTTCATCAGTGGGTTCCAGTTGGGGGCTCAGCTGGACGCGCAGTTAGAATCACAAGGCGTTAATGGTAGAAAAACCACCTTCCTTACCACACTGTCAACGCACAACGTGCTGTTGCTTTTGGAAAAGCTCCACATCTCCAGGTCCTTATATAAAGCGTCTCTTTGCTCTAGAGCCCAGTCGCCTCCCAAAATTAAAATGGGCACAGAAGGAGCCTTCTCCTCTCTCTGCTCGATGGGACTGAGGCCACGTTTACTTTGTATGATGCATGTTTGTTTATAAATGTGGTGTTACTGAGCAGGGGACGAGATCAAAGAAGTGGATTTTGCATTTCACTTTGAAGGCGCAGATGTTCACAGTCAACGCGGTCTCTTTTGGGGGTGGCTTCCAAATTTCATGGGCTAAACGTCACATTTTTTGCCCTGTCATGGACAGTCTTGCTGCTCCAGGAGCACGTAGCTGGTGCAGGTCATGATCTTGAAATGGGGACACAAGGAGAAACCCCATATAGAATCATAGAATAACCAAGCTGGAAGAGATCCATCTGATCATAGAATCATAGAACAACCAAGTTGGAAGAGACCCATCGGATCATCGAGTCCAAACATTCCTATCAAACACTAAACCATGTCCCTCAGCACCTCATCTACCCGTCCCTTAAACACCTCCAGGGAAGGTGAATCAACCACCTCCCTGGGCCGCCTATTCCAATGCCCAGTGACCCTTTCCGTGAAAAACTTGCTCCTAATCTCCAGACTAAATCTCCCCTGGTGGAGCTTGAGGCCATTCCCTCTTGTCCTGTCCCCTGTCCCTTGGGAGAAGAGTCCAGCTCCCTCCTCTCCACAACCTCCTTTCAGGTAGCTGTAGAGAGCAATGAGGTCTCCTCTCAGCCTCCTCTTCTCCAGGATAAACATCCCCAGCTCTCTCAGCCACTCCTCATAAGGCCTGTTCTCCAGCCCCTTCACCAGCTTCGTTGCTCTTCTCTGGACTCACTCCAGAGCCTCAAGTTCATTGAGTCCAACCAATTCCTATCAAAATCATTGAGTCCAACCATTCCTGTCAAAATATGTGGTCAAAAAGTGCAGCAATTTAATTAGAAAAAAAGAAATTTGGTGGTATTTTGACTATAAAAAATGGACTTGCTGTGATTTACAATATGCAAATAGCATCATTAGGGACAAACAGATTGTTATACAGCTAATCAATCGAACGCTGTGTATGTAATTGAGATTGGTACCAGGGTAGGGTAGACGTGTGTGTTTGGCTTTCTGAAATTAAGGAATAAAGGTCAGAATAATGAATCCCCTTCTGCTTAGAAGTGGGTAATTAGCTGAATTATAATATTCAGCAAATTCAACTAATTTATGTAGGAAATGCTATTCTGTAGTGCTTCAGAGGCATTGGATGCTGTTCTCTAAAACTAAACATGGTCAACAAAAAAAAAATTGTTAATATACCCAATTCTAACAGAATTATTTGTCCACCAAATGGGAAGGAAAAACTGCATAAGGGCCTGGTTTTCCTTTTGCTTGTGTTTTGATCTGGAGTGATCGTGGTCATTGACACGTCATATCTCGATTGTTTTGTTCGTCATTGTTTAAGAAAGATTTAACTCGATGCGGTAGGAAAAGAAAATAATTCCAAATTCAAACAGGCCTTCTTGGAAAGAGTGATTTATTTCCCGTTGACTTTAATAACGAATCCCACTAAAATAGCCGGTGGTGGAAAGCAAACCTGATATGCGGACAAAAGAGCAGAGATAAAACAGGCAAGTTTTAGGCTTGCCAAATATAAAATAGGAAAATGATGCGTTTTCTGTCGGTTGGTGAGATCTCAAATTCCATCTTGTGCTATTAGAGTATTTTTAAATCATGATGCTGCTGCTGCGTTACTGTTATCTGTGTTTATCTATCTCCCTTTTTAATCAGGAGATGACAGTATTCGCAGCAGAAGTCATCTGGTACCTCAGGCAGCTGTGAAAATACAGCAGTTACTGATATATCCCTGTGTTAGCCAGTGCTGGATCATCGTCTCCTTTTATACACAAAGCAGCTCTACTCTCTGTAACAGAATACTTCCCATGTGATGCTGCCTTGTTGTCTTCGCTGTTTCTGGAGAGATGCTGAGGAATGACTCATGGTGTGGGGTGTCCTACTTAGGATGCTTCAGATGCTGCTTTTTCAGAGGTGCTTCCCCAAGCATTAGACTTTCAGGTCTTCAAAGAAGAGAATCATAGAATCACTAAGTTGGAAGAGACCCACCGGATCATCGAGTCCAACCATTCCCACCAATCTCTAAACCATGTCCCTCAGCACCTCATCCACCTGCACCTTAAACCCCTCCAGGGAAGGTGATTCAACCCCCTCCCTGGGTAACCTGTTCCAGTGCCCCTTTCCGTGAAGAAGAGCATTCACGAGGGGAGCTGCCTGAAAGCAGTAGTTATCATCAAAGCCACATCTTTCTCTTGTGAAAAAATAACTAAATAAATGCTTCTCCCTCTGCTGTTTTAAAAAGTTGGTTTTAAATCAGTTGTACCTAGAGGAAAAGATAAGGCTATCGTTCCATTTTGGCCATTAACAGATCTGTTAAAGTGAGCAAATAATTATACTTTAGATCTATCTCCCAGCAAAACCACGACCCTAATCGTTAAATAATTATATTTATCTAGATGCACAGTAAAATTTCTTTCCTCCCCACTTGCTGTGCTCATTACCATATGGTATTTCTTCCCTGATCCCAAATGGAATAAGAATATGAGCATTTTGAAGCGCTGTTCTGTACGTATTTATAGCAGTAAGGAGTAGAACTGCCAAAATGCACGTAATACACTTCGCTGTCACTCCTTTCAGAGAAATCAATGAGAGTGATCTGCTTTCAGTGGCGATTTTTGCCTTTGCAGTTATATGGTGAAAGGCACCACTGATCCTTTTCACTTGATTTCACAAGCACGTTTCAAACACGTTTTACTCTCTACAAGTACCTGAAAGGTGGTTGTGAAGAGGAGGGAGCTGGCCTCTTCTCCCAAGTGCCAGGGGACAGGACGAGAGGGAATGGCCTCAAGCTCCGCCAGGGTAGGTTTAGGCTGGACATTAGGAGGAAGTTTTTCACGCAGAGGGTCATTGGGCATTGGAACAGGATGCCCAGGGAGGTGGTTGAGTCACCTTCCCTGGAGGTGTTTAAGACACGGGTGGATGAGGTCTTGAGGGACTTGGTTTAGTGTTAGATAGGAATGGTTGGACTAGAAGATCCGATGGGTCCCTTCCAACCTGGTTGTTCTGTGATTCTGTGAAACAGACCTGAATTTACGTGGTCAGCAAAGCTACCAGCAAATATATTCACTGTGTGAAGTGATTTCTAGTAGTTTATTAAGACAACATTCATTCCTTTCCAGCTGGCAATGTTTGTACGTCTACCTACAATTAGATTTCCGTAAGATATGAAGTTGGTATTGAGAGCAGAAGGACAGAGATTTTAAAGCATCAACAGATTAGACAGTAAGTGTGAGCATCAGTGCAGAGCATCTGCAGCACATAGCAAATCACTATCTACAAGTCATCACAAGGCCTCCAGATCTGGGCAATAAAAAGACTTGTAATCATCAATTTCAAGACAACAGGTTCAGATTGGATACAAGGAAAAATTTCTTTACCAAAAGAATGGTCTAAACATAAGAACAAGCTGCCCAGGAGAAGTGGTAGAGTCTCCATCCCTGGAGGGGTTCAAGGGCAGGTGCGATGAGGCTTGGAGCTCCTGATCCAGTGGGAGGTGTCCCTGCCCATGGCAGGGGTGGGACTGGATGGGCTTTGAGGTCCCTTCTGACCCAAACCATTCCTTGACCCGTGAAATTCTTCTGAATATCTATTTTTCTGAATAGATGCAAAGGATAAATCAGGCAGAAGTTGCACCTTGCAAGGTTCCAACTGGACAGTAAGAGAAGTTTTGCACTGCAAGGCTACGTGAACCCAGCACCAAACGTGGAGTAGTAGTTCTACCCTCTTCTGAATGGCACCTTAACTCCTTCCCTGCTGCATTAGAGGCATCCAGAAACCTTTTTGTTACGTGATAAAGATCAGCACAAGTTCCAAGGGAACAAACTGATCACCTTCTCACGCCTTCCAACCAGTATCACTCCCTCAGTACTCCCTAATTCCTATGGAAGCCTCTGCACGTTGTTTCCCTACAGAGGGGCTATCAAACGTTTCCCTTTGAAGAAGAAAAGATCGTTTCATGTCCATTCTGTGATCAATCTCAGCCAGAATTACTGCTCCCAGCCTGGATACATTAATACTGAAGCTAATCTGTGTATCTTTTCATGTTTTATAGCTTCTTCGCTCTGACGCTTAGGACAGCATAGTAATAAACTCAGTAAAAATGGTTTACTGGAGAGCTTTTGCTTTTTTAGCTTGATTGGTGATGTATGAATCTGTCTCTAGCACTAATCTTGGTGCCAAGGAAACTGGGAAAAAGAGCTGCTCGCCCTTTGCAGGGAAATCACAAAGTTGTCGACGCATGTGCATATAAAATGAACACAGATGTGTGCGTCTCTCCATTTTCTCTTTCTTGTGGATACAAAAGCTCATTCCACTTGTACAAAGTCTATGTAAATGCACGGTTTCATCGTTGCATTTGCAAGTTTATCGACCAAGTCAACATCAGGCATGTACCAATCAAGGCAAAAGGTGGCGAAGTGATAAGAAAGGCTGGGAATTCATCCTCATGCAGCTGGCTCCTGGAAGGAATGGGAAAGGAAAACTAAGAAATGCTCCAGCCACGTGTTGTTGATTCTTACTGCTGAGCTTGCAAGGGCTTTTAAAGCTACAAGAGGAGAGGGTAGCAACCACACCTCCAGGGTGCTGCTAACCGCTCAGCTGGCTCCGGAGAAAAGGGAAACAGAGACTTGGGATAAACATTTTCACAGAAAGGGTCATTGGGCATTGGAACAGGCTACCCAGGGAGGGGGTTGAGTCACTTTCCCTGGAGGTGTCTAAGGGACAGGTGGATGAGGTGCTGAGGGACATGGTTTAGTGTTTGGTAGGAATGGTTGGACTCAATGATCCGGTGGGTCTCTTCCAACCTGGTTGTTCTATGATTCCATAGCAACTCAAGTTACAACGCAAAGGCCCAGGGTCCTTTAGAAAGTATTAAGCTGCACCAATAAGCATTTTTAAGCTTTTTTTCTTTTCTTTTAGCGTATAAGTTTGGTGGAAGTCTTGAACAGAAAGAGAAAACCCAACATGTTTGTCTCTCCTGTCGTACCAATGCAGCCCTGACTTACCAACCACGTTAGTCGATGCTTTCTGTGCTTCTATGGGAGCACCTGCAGTTGGTTTTGGACTCTTAGAATCATAGAATCATAGCATCACCAGGTTGGAAGAGACCCACTGGATCATCGAGTCCAACCATTCCTATCAAACACTAAACCATGTCCCTCAGCACCTCGCCTACCTGTAGCTTAAACCCCTCCAGGGAAGGTGAAAAACACCACCAGGGGCTTGAGACCCACTGGGCAAGAGCTGTGTAAATGCAAATGGCATGAGCCAGCCCCACTTCTACTGGAGCTGATGCTTTCAGGCTGATAACACAGCATGGTTTATTAAAAACACTGTCTGATAGCAGGAAAAACTCTGATTGTCTAATTTTCCCAAGGGAGCCACAACAAAAATGACTTTAAAAGTACTTATGCTAGCCCTGTCTCCTCTCCCCTGTTTCTCTCCTGTATTTCTGGGAAGTGCATGCATCAGGGAAATAAATGGTGTCTTTCTATTCTTTTCCATAAGAGAGACGGCCACCATCGTAATTCATCACAAATTCCCCCAGAGAACTTATCTCACATTTTCCTCTTGGTCATCTGAACCTGTGGAACAACGAAGCTGGGGAAGGGGCTGGAGAACAAGCCTTATGAGGAACGGCTGAGAGAGCTGAGGGTGTTTATCCTGGAGAAGAGGAGGCTGAGGGGAGACCTCATAGCTCTCTACAACTACCTGAAAGGAGGTTGTGGAGAGGAGGGAGTTGGGCTCTTCTCCCAAGTGACAGGGGACAGGACAAGAGGGAATGGCCTCATGCTCTGCCAGGGGAGATTTAGGCTAGAGATTAGGAGGAAGTTTTTCCCAGAAAGGGTCATTGGTCCCTGGCAGAGGCTGCCCAGGGAGGCAGTCGATTCACCTTCCCTGGAGGTGTTTAAGGCATGGGTAGACGAGGTGCTGAGGGACATAGTTTAGTGTTTGATAGGAGTGGTTGGACTCGATGCTCCGGTGGGTCTCTTCCAACCTGGTGATTCTATGATCTGCAGGCACTGGGAAGTGTGCTCAGACTTCGCACTGTTCTAGTACGGCCAAGCAATCAGCCCGTGTGCTACGTGTTTCTATTTGGAGGGGATCCAAAGTCTCCTTTGTCACGGTCAAACATGGTTCAAGAGCAGTGACCAGCTGTGACCTTCAGTGGTCCATGTAAAGGTTGCGCATTCATCATCGGGGACGTCAGGCTCATCATTACGTAGCTGTTTTCAATAAAATCATCAATCAATTTCAATTTAAAAATGATAACAGAATTACCAGACTGGAAGGGACCCCTTCTTGTCGTAAGTTTTCCATGTCTTCCCTTGCAATAATTTAAGTTGGTTGCCTTCTACCTAGTGGAATTTAACCCCTTCATTGTTGTCGCAGCTTTTTAAATGGCTGCAGACTGGGCTCAAGTCACAGCTGTAAATTAAAGAAGAAATTTTACCAATATGCTACTGGTGATTTTGTCAAATGGAGGAAATTTCAGTCTGTGTATGGATGACTTTCTGTCCTAACTTTTAAACCATATCTCCTCTTCCAATATCTGTTCCATTCGCCTCATAGCGAATGCACAGTTCCTATGTGCTTCCTCAAACACATTTTGCAAAGCAATTTGCTTCTCGCTGTCACTGCCACAGACGACTCTTTGTAGTGTCAGTCACAAACCAGGCACAAACCACCTGGGTTTGCATCATTTTCTATATTTTCTGGATGAAGCAGTAAGTGGTCTGTAGTCCATCCTCTGTTGCGAGATAATTTTTCATTGTTCTGGATGGGCTTTGAGGTACCAAACCATTCCACGATGCTGACAATTCAGTAGTGTGAGAGGTTTTTTTTCTTTGCAGGGGGACAGCTTTGCCCTTTCACTCTATTTGCAAGACAAAATGAGAGGAAAATACTGGATACAGAGCAAGGTAGACAATAAATACTACATCAAGGACTGTAAGTGACCCATTTTGTATTACTGCCTCTGATGAATTTTAATATCACTCCCACAAGACTCTGTGAGAACATTCTATTATGTAACGTTAATTTGCGAGTAAACTGATATTTTGTAATCTTATTATAAACATACACAATTTTGCTCTGGATGCGTCTGCTCCGAGACTGCTAATGATGCCTTTCTGTTCAACATAAATAATAGAACAGTCACAAACAGCAAACAGAGTTTGTATTTAAACTGCACTGGTTTATACATTTACAGAACTAGAGATTAATTTTTTTTTTACTTTAGTTATTGCTTTTGCAGCCTTATTTGAACAGTTGATGTTTTCTATTTCCCAGACACACTGTATTCATAGCATCCCCCTATCTCAGACCTCTGCATCTCATAAAGAGATCCTCCTTCCTCCAGCTCTGTCTTCTATCATGCGGAATGGTGTTGAGAATCACAGAATAATCAGGTTGGAAGAGACCCACAGGATCATCGAGTCCAACCATTCCTATCAAGAAGCTAGAAGTGCTACCTGGGCAGCCCCTACGAAGCAGCAGTGGCCACCTGAGGTCATCCTGGGCCAGGAACAATGTCTCCAGCCCAAAACTCATTGTATTAGTTCATAACATGTACACAAAATGACTGAGTGACATCACCTCATATCTCATATTAACCTCAGCGAGACCTAAGAATTATCATCACTAATAAATTCAGAAGTAATCTACAGATGTAAAAAAAATAAATCTGTATTGACTAGAACTTTCCAGTCCGTTTGCTGCAAGAATAACTATTTTAGTTATTTATGGTTTAGTGTTTGATAGAAGTGATTGGACTTGATGATCCAGTGGGTCTCTTCCAACCTGGTGATTCTATGATTCTATGAGTTTCACCACCTTTTCAGACAGAGATCCTGGAAGTTTTTTTAATTTACACAAGGACACTAGCACTTTTTCCTTCTGGCTTTATGTCACGCCAACAAAAAGCAAATCAAACCGTGCCAATGCCTGTATCCCAAATCTCTAATGAGGAAAAATAGGCTTTAATAACTGAGGGAGCATCACACGCTATACAAGAGACAGTATAATACCATTTGTAGTAGTTTCACGAGAGCCCAAGCTGTCCTATGCGATCGTAACTCAGTTACCTGTCCATTTGTGTTAAGGAGAACGGTATTTGCACGTTATTCAGCGAATGACAGGTATTCAAATAACTCTGCCTGTGTAAAGGTAACCTTTACTGGATATTAGAATCATAGAATCATAGAACAACCAGGTTGGAAGAGACCTATCGGATCATCAAGTCCAACTGTTCCTATCAAACACTAAACCATGTCCCTCAGCACCTCGTCCACCTGCACCTTAAACACCTCCAGGGAAGGTGAATCAACCCCCTCCCCAGGCAGCCTGTTCCAATGCCCAATGACCCTCTGTGTGAAAAACTTCCTCCTAATCTCTAGCCTAAATCTTCCCTGGCGGAGCTTGAGGCCATTCCCTCTTGTCCTGTCCCCTGTCCCTTGGGAGAAGAGCCCAGCTCCCTCCTCTCCACAACCTCCTTTCAGGTAGCTGGAGAGAACAATGAGGGGGAACATGGAGCTGTGAGCTGGTGGGGTCTCCTCCGTCACCAGGGGGACACTTGGAAGGGCCCTGCCAGCAAAAGAAGAGCTGGAAGGAAGCTTCATGAGGAAGCAAAACCCGAGAAGTTCAACAAGACAAAGGTCCTGCAGCTGGGTGGGGGTAATCCCAAGCACAAACACAGGCTGGGAGGGGAACGGATTGAGAGCAGCCCTGAGGAGGACTGGAGGTGTTTCTAGGTATGAAGCTCCACGTGAGCCGGCAATGGTTGCTCACAGCCCAGAAACCAACCACATCCTGGGCTGCATCCACAGCACCGGGACCAGCAGGGAAGGAGGGGGTTCTGCCCCTCTGAGAGGTGAGACCCCAGCTGGAGCCC
Source organism: Coccyzus lansbergi (assembly GCA_033558105.1). Lineage (NCBI taxonomy): Eukaryota > Metazoa > Chordata > Aves > Cuculiformes > Coccyzidae > Coccyzus > Coccyzus lansbergi. The sequence goes on from JAUMJK010000244.1 coordinate 96,212, forward strand.
TGTGGTTTTTATCTTAAGCACAGGGAGGAATGGAACAGGCTGCCCAGGGAGGGGCTTGAGTCACCTTCCCTGGAGGGGTTTAAGGCACAGGTGGACGAGGTGCTGAGGGACATGGTTAAGTGTTTGATAGGAATGGTTGGACTCGATGATCCGGTGGGTCTCTTCCAACCTGGTTCTATCACATGGAGCTGTTGGAGTGAGCCCAGAGGAGGCCACACAGGTGATGTGAGGGCTGGAGCTCCCCCTTGATGAGAACAGGCTGAGAGAGTTGGGGTTGTTCAGCCTGGAGAAGGCACAGGGGAGACCTTAGAGCATCTTCCAGGACTGAAAGGGACTCCAGGAAAGCTGAGGAGGGGCTCTGGATCAGAGAGAGGAGGAGGGGAATGGTTTTCAGCTGAAAGAGGGGAGATTCAGATCTTAGGGAGAAATGTTTTCCCGTGAGGGAGGGGAGGCCCTGACCCAGGTTGCCCAGAGCAGGGGTGGCTTCCCCATCCCTGGAAGGGTTCAAGGGCAGGTTGGATGGGGCTTGGAGCCCCTGATCCAGTGGGAAGTGTCCCTGCCCATGGTACACGGGACCTGAATGGGCTTTGAGGCCCCAGCCCCTCCCGCCCCTGACGCTGCCGGGTCCCCCTCCCCCCCCCCCTCCTCCCGCTCAGGTATGGGCTCTGCGGGGCAGCCAATGGCCGCTGGGCGCGGGGCGGTGGCCAATGGGGTCTCTCCCCGCGGCGGCCGCGGCCCCTCCTCGCGCCCAATCGGGGGCGGCGCCTCCCTGCGGCCGCAGCCCCCGCGCCCCGACCCTGCCCCAGCCCCAGCCCCAGCCCCAGCCCCAGCGCCGCCGCTCTCCCTCTGCCCGCTCAGCCCCACAGCCGCCGCCCTCCGGCACCGCCCGGCCTCCCTCTCCCCGCGCATCTCTCCGCCACCGCCTAGCCCCCTTCCCCCCCCGCATCCCTCCCTGCCCGTCTATCCTCCCCTCTCAGCCCTCCTGTTCCTTCCCCTGCTCCCCGCGCATCCCTCGGTGACTGCCTGTCCTTCCCTCCGCGCAGCCCTCCTCTCTCATCCCTCCCTGCTCCTCCCGCATCCCTTCCCGCTCATCCCTCCCTGCTCCCCTCACATCCTTTCTCGTTCATCCCTACCCGCTCCCCCCGCATCCCTCCCCGCTCATCCCTCCTTGCTCTCCGCGCGTCCCTCCCCGTTCCTCTCTCTTCCCTTCTCTCTCCGCGCATCTCTCCCCGTGCCCCTTTCATCCCTCCCTCTCCGCCCATCCCTCCTCTCTCATCCCTCCCTGTGCCCCTCTCATCCCTCCCTCCTCTCTCATCCCTCCCTGCTCCCCCCGCATCCCTCCCCGAGCCCCTCTCATCCCTTCCTTTCCGCACATCCCTCCTCTCTCATCCCTTCTCTCTCTGCGCATCCCTCCCCGAGCCCCTCTCCTCACATCCTTCCTCTCTCCTCCCTCCCTTCCCGCTCTCCGCACACCCCTCCTCTCTCCTCCCTCCCTCCTCTCTCTTCCCTTCTTTCCCCTCACATCTCTCCCCGCGCCCCTCTCCTCCCTCCCTCTCTCCACACATCCCTCCTCTCTCCTCCCTCCCTTCCCGCTCTCCGCACACCCCTCCTCTCTCACCCCTCCCTCCTCTCTCTTCCCTTCTCTCCCCTCACATCTCTCCCCGCGCCCCTCTCCTCCCTCTCTCCTCACATCCTTCCTCTCTCCTCCCTCCCTTCCCGCTCTCCGCGCATCCCTCCCCGTTCCTCTCTCACCCCTCCCTCCTCTCTCTTCCCTTCTTTCCCCTCACATCCCTCCCCGCGCCCCTCTCCTCCCTCTCTCCACACATCCCTCCTCTCTCCTCCCTCCCTCCCTCCCTCCCTTCCCGCTCCCCGCGCCCCTCTCCTCCCTCCTTCCCGCTCTCCTCCCTCCCTCCCGTCGGTCGGCGGTGCCCATGGCTGGCGTGTGCGGCGGCCCCGGCGGGTTCGGCCGCTGCACTCACGCGGTGGTGCGGTCGCTGCCGGAGTCTCTGTGCCGGCAGGCTCTGCGGCGCTCGCCGGGGGCCGAGGTGGAGCTGGCCCGGGCCGAGCGGGAGCACCAGCTGTACGTGGGCGTCCTGCGGGGCAAGCTGGGGCTGCAGGTGCTGGAGCTGCCGGCCGACGAGAGCCTCCCGGACTGCGTCTTCGTGGAGGACGCGGCCGTCGTCTGCGAGGAGACGGCGCTGCTCACCCGGCCCGGAGCGCCCAGCCGCAGGAAGGAGGTAACGGGGGAAAGGGGGCTCCGAGGGGCGGCGCCGGCCACCGGGGGGGGGGGTCCTGCCCTCCAGAACCCCCGACCCGCCGTGGGGCGGCGGCCCCTGCCGCAGTCACCCTCACCCAGGGCCGCCGGCTCCCACCCTGGACACCCCTTCCCCAGGGCCACCAGCTCCTGCCCCAGTGAGGCTGCTCTTCCCCCTCCCCAGGGCCACCAGCTCCTGCCCTGGAGACCCCTCTCCCACCCCAACCCTGGGGGCACCAGCTCCTGCCCTAGGACCCCTCTCCCACCCCAACCCTGGGGGCACCAGCTCCTGCCCTAGGACCCCTCACCCCCCCAACCCTGGGGCCACCAGCTCCTACCCCAGTGAGACCCTTCTTCCCTCCCCAGGGCCACCAGCTCCTGCCCTAGGGAGCCCTCCCCCCTACTCTGGGAGCACCAGCTCCTGCCCCAGTGACCCCCTCCCCAGGGCCATCAGCTCCTGTCCTGGAGACCCCTCTCCCCTTCCCAGGGCCACCAGCTCCTGCCCCAGTGACCCCCTTCCCAGGGCCACCAGCTCCTGCTCTAGGGACCCCTCTTCCCCCTCCCCAGGGCCACCAGTTCCTGCCCTGGAGACCCCTCTCCCTTTCCCAGGGCCACCAGTTCCTGCCCTAGGACCCCTCACCCCCCCAACCCTGGGGCCACCAGCTCCTACCCCAGTGAGACCCCTCTTCCCCCTCCCCAGGGCCACCAGCTCCTGCCCTGGAGACTGTCCCCGTGGCCACCAGCTCCTGACCTGGAGACCCTCCTCACCTCCCCAGGGCCGCCAGCTCCTGCCCCAGTGGCCACCAGCTCCTGCCCTGGAGACTCTCCCCATGGCCACCAGCTCCTGACCTGGAGACCCCTCTCCCCTCCCCATGGCCACCAGCTCTTGCTCCAGTGACACCCCCTTCCCCAACCCCCAACCAAGAGGCGCCAGGTCCTGCCCTGGAGACCCCTCTTTCCCCTACAGGACAGTGGCTCCTGCCCCACTGAGCTCCTTCTCCAGGGACATCAGATCCTGCCTAGGAGACCAACCCAGGGGCACCGGCTCTTGCCTCTCTGAGCCTCCTCACAGGGGCATCAGCTTCTGCCCCAGAGCCATGCCCCTGCTGGCATTAGGTCCCACCCCGGGGGCATCAGCTCTTGCCCTAGTGTTCCCTGGGGCGGTGGCTCCTGCCCTGCCTCCTGGCTGCACAGAGGGTTTGTTAGAAAGCGATATTCTGCTCTTGCAGACAAGTGGATGGTGTAAGCTGTGACTCATCCCTTCTGGGGTGTGTGGGCTCCCTGCAAACTTGCCCCTCTCGGTCCTGGATCCCTGGTGGGTTGTGCAGGTTTGTGTCTGTGCTGCAGCACCGTTCAGTCCCAACCTGCTTCCATTCCACGTTCGGCCTGAGCTCCGTTCCGAGCAGTGCGTTGCGGACGCCTACGGTGATCGCACACGCTGACCTGGCATTTCTTTTCACGTGCTCGGTGAGAGCGTGGGTGCCCTTGAACCTGATGTCACCTTTGCTGTGCAGTCACAGGCTCTGGGCTGGTGTGTGGATGTACAAACTGTCTTGTTGAGAGAGGTGTGAGGGCTGCGTTGCCGTAGGAACCTGACTTTACATATCCTTAGGATTCCTTTAATATGCTCAGCTCATTCATAAACTCGTTCGTCGTTGAAGTACCACCCGGTTATCTCCTCGATGAGTGGTAAATTAAACAAACCTTAACTGTGATGGAAGCTGTAAAACTACTACTCTGGCAACCTGCCTTCCTCTGAGCGTGTCTTAACTCAACCCTCATCTCTTCCAGTTTCCATCTTCTCTGGGCTACCAGCAGGTCATCTGCCAGCACTTACTGGTGTGCCTGTAGCTGTTCTTGGTTGTTGAGGGCAACGGATGAGTGTCTCCGCTTGGTATTTTGGATATAGTGCTCTTCTTTGGGCAATAATGAAGTTTACTTGAGTTTTATCCAATGGTGTAACAGTCTGAGATCGTAGAATTGTGGGATGGTTTGGGTTTGAAGGTATCTTAAAGCCCATCCAATCCCACCCTAGCCATGGGCAGAGACACCTCCCACTGGACCAGGGGCTCCAAGCCCCATCCAAACTGGCCTTGAACCCCTCCAGGGATGGGGCAGCCACCCCTGCTCTGGGCAACCTGGGCCAGGGCCTCCCCACCCTCATAGGAAAACATGTCCTCCTAAGGTCTCATCTCAATCTCCCCTCTTTCAGCTTAAAACCATCCCCTCTCATCCTATCCCTGCCCTCGCTTGACCTAGAGCCCCTCCCCAGCTTTCCTGGAGCCCCTTTCGGCACTAGAAGCTGCTCTAAGGTCTCCCTGGAATCTTCTCCAGGCTGAGCAACCCCACCTCTCTCAGCCTGGCCTTGTATGGGAGGTGCTCCAGCCTTTGCATCACTTCCATGGTCTCCTCTGGACAAAGACAGATGCAGATCCTGCATGGATCGTGTGTGCACATCCTTCTTTGTGTGTACCCGCGTGTGTTCACTCTTTAAAGCTCATCCAAATGCTCTTAAAGGTGAAGTGTGTGTGCCACATGCGGCTCTGGGAAGCAGCTGTTTCCCAGCCAGAGCCCAAGCGAGTTTTCTCTGGTCCTTCCCTGGTTTGTAGTGATGTGACTCTCGTTGCACAATTCCCCCTTTAGGAGAAGCATCTCAGTTATTTCGCTTTGTGCAAATTCAATAACAAAGATGTTTCTCCTAAAGGGGCGATTGTGCAAATTCACAAGCGTGTGGGGGAATCAGCTCTGCCTCAAAGTAGTTTTATTTTCCATTTTCCAGTTGTGCCGACGCACAGGGAATTAAAGAAATGTGGCAGCAGAGCTGAAGGCGAGAGTGGTTGTAACTGTTTGCTGTCCCCTTTGAGGTGCCGTAAGGGAATTGAACAGTGTGGAATGAAGGAGCAAAAGGTGCTTCTTTACTCTCCGCCAAGCAGCAGGTTAATTCCTTGCCTCCTCCCTTCAGCGTCTTCAATTGTTCTGGCTCAGCAAAGGTGGTGGACAAAGACATGGAACCAGAGGTTGTGATGTGTGAGGCGGAGAGAAGGGCTTTGCTGGACCCTTCTGCAAAACAGGGTCGGATGCGAGTACTCTTAGCCCTTCCCTGGGGTTAAAACCAGCAAATTAAGCACTCAGTATTAATTATATCCTGCCCGTTTTTAAAGTACCAGTCAGGTAAAACAAAGCCTTTTAATAAGAAACCATAAGATGTCAGATGCACTTTTGTAATCCTAAATATGTGAGGTTGTTTGAAACAATTAGTAGGTATTATTTCCCAGCATCCACAACAATTAAAAAGAATTGTGCTGCAGGGAGTGCACATGGTAACAATTTATCATTTATTTGCACAGTTTATTGTCAGTTTGAGAATAATAAGAATCTATTGTTTGTATTACGGAGTTGTTTTGCTTGGCTGACCTTGCGACCAGGTTTCTTCTTGATTAGCAGTCGATACTTTGCATGAAATAGCAGCTCAGAAGTGTTACTAGAAGCAGCAGAACAGATTTACTTCATGACTTGTCCAGGCAAAATCTTGAATCAAGAGGTGAGAAGAAGCTTTGAAGCATAATTTGAGCCTTAGTAGTTTTCTTGAATGATGGAGCAATCCCTCCCGAGCTATCAGTGGAATAAAAAACCCAAAGAATAATTGAAGAAACACCTTCTTAAAGCTATAACAATGCATGGTGCTGCAGTGCGAGTGCTTGTCTGAACGTGTAAGTCTTAATTATTTACAACTCCTCTTTCTCCTGGGAACATCATTACAGCAGCGCTTTGCGGAGAGGGGGAGAAGAGGCTCGTTCTGCCGGCTGCTCCTTCTGCTCAGGTGGCCAAGAAGGTCAACAACCTCCTGGCTTGGATCAGCCATGGGGTGACCAACAAGGATAGGGAAAGGATTGTCCCCTCTACTTGGTGCTGGTGAGGCTGCACCTCGAATCCTGGGATTAGCTTTGAGTCCCTACGTGCAGGAAGGACATTGAGGGGCTGGAGTGTGTCCGGAGGAAGGGAATGGAGCTGGGGAAGGGGCTGGAGTACTGAGGTTCTGGGGGAAGCTGAGGTTGTTTAGCCTGGAGAAGAGGAGGCTGAAAGGAGATGTCATCATTCTCTGCAGCTCCTGAAAGGAGGTTGTGGTGAGGTGGGGGCTGGTCCCTTCTCCGAGGTGAAAAGGCTTAGGATGAGAGGGAATGACCTCAGGTTGCACCAGGGGAGGTTTAGATTGTGTATGTCTTTACTGACAGAGTGGTGAAGCCCAGACAGGCTCCCCAGGGCAATGGTGGAGTCTCCATCCTTGAAAGTGTTCAAAAATCATGCAGATGTGACGCTTCAGGACATGGTTTAGCTGGCACAGTGTGTTGTGTTGATGGTTCGACTTGGTGAGCTTAGAGGTCTTTTCTAACCTTAATGATTCTGTGATGCGTGACTGATCCTGGTTCCCCTGCCCTCTGAGGTATCCCCTGAGGTGACCCCTATGTCTCTTGGGTAGTTAAAAAGAAAAAGTAAAAAAAAAAAAAACTGTTGTGTGATAATTCCTGCAGGCTAGTGGCAAGTGAAGTTGCTGCAGAGTCTGTCCTAGCATCTGTCCTGTTAAATCTCTTTATTGTGTGAGCATGAAAGCTGTTGTATGTTAGGATACCTGCAGTCAGTTAAACTGCTGTGAAGTCTTTACTGTCAGGACAGTGGACAGTCGTTATGTCTGTTTGGCTTCTGGTCTGATGGATCCGCTGCTAGAAAAGCAGAAGAGCAAAGCCCTGTGAGACCAGGTTCTTCATGTTACCTCTGAAAGACGATGCTCCCACCTCATGTGGCTCAAAAGGATGTTGAGGCTCTGGAGCAAGTCCAGAGAAGAACAATGAAGCTGGGGAAGGGGCTGGAGAACAGGCCTGATGAGGAGTGGCTGAGAGAGCTGGGGGTGTTTAGCCTGGAGAACAGGAGGCTGAGGGGAGACCTCATTGCTCTCTCCAAGTACCTCAAGGAAGGTTATGGAGAGGAGGGAGATGGGCCCTTCTCCCAAGTGACAGGGGACAGGACAAGGAGGAATGGCCTCAAGCTCCACCAGGGGAGGTTTAGGCTTGACATAAGGAAAAAAATTTTCCAGAAAGGGTCATTGGGCAGTGGCAGAGGCTTCCCACGGAGGGGGTTGATTGACCTTCCTTGGAGGTGTTTAAGGCACAGGTGGATGAGGTGCTGAGGGACATGGGTTAATGTTTGATTGGAATAGTTGGACTCAATGATCTGGTGGGTCTCTTCCAACCTGGTTGTTCTATCATTCTATCATTGTGTGAAATGAACTCAGACTGTTGTAGTCACTCATATGGGTGGAGACATTGTCACTCATATGGGTGACAGAGAGGGAAAGAGGGCAAACATGATGTGGACAACACTCAAAGTGAACTCTCTTATTCTTTTTGTGTAAGTGCTAACCCATGAATATTTTAGCAGTGCAGTTGGTGTACACTTGGCTTAACCCAGTTAGGGTGCAGCCCAACCCCTGAGCATCCACTCCTGACCGAAGCATTTTTGTAGGACTCAGCCAGGCTTGTCTTGCTGAGCTTTTTAGTGCTTATTGGAGGCAGCAGAAGGAGGGATGAGGGAAACAGGGTTGTAGGGTAGCTTTTCTGCAAAGAGTTAAGAGAGGGAGAGCTTGTATGTAGGAAATACTGAGAGGTGTATGGCAAGTCATTACCTCATTACTCTCTACAACTACCTGAAAGGAGGTTGTGAAGAGGAGGGAGCTGGGCTCTTCTCCCAAGTGACAGGGGACAGGACGAGAGAGAATGGCCTCAAGCTCCACCAGGGGAGATTTAGTCTGGAGATTAGGAGGAAGCTTTTCATGGAAAGGGTCATTGGGCATTAGAATAGGCTGCCCAGGGAGGTGGTTGATTCACCTTCCCTGGAGGTGTTTAAAGCACAGGTGGACGAGGTGCTGAGGGACATAGTTTTAGTGTTTGATAGGAATGGTTGGACTTGATGATCCGATGGGTCTCTTCCAACCTGGTTGTTCTATGATTCTATGATTCTAAGTCAGGTGCTGAAGCTTGATCATTCTGGTGGCTGCCGAGGTGCAGAGATGGGGAAGTCATGGATGCCCCATCCCTGGAGGGGTTCAAGGCCAGGCTGGATGAGAAGAGAAGGCTCCGGGGAGACCTTAGAGCAGCTTCTAGTACTCAAAGGTGCTCCAGGAAAGGAGGGGAGGGACTTTTTACAAAGGGCTGGAGTGATGGGATGAGGGAGAATGACTTCAGATGGGAAGGGGGAAGATTTAGTATAGATATTAGGAAGAAATTCTTCATGATGAGGGTGGTGAGACACTGGTCCAGGTTGCCCAGAGCAGTGGTGGCTGCCCCATCCCTGGAGGGGTTCAAGGGCAGGTTGGATGGGGTTTGGAGCCCCTGATCCAGTGGGAGGTGTCCCTGCTCCTATTGGGGGGTGGAAGCGGATGGGTTTTGAAGTCCCTTCCAACCCAAACCATTCTGTGATCCCAAAGGCATGAGCCTGGTGGGATGTGCAGCTGGAGCAACCTTCTTTCAGGTGTGTTTTGCCTCCTGAGCATGCGCCTGCCCGATGCGTGAACCGAGCAGCGCTGCCTCCGTCTGAAACCCCATAATGTAATATTTAAACCCTGATGCAGCGTGTTCTCTCGCTGACTAGACTCCTCATTAAAAAGGCTCGTCATCAATTACTCCAGCGCTGTGTGCAGCAGGCACATTTCTGCAGTCGTTTGTAACAGCATTGATTGAGCCTTTATGCTTTTATAGATACTATTGCTTACCCCTCCAGCACCACTGGGTTCTTTGCCGGAACAAAACAAAGCAAAATAAAAAACTGGGCTTATGTCTGTTCTTGCTCCAAGTTATTGTAGTGAGAAAAAAGGAATTGCATTAAATTTGGTCGTGTTCAGCCAGGACTGGGAGAGAGCCCAGTATTTTCTTAGCAAAGTAGAAAAACCAGTCATGCGTTTAATGATTTGTTTGGAAGAGTCAGGCTTATTTCAAGGCACTATGTTTCCGTGTTATCAATTTCTGAACTTCTTTTAAAATTCATGGTTTCTGGGGAGTTTGGGGCTCGGCAGGAAGGTTTTTTTGGCTTTTGAAGTGAGCAGATCACTAATGCGGATAAGCTGATGTTTTGTTTAGCTGTGTGCAGTCACCAGTGCTCTTGATGTTCAAGTTGAGTAACTGGGATGGAAATGTGATCAGATTGGCCATTCCAGCACCTTTTGTTCCAGCAGCATGTTCTCAGTTGTTTATTCCTCCAGTATAAACTCTTCACGTCACCTTCTGAACACAACAGGGCGAGTCGCTGAGAAGAGCCCTCATCAGCACATTGATTTTACTGCCTAAGTTCTCTTAATGTGCTTGGGATAGCACAAAACCCCAGTGTTTGCTCCGTTTCTGTGCTTCTGCGGGCAGGTGGAAACCCAAAAGCTCAGCAAAACGCACCCACAGTGACCTGGCTTCTCGGGGAAGGGAGAAGAGCTGGTAGTGGGAAAGCTTCAGGAGCTGCTGCAGGAGAGATCGCTTAGTTGTTGAGAGGAGATGTTCACCCATGAGTCCTTTAGCTTGCCAAGACCCTCTGGGGGCAACTTGTGAGGCTGCGTTCCTATGGTGTAGGAGGATAGACAGTCGTAGAATCATAGAACAACCAGGTTGGAAGAGACCCACCGGATCACTGAGTCCAACCATTCCTGTCAAACACTAAACCATGTCCCTCAGGACCTCAACCACCCGTCCCTTAAACCCCTCCAGGGAAGGTGAATCAACCACCTACCTGGGCAGTCTGTAGTCCTTCAGTGGTGAGGAACAGGAGACGAGCAGCAAAGGAATGTGTTTGTCAAACCCCATCCTCTCAACAAGCGTTGGAGAAGCCTCCTAATTGCATTTTTAAGCATCTCTGGGTAGTGCTTCCCCTTTCTGTTTGCTGGGTTTTGTCCATAACAGTGTTCCAGCTGTACTGGACCTAAGTGCTGAGCTCCCCTGCTCATCTGACACCCCCTTCCCACCCTGTACAGTGTCTACTGAGCTTCTCAGCCCTGCGGGAACTAGAACTCAGCCCCTGCGCTGGGCAACCTACTTGAAGGGAGGTTGTGGAGAGGAGGGAGCTGGGCTCTTCTCCCAAGGGACAGGGGACAGGACGAGAGGGAATGACCTCAAGCTCTACCAGGGGAGGTTCAGGCTGGACATTAGGAAAAAATTCTTCACAGAAAGGGTGATTGGGCACTGGCAGAGGCTGCCCAGGGAGGTGGTTGATTCACCTTCCCTAGAGGGGTTTAAGGTGCAGGTGGATGAGTTGCTGGGGGACGTGGTTTAGAGATTGGTGGGAACGGTTGGACTCGATGATCCGATGGGTCTCTTCCAACCTGGTGATTCTATGATTCTGTGATTCACTGCTCACAGGAATGAGTCTCAGCCCAGTTGGTGGAGTCTTCTGTGAAAATCAAAGGCAAAAAGAGTACGATATTAAGTTTACGTATATATTGCATAGACTCGGTGCTGCTGCTCAATGCAAGACACTTTCTCCGCTCTCTCTGTAGACCTGGACAGTTCAGTAGGGTAATGATGAAAAATAGAAAAATTAGGCTCAGGAGAAACAGATTCAAGGCTCTGCTAGCTCCTAGCTTAATTAGGTTATGGGAGTTTTATTTTATAGCCCCTGCTAGTACAAAAGAACCTGTATTTGCTGACTAATCACTTAAAGCAGCATCTCTCTGCAGAACTGGCAGAGACCTGTCTCGTTTCCATGGAGGATTAGTAGTTTGTGATCACTGGAGAGGCAGGAGATGAAATGTTTTATTACGACTTTAAATAATTCGTAGTTCTTTAAACTGTCATAACTAATGGTGGAGGTCTGGTATGTTTGCACTGACCCCTTATTGTGCTTTACCCTTGATGTTCCAGACTAACTTTGGTGTTCTGCACAGAAAGTGACAGGGGACAGGACAAGAGGGAATGGCCTCAAGCTCCACCAGGGGAGATTTAGGCTAGAGATTAGGAGGAAGTTTTTCACACAGAGGGTCATTGGGCATTGGAGTAGGCTGCCCAGGGAGGTGGTTGAGTCACCTTCCCTGTAGGTGTTTAAGGCACAGGTAGATCAGGTGCTGAGGGACATGGTTTAGTGTTTGATGGGAATGGTTGGACTCAATGATCTGGTAGGTCTCTTCCAACCTGGTGATTCTATGATTCTGTGAAAGCTGAAGGTAGAGAGCACAGGGTTCACCACAGTGTCATTTTGTGATGCTGAAAACAGCAGGTGAATCAAGATGGGCAAAAGCTTTACACGCAGGTTGATAAAATCAGGAACTAGGTGCCTCTCCACCCTCTTATCAGATTGATTTTCCTTGAATGCCTTTCCCATTCTTCACTGAGCCTCATACATGCCCCTGCAGCCTGTCCTTTTCACCATCTTCTCAGTCTCACCTCAGTGTTAGAGAGAAGGTGTGCAAGATGTTGGCAGCGTGTTATTCTTAGTTATGCTGAAAACAAATTGAGGAGCACCAGGTAAGATTTATAGCTGAACTATAATGTGGAGTTTGGTTAACTTTTTCAGAGCTTATCTACCAAGTTTGTGTCCCTTGGGAGCCTGTGTAATAGTAGCATCAGTAGACATGAAAAGGTATTTAGTGGGTCCAGAGGAGAGCTCTGAAGATGATCCAAGGACTGGGGCACCTCTGCTGTGAGGACAGGCTGAGAGGGTTGGGGTTGTTCAGCCTGGAGAAGAGAAAGCTCCAGGGAGAGCTTAGAGCGGCTTCCAGGACTGAAAGGGGCTCCAGGAAATCTGTGGAGGGACTTTCTAGAAGGGCCTGGAGTGATAGAACAAGGGGCATGGGGATGGGGCTTGAAGCAACCTGATCCAGTGGGAGATGTCCCTGACCATGACAGAGTGGCTGGAACCGGATGGGCTTTAATGTCCCTTCCAACCCAAATCATGTTATGATTTAGGTTTTAGACTTGCAATTTCAAAAGCAGTTGGAGTTGTTTCCGTGGCTCTGCTCCTTCCATCTGCCCTGCAGTTTGAGTGCTGCCTCATGGTTTGGGTAGATGGTTCTTAGGTCTTGAAGTTCGTTGCTTCTGTTGCTGTAACCCTAGATTATTAAGGCCGATGCTTTGGGTGAACTGTGTTTTCAATTTTGCTTCTGTGATCACAGCTTTAATGAAAACATGAGGAAGTAGCTCCTAGTCAGAGCAGTGTAAGTGGCTGTATTCATTGTAATTGGTTTCTATCTATAGAACCGTAAGACTCTCTTTAAGGACAGTCCAGGAGCAACTTGGATTTTGTGCTTTGGGATGTTTGTGATGTGTTTGCAGGTGGATGAGGTACTGAGGGACATGGTTTAGTGTTTGATAGGAATGGTTGGACTCAATGATCCGGTAGGTCTCTTCCAACCTGGTGATTCTGTGATTCTTTGATCCCCAGAGGAGATTGCATGATAGTTATTTTTAATCCTATGCTCCCTACAAGCCTATAACACCTGCATTCTGCAAAATAGAGGGTTGGAACTAGATGATCCTTAAGTTCCCTTCCAACCCAAACTATTCTATGATTCTATGATTTCAATAAAGTTTATGGCATAAGAAAGCTTCACTCTTGATGTCAGAACTGGGCAGTCACAAATCGAGGGAGAGGGTAGGTGGTGCACCCAGAGCATCAGGTGGCAACATCTTTTCTTGCTGCCTCTTTAGGAACAGTATTAGGAATTTCTTTTTCAGGAAAATTAAATCATAGAATCATAGAATCACCAGGTTGGATGAGACCCACCGGATCATCAAGTCCAACCATTCCTATCAATCTCTAAACTGTGTCCCTCAGTACCTCATCCACCTGCACCTTAAACACCTCCAGGGAAGGTGAGTCAACCACCTCCTTAGGCAGCCTGTTACATTGCCTAACGACACTTTCTGTGAAGAAATGATGTGTTTTATGGCCGAGAGGTCCCCAGGTCAGGTCTTGCATTCATGCAAGGTGACAGATCGTGTACAGGTCAGCCGACCGCGCTGTCATGTGCCATTTTTCTGTCATTTTGAGTCAACCAAGCAAGTATTTAACAAATAGCTTGTTCGATACTTGCAGAACTCATTTGCATTCCGGTAGAGATCCAGTATTTGGCACTAGCCTTTAAAAAAATGGTGATGATTTGTTTCTGGAAGGTTTCTGTATGTTAATAGTATAGGAACTGGCTATCCACGTCTGTCTCTAGATGCCAGCTCGAGTTAGCTGGCAAGCAGAGGTCATCTGTCTCAGCTCAGTCCCAGCTGGCCACTGAAACAGACGGCAACAGGACTGCCACATAATTGGACTCTATTGACTGTGTCGTGATTGATTTTACATTTCTCTTTTCTTATTGTGAGGTGTTCAGGGAGGATGAATCCTACACCTTGTAGGAAGAATGATCTTAGAGGAGAAGAATCCTGCTGTGCACTTGGGGCACAACAACCCTATGCAGCTACAGACTAGGAGAGGTCTGTCTAGAAAGCTGCCTGGAGGAGAAGGACCTGGGGGTGTTGGTTGATGGCCGATTGACCATGAGCCAGCAGTGGCCCAGGTGGCCAAGAAGGCCAATGGCATCTTGGCTTGGATCAGAAACAGTGTGACCAGCAGGTCCAGGGAAGTTCTTCTCCCTCTGGACTCAGCACTGGGGAGACCACTCCTCGAATCCTGTGTTCAGTTGTGGGCCCCTCAGCACAAGAAGGATGTTGAAACTCTGGAGCAAGTCCAGAGAAGAGCATAACCAGGTTGGAAGAGACCCACTGGATCATCCAGTCCAACCATTCCTATCAATCACTAAACCACGTCCCTCAGCACCTTATCCACCCGCACCTTAAACACCTCCAGGGAAGGTGACTAAACCCCCTCCCTGGGCAGCCTCTGTCAGTACCCAGTCACCCTTTCTGTGAAGAATTTTTTTCATTACGTCAAGCCTGAACCTCCCCCGGCAGAGCTTGTGGCCATTCCCTCTCGTCCGGTCCCCTGTCACTTGGGAGAAGAGCCCAGCTCCCTTCTCTCCACAACATCCTCTCAGGTAGTTGGAGAGAGTAATGAGGTCTCCTCTCAGCCTCCTCTTCTCCAGGATAAACACCCCCAGGTCTCTCAGCCGTTCCTCATCAGGTCTTTTCTCCAGCCCCTTCCCCAGCTTCGTTACTCTTCTCTGGACTCGCTCCAGAGCCTCAACATCCTTCTTGTGGTTAGGGGCCCAGATGATCATTTGCAAAACGCTTTTACACGTTCTATGCGTCTGGTATTGCTGAAAGGACATTTTTTTGACTGGTCTGAAATTGATTATTCATCTGAACCCAAAATGCTGTGTGAGGTTCTGCTTACCCATTCTGGAAGCACAGTGTAAGCAGAAAAGGTAGGGGTGGACGAGGAGACCTTGCTGCAGTGGAGGGTGACGCTAATGAGATCAATGCCTGCTGCCCAAAGTTATTCTGGGCAGGGGAGGGGAGAAACAGGAGAACTCCACAACATCTCAAACGCTATAGAGAAAATGAACTGGGAATACTAGGAAACTTGATGACATCCAGAGAAATACCCAGGCAGCAGAGTCAAGGGGAAGTACTTTGTCATGCAGTGCACAACCGAACTGTTGGAGCCGCTGCCAGGATGCTGCGGGGGCCAGAAGTACAGCTGGATGTCAACGGATGGAAGCGAAATCCATCAATAGCCATTTAACGCTTTGATCCAGATGCATTGTCTGGCTTTGGGAGTATGTACACTAAGCTGGGAAAACTATATGGGAGACATCACCACTCCGTGCTTGTCCTCTTTCAGGGGACAGGACGAGAGGGAATGGCCTCAAGCTCCGCCTGGGGAGGTTTAGGCTGGACATAAGGAAAAAATTTTTCACAGAAAAGGTGATTGGGCAGTGTCAGAGGCTGCCCAGGGAGGGGGTTGATTCACCTTCCCTAGAGGTGTTTAAGGGACAGGTGGACAAGGTGCTGAGGGACATGGTTTAGTGATTGATAGGAATGGTTGGACTCGATCCGATGGGTCTCTTCCAACCTGGTTGTTCTATGATTCTATGATTTTTTCTGTTCTTCTTCCGTTAAGCTGCCAGTAGCGACTGCTCTTGGAGTTGGGCTACGTGGATATCCAGGTCTCAGTGACCCACTTAAGCTGCTCGTGCATTATGAATAAGCCGTGATGCTGATAGGTGTTTAGCAGCCTCCTAATGAGCCACGCGCTGTGATCCTGACAGTCACGAGCTGCCCAAGGGCTGCTATTTAGGAGGGTAGACACCCGCCTTGACCTCGCAGAGATCTCGCTGGTGTTTCCATCCTTCTGGGACAGGGGAACCTGCGTTCAGGCTGTATCAGGGTGTCTGGTGGCATAGGATGGGTCATCGCTAGCACCAAAACTGAGATCTGTGGCAGGAGGAGCTGAGTTTGGGAACTGGATTGAAGCACACACGTACTGGGGAACGGGGTGAAAAGATAGATGAGGTCCTCACTGGACATCGGCCATCGAAGAAGAGAGAGTGACCTTCACCATCCCTTAGTTTTATCCTGAGTATGACATGTATGGGGTGGGAAGCTCTGCCGGTCAGTTTGGGGTCACCTCTCCTGTCCACCTCTCCCTGTAGGCAGGAGCCTTTTCCTCCCCTTTCCCTTACGGCTCCACCAGCTCCAGGGTTGGGAAGCTCTGCCGGTCAGTTTGGGGTCACCTCTCCTGTCCACCTCTCCCTGTAGGCAGGAGCCTTTTCCTCCCCTTTCCCTTACGGCTCCACCAGCTCCAGGGTGGCCTTAGTTTCTATAGGGATAAGTACAAAGAACGGCCTTTCTGTATCCCAGTGCCCCAAGTTATCACTTCTAGAGAGAAACTGTCTGAAAAACATGCAGGTAACTTCCAGAAAATGAAGTTACTCAGATGAGGCACTGGTGAGACCGCTTCGCGAATCCTGTGTTCAATTGTGGGCCCCTCAGCACAAGAAGGATATTGAGGCTCTGGAGTGAGTCCAGAGAAGAGCAACGAAGGTGACAGGGGTCAGGACGAGAAGGAATGACCTCAAACCCCAACAGGGGAGATTTGGGCTGGACAACAGGAAAAAAAATTCACAGAAAGGGTCATTGGTCACTGGCAGAGGCTGCCCAGGGAGGGGGTTGACTTGGCTTCCCTGGAAGTGTTTAAGGAACGGGTGGATGAGGTGCTGAGGGACATGGTTTAGTGTTTGATGGGAATGGTTGAACTTGATGATCCGATGGGTCTCTTCCAACCTGGTTGTTCCATAATTCTATGAGACTTGGCTGAAAAGTCAGAAACTAACTGTAATTTAGCTCAAACCAGAGCAGTCCCGGCCTCACTATATCCATCCTAGAACAGATAGTAGAAAAAGGATCAACTTCACCATTAAGGCAGTCGGAGATACTTTATGTCAACAGTATAAAAGGATTTTTTCCCTCTCCTTAGCAAGTCAGTTTAACCCTAAGAAACAGTGCCCACTTTGTAGAGCAGTGATTTCTCATCGAGGAATGTTGTTTCTAGCTTTTCCACTTCAGCTGTGAAAACATATTGCCCTCCAAGCTTTGCAAAACGATTCTTAGAAAGGCGGAGCAATGAATACTTGGCGTACAGAGGGTTGAGATACTGAGAGCCAGGCTTAACGCTATGGAAAAGAGTGTCCTGGAAGAGCTTTTGCAGCAAGGTGCCAGAGGGAGGACTGTCTCCCATGAGTGCTGGGGTTGTGTTTGTAGAATCATAGAATGGTTTGGGCTGGAAGGGACCTCCAAGCCCATCCAGTCCCACCCCTGCCCTGGGCAGGGACACCTCCCACTGGATCAGTGGCTCCAAGCCTCATCCAACTTGGCCTTGAACCCCTCCAGGGATGGGGTGGCCACTTCTCTGAGCAATCTCTCACCACCCTCAAGGCAAACCTTTTCTGCCTAATTGCTCATCTAATTCTCCTCTCTTTCAACCTAAAACCATTCACCCTCATCCTAACCCTGCACCCCGTGATCCAGAACCCCTCCCCAGCTTCCTGGAGTCCTTTTCAACACTAGAATCTGCTGTAAGGTTTGCCCAGAGCCTTCTCGTCTCCAGGCTCCAGGAGGACCTAATTGTGTTGTTGTGGTCTTATAGGACAGTTGATAACCTGCCAGTTTGTGCTGTGGGGATGATGGAGACGCTTTTTCTGAAGAACCTAACAGGGCTCGCATCAGCCTGAAAACACCAACATCGGTCACAGAAAAGAATCGTTCATTCTCAGGAGCGTTTTGGAAAAGGGGCTGCTGTTTTCTGCTCCGATACCTGCACTTCGCAGTTAATTGAATCACTGAAAACCTGCATAGCAGAACTGCTGGTCTTTATATGCCTGCAAATGGCAGAAGTGGGAGCTGTTTGTAGGTGAGTTTGACGAATGGCAGCCTGCCAGGAGTGGCATCCATCTCGTTATCTGGGATGCTGCCACGAGCAGCCGTAAGGCTGGAGAGCATCGAGCCAGCCGGGCGTCGCGCTGGGCTGACTGGGAGCTTTTACGGGAGCAAACGGGGCCTGCAGGAAAACTGGGGAGGGCTCTTCATCAGGGAGTGCAGGGATAGGATGAAGAGGAACGGTTTTCAGCTGAGAGAGCTGGGATTGTTCAGCCTGGAGAAGAGGAGGCTGAGGGGAGATGTCATCACTGTCTACAACTGCCTGAAAGGAGGTTGTGGTGAGGTGGGTGCTGTGCTCTTCTCCCAAGTGACAGGGGACAGGACAAAAGGGAATGACCTCAAGCTACGCCAGCGCAGGTTCAGATTAGACATCAGAATAGATTTCTTCAGCAAAAGGGTTCTTGAGCACTGGAATGGCTGCCCAGGTAGGTGGTGGAGTCCCCATCCCACAAGGTATGAAAAAAATAAGTAGAATCATAGAACAACCAGGTTGGAAGAGACCCATCAGATCACTTAGTCCAACCATTCCTATCAAACACTAAACCATGTCCCTCAGCACCTCGTTCACCCATCCCTTAAATCCCTCCAGGAAAGGTGACTCAACCCCTCCCTGGGCAGACTCTGCCAGTGCCCAATCAACCTTTCTGTGAAAATTATTTTCCTAATGTCCAGCCTAAATCTCCCCTGGCGGAGCTTGAAAAGATGTGGTGCTCAGGGATGTGGTTTAGTTGTGGACAGGAGTGGCTGGATTCAGTGATCTCAGGCATCTTTTCCAATCAAATGATTCTGTGATTCTATGAATTTAATACAAAGAGAGGTGACTGCGATCCAGGCTTTGAGAAAGGCAGCTGGGTTTGTGGTACCAGTGTCGTTTGAGCAATGAAGCTGGTGAAGGGACTGGAGAACAGGCCTGATGAGGAGTGGCTGAGAGAGCTGGGGGTGTTTATCCTTGAGAAGAGGAGGCTGAGAGAAGACCTCATTGCTCTCTCCAACTACCTGAAAGGAGGTTGTGGAGAGGAGGGAGCTGGGCTCTTCTCCCAAGTGACAGGGGACAGGACGAGAGGAAATGGCCTCAAGCTCCACCAGGGGAGATTTAGGCTAGAGATTAGGAGGAAGTTTTTCACACAGAGTGTCATTGGGCATTGGAATAGGCTGCCCAGGGAGGTGGTTGATTCACCTTCCCTGGAGATGTTTAAGGGACGGGTAGATGAGGTGCTGAGGGCCATGGTTTAGTGTTTGATGGGAATGGTTGGACTTGATGATCCAATGGGTCTCTTCCAACCTGGTTGTTCTATGTTTCTATGAAAATCCCTCTGTGCCTGTCCCTCGTGCTAGCTGTGAGCGCATCCTGTCCCCCCTGGGCTTGCTGTTCCGTGTCCTGGCTTTGATATTTCCCAAGCCTGGCTTTGTCTTTCTCATTTCTTCATCCGTAGGGGAACCTTGGCACAGACGTCAGCAGCCACCAGTGACCGCTCAAAGCTTTTGTGTGGTTGTAACGTGCTCTGTCCACGCTTCATCTTAAGGACTAAAGGCACTGCTTGTAATTCCGCACCAGGCTTCTCCAATTTTAACCTTGTTCCCACTTTCCTTAGTTCCCTTGCCATCTTTACAAGGTTGCTGTGCCCAAGCAGAAGCCTACGGGGAGCTCCGAAAGCTCTGCCAGCCCTCCAGCGCGCAGCCGTATTCCCCAAACTTTTTAAGGAGCGGGTTTGTATTTCTGCAGGATGGAATGTAAACAAAGGTCTGCTAATAAAGCAGTGTGGAAGGTCTTACTCCAGTTTACATAAGTCCTCAGGCCGTGTCTAAAAATAGGACCCTGTTTGCCATTTCTGAAAGCAGATTCACCACATTCCTTCCTCTGGTGAAGTGCTGTGCTGGTAACAAACTGGACTGCTCGGGAGGGATGTGAAAAGTACCAAAATCCCATTTTAAGTTACAAACTGCATAGTGGTGGTTATGTTAAATAATTAAACACGTGGAACGGACTGACTGCGGCCTTGGTGCTAGCAGGAGGCATTAGGGCTGAGAGAGCTGGGGGTGTTTAGCCTGGAGAGAAGCAGGCTGAGAGGAGACCTCATTGCTCTCTCCAACTACCTGAAAGGAGGTTGTGGAGAGGAGGGAGCTGGGCTATTCTCCCAAGTGACAGGACGAGAGGGAATGGCATCAAACTCTGCCAGGGGAGGTTCAGGCTGGACATTAGGAAAAAGTTTTCACAGAAAGAGTCACTGGGCAATGTCAGAGGCTACCCAGGGAGGGGATTGAGTCACCTGCCCTGGAGGTGTTTAAGGGATGGGTGGACAAGGTGCTGAGGGACATGATTTAGTGTTTGATAGGAACGGTTGGACTCAATGATCTGGTGGGTCTCTTCCAACCTGGTTGTTCTATGATTCTATGATTTTGTGATCACGGATTGCAAAAGATCTGTAGGTCTTACCCGTGGGTCCTACTCAGAGTTTTCACCAGCTAGGTCATCCCGACAGAAGTGCTTGCTGGAAGTACCCCAGGACCTGTGGAAAACCTAATTGAGTGTGCTTGGAGGGTCAAGCATTTGTTCTTTCCATAACACTTGCTTCTCTGGAGTGAACTGCTCCGCCACCCCGCTGGGACGGTGGTGTCTTACCAAACTGTTTTCTGGGAAGCAAATTTTTTGGTGATACCTTCAGCGCCGTGGTGTCCAAACTCAGTTAATCTCTGCGGAAGCAGCCTTTTGGTGTGGAAGCCAACCAGACACCCATGGCCGCAGAGGGAAGAGCCGAGTTATTTTAAAAATCCAAAAATTAAAAAGTGAGGGTTTTTTTTTTTTTCACTCGCATTCCTGGGTCTTGGCCTGAACGAGGACTGGAGGTGCCAAAATACTGCGAGAGCGTCTGTTGTTGCAGTATGTCTGGCCGAAGCAGGAGCAGGAAATTCTTGTGAGAGCCTGTCTCAGGAGATTGCCAGCCAGCGCTGAGCCGTGAGCTGGGGAGGTGGGAATGGGCTTGGGAGAGAGAGATCTGAAGGTAAAGTGGGTCATTTGATAGGAATGGTTGCACTCGATGACCCGATGGGTCTCTTCCAACCTGATTGTTCTATGATTCTATGATTAGAAGTATGTGTGCATAGGGTAGGTGGGTTTCTGGATTGAACCTAGAGGGAAATATGCAACTTGTATCATCTTCCTTCTTCTAGTGGAGGAGGGATAGGGAAAATTCACTGTGTAGGATCACAGGATGACCTGAGCTGGAAGGGACCCACAAGGATCATCGAGTCCCACTGCTGTCCCTGCACAAGACAACGAAGCTGGTGAAGGGGCTGGAGAACAGGTCCTGTGAGGAATGGCTGAGAGAGCTGGGGGTGTTTAGCCTGGAGAAGAGGAGGATGAGAGGAGACCTCATTGCTCTCTATAACTACCTGAAAGGAGGTTGTGGAGAGGAGGGAGCTGGGCTCTTCTCCCGTGGGACAGAGGACAGGACGAGAGGGAATGGCCTCAAGCTCCACCAGGGGAGGTTCAGGCTGGACCTAAGGAAAAAGTTTTTCCCAGAAAGGGTCATTGGGCAGTGGCAGAGGCTGCCCAGGGAGGGGGTTTAGTCACCTTCCCTGGAGGTGTTTAAGGTTTGTGTGGACAAGGTGCTGAGGGACATGGTTTAGTGATTGATAGGAATGGTTGGACTTGATGATCCAATGAGTCTCTTCCAACCTGGTTCTTCTATGATTCTATGATTCTAAAACAACCCCTGCGTTCACACCGTCTGGTCAAGGGCATTGGCTGAATGCTTCTGGAATATTGTTAGGTTTGGGACTGTGATTGCTTCCCCGGGAGCTGTTCTAGTGTTCCACCACCCCTAAAGTCCACCCTAACTCTCCCCTGGCATCTCCCTGCCCTTCCCTCAGGTGCTATCACCGGTCACCAGCGAGAGGAGCTCAGCGCCTGCTCCTCCTCCTCCCCTTACTAGGAAGCAGGTTTAGCGCTGCTCTCCCTCTGGGTCTCCCTCTGCTTTGAAGGGGGCCAAATCCAGCCCTCTGGATCATAACATCCTTTTTTAATACTTGTAGGTCAGGATGGTTTTTCCTTCCCCTGGGCTAGAGACTGCTCTAAAACTTTCCATGTTGTCGTGTGCAGAGCTGCCTTGGCAGGAGCTGCAGGCGCTGCAGTCAGAGCCCTGGTGCTTTAACCCCCCTGTCCAGCAGACTCGTTCCATCTTGGCTCCGTTTCAAGCCTCTTTAAAAGGCTGTAGCCAGTCTGTGCCGCTGTTTGCAGCGTTATTGCTCCTGGTGGAGGAAACTTTAAAGGAAAAGGACATTATGGAAATTGATTAGAAAAGTGGAGTGAAAGTGGGGTACAATAAAGAAAGGAGGGGTGGGGGGGGGGGGTAAGGTGAGGTCTTAAAAGACATGGATTCCGTCACAGCAGGGCAGGAAATAGCTTCAGGAGAGTTTTCTCTTCAGTCCATTCATAACCTGGTTTGTATCTCATTAACTTTCTGTTAGTGCTTCTTTCTCCTGCAGTCCAGGGCAGTTTGTTCCCACTGGACTCAATGGGAAGAGTCATTCAGAATCCTCTTGTCACAGGAGCTCCTAGTGCTGCTCTCATCATAAAGGGATGAGAAACACATTGAGGATGAGCTGATGCTGTTTATATCACTTCCACAAAGCTCCAGTGAGCTTCCCAGAGGTGCCTTTTTCAGGGTGCTTGCACCTTTTTTCTGAGAGGAGAGGAGACCTCATTGCTCTCTATAACTACCTGAAAGGAGGTTGTAGAGAGGAGGGAGCTGGGCTCTTCTCCCAAGCGACGGGACAGGATGAGATGGAATGACCTCAAGCTCCACCAGGGGACATTTAGGCTGGACATTAGGAAAAAGTTTTTCACAGAAAGGGTCACTGGGCTTTGGAACAGACTGCCCAGGGAGGTGGTTGATTCACCTTCCCTGGAGGGGTTTAAGGGACAGGTGGACGAGATCCTGGGGGACATGGTTTAGTGTTTGATAAGAATGGTTGGACTGGATGATCCGATGGGTCTCTTCCAACCTGGTTGTTCTATGATTCTGTGATTCTATATTGCACTG
The DNA here is from genome assembly GCA_033558105.1 of Coccyzus lansbergi. Classification (NCBI taxonomy): domain Eukaryota; kingdom Metazoa; phylum Chordata; class Aves; order Cuculiformes; family Coccyzidae; genus Coccyzus; species Coccyzus lansbergi. The sequence continues at coordinate 118,858 of JAUMJK010000244.1, forward strand.
ATTGTGCAAAAAAAATACCTTTGTGGAACTCATTGCGCTTTAGCTGCAGGTTGCATCAGGCCTGTTAGGTTGTTAGAAGGTCCTGATTTAAGAAGTTGATGCCATAAAAGCTGCGTGGCTTAAAACATGCCTGCTTGTTTCAGATCTTAGGAATTTTTCTCTTTCAGCTCTTCCCATTTACCTAAAATTCTGTCTGTTGTTCTGCGTGGCTAAAACTGGATTCCAGGTATTTTAAACTGAGCTTCGTTATATCCTTTAGGAAAGACAGCGGGGGGTGTTTTGTATTGCTGATGGAACCTAATTTGAATTTTTCACAGAAAGGGTCATTGGGCACTGGCAGAGGCTTCCCAGGGAGGGGGTTGATTCACCTTCCCTGGTGGGGTTTAAGGGACAGGTGGACGAGGTGCTGAGGGACATGGTTTAGAGATTGGTGGGAATGGTTGGACTCAATGATCCGATGAGTCTCTTCCAACCTGGTTGTTCTATGATTCTATGAATGACTTTCCTTGTCGAGCCCATTTAATAAGAGATTCATTGGATTCCAACAGGGAAAATGCAGCAGTGTCCTCTGGTAGGGCTGAGCTATGGCAGAGTGGGAAGGGAGTTGTGGGATGAAACTGTGGCAATCAAGGTAGAGGATCTATCCTAGAGGGAAATGGGAGGGATAGGGAAGTGTTGGGATAGGTGTTGTGGTGAACTGGAGATGGGATCTGTGAGATGTGTCCATCCTGCTTGTGCGTAGGAGGGTAAACCTCTCGCTGTCCTCTGCTGCCCTCTAAGAAGGTTTTAGTGTATCCAGAGCCAAAGAGAGAGGGTGGACTCCTTGAAATCTCTTGCAAAGCTTAGATGGTTTGCAGTTACATGAGTCTTATCAGATAATCAGGAAAATGATTTTGCGCTACGTTGAAAGAAATTCAAAACTCCTCAAGCTCCACCAGGGGAGGTTCAGGCTGGACATTAGGAAAAAAAAATCACAGAAAGGGTCACTGGGCACTGGAACAGGCTGCCCAGGGAGGTGGTTGTTTTAAGGGATGGGTGGACAAGGTGCTGCAGGACATGGTTTAGTGTTTGATAGGAATGGTTGGACTCGATGATCAGGTGGGTCTCTTCCAACCTGGTGATTCTGTGATTCTATGAAATGTGACCAGAAGGTGGAGGGAGGGGATTCTGCCTCTCTATTCTGCTCTGGTGAGACCTCACCTGGAGCCCCGTGTTCAGTTCTGGAGTTGGAGCAAGTCCAGGGGAGGCCACGAAGGTGATCTGAGAGCTGGAACACCTCAGCTATGAGGACAGGCTGAGAGAGTTGGGACTGTTCAGCCTGGAGAAGAGAAGGCTTCAGGGAGACCTTAGAACAGCTTCCAGAGCTGAAAGGGGCTCCAGGAAAACTGGGGAGGGGCTCTGGATCAAGGAGAGCAGGGATAGGACGAGGGGGAATGGTTTTCAGCTAAAAGAGGGGAGATTGAGATGAGATATCAGACAGAAATATTTTGCTGTGAGGGTGGGGAGGCCCTGGCCCAGGTTGCCCAGGGGAGCTGTGGCTGCCCCATCCCTGGAGGGATTCAAGGGCAGGTTGGATGGATCTTTGATCACCCTGATCCAGTGGGAGGTGTCCCTGCCCGTGGCAGGGGGGTTGCAACTGGATGGGCTTTGAGGTTCCTCCCAACCCAAACCATTCCATTATTCTCTGATTTTTTTATGTGCCAGGTGTTTGTTTAAGTGACTTGAATTTTCAGCCGCAAGCAGGAACTGAGAGACAAAATCACTCCTTGGTTCTGTAACTCGAGACTTCCGCAGGTGGCTCTGTCAGGGCTTAACTCTTCTCAGCCTTTCCACATTTGTGGGAGGTGTACCTGCACGTGAGATTTATTAGGTTGATTTGTCTGGTTTTGCAGTTAATCCGGAGGGGTCCCGAGGCTCTGCAGTCTGCAGGGCTTCCTGCACAGCAGGGCTTTGTGTGGCATCGTCCCCCTCTGCTGAACACATTCACAAACCTCACTAATTCAGGGCCCCTTTCTGCTGTCCTCTTCCGCTAGGGAAATTCCTTAGAAATAATCATGTGGAGGGATGATGCAAGGGCTGAGCTCCTGCTCTCTACTAGGTCCGAGTCCCCTTTGCAGGAGAGCTTGGTGCATCAGGATTAAATCCTTTAAATCCCCTCAGCACAGGAAGGATGTTGAGGCTCTGGAGAGAGCCCAGAGAAGAGCAACGAAGCTGGTGAAGGGGCTGGAGAAGAAGAGGAGTGGGTGAGAGAGCTGGGGGTGTTTATCCTGGAGAAGAGGAGGATGAGGAGAGACCTCATTGCTCTCTCCAACTACCTGAAAGGAAGTTGTGGAGAGGAGGGAGCTGGGCTCTTCTCCCAAGTGACAGGGGACAGGATGAGAGGGAATGGCCTCAAGCTCCGCCAGTGGATGTTCAGGCTGGACATAAGGAAAAATTCTTCACAGAAAGGGTGATTGGGCAGTGGCAGAGGCTGCCCAGGGTGGGGTTTGAGTCACCTTCTCTGGAGGGGTTGAAGGTGCAGGTGGATGAAGTGCTGAGGGACATGGGTTAGTGTTTGATAGGAATGGTTGGACTCGATGATCCTGTGGGTCTCTTCCAAACTGGTGATTCTGTGAAATCCTCTGTGCAATACACCGAAATAAAAATGTATTCTGTGTTTAGGGTCACATCCCGTTGGATCCAAGGCCTGGAGCAGCTCTGTTGTAACTGGTTTCTTTGGCTGAGGGTGAGCACAGGTTCTTCAGGATCTTTGGGACACTGGTGGGTGACTGTGCATGGAGCTCCGCTGTGTTGGTCCATGGGGTCTGATCTCCTGTAGCCCAGTAACCTAGATGGGAGAGCGTGAGTTTGTCCAAACACAGCAAATCTCTTTGTTTCAACGAAAACCGTGCAGCATTTCGTAGCCAGCACTGTGTTGGAAAGCTTAGCCCTCTATATGCGTTCACAATGAAGAAAATCTCGGTTTAACCAGATCCCACTGCCCTGGGCAGCTGATCCAGTGTCCGAGAACACTTGCAGTGATGGAATTTTTCCCCATGTCCAATCTGAACCTGCCCTGACACATCTTGAGGCCATCCCCACTCTCCTGTCACCTATCACTTGGGTGATGAGACCAACACCCACCTCCCTACAACCTCCTTTTAGGTAGTTCTAGACAGTGATGGGGTCAATTAATATGTAATTATTTGTTCATTGTGAATGATACTGCAGCTGTTTATTACTACAGGAACTGCTTTTGCCTTTAGAGATAAATCCATGGTTGAGAAACATCCTTGGACGTGATCTTAGGCAGGTCTTAAACCTGGAACCCAAAAAAAAGTGCCCTAAATGATGATCCTAGCTAACTCCCCCAAATAATTTTGATAGGAATGGTTGGACTTGATGATCCGGTGGGTCTCTCCCAACCTGGTTGTTCTATGATTCTATGAGCCTATAACCTGGTGTTCTCGCTACCCGCCCTTCTCTTTCATCCTTCTCCCTGCCTGTATTTCAGGACATCTTGTGGAAAAAGGAAAAGTCATTTCCTTTCAAACTGGCTGTTTTTCTTCTTCCCATCGATGTTTTTATTCGCCCCCCCCCCTCTGCTCTCGAGTTAAATGGGAAAACAAGGTATGCAGTATTCCTGCTGCAGAGTTAAATATTGATGAAGATTAAGATGCATTAAAAGACGGAGGAAATTCATGGGACAGGAATAAAAATAAACAAAACCCAGAAAATGAAGAAAAATTCCTGTTCAGGCGTATGAATAGCCCTTTATCTTTCTACCTTCCTGCATGCCTTCCAATAAAATATTTTAGCATCTCGATGCAAACATTCCAGTTTCACTGAACTGGGGACAAGGAAGTGCTGTACAGTAAGAGTAATGGGGGGAAAAATGTTCTCTGCCGTGTTGGTCTTGGACTTCCTCGAAGTATTTTCGTTCCAGATGTTGAACTGTTCTTTTTTTTATTTTTTTTTGTCAGAAGCCTTGTGAAGTTGCCAGAACATTAGATTTTTTGGAAGGCTTTTCCGAACCCCCAGCTGATTATCACAACACACAAGAATCCCAACCTTGGTCTTGGCTTCGCGGCAGCTGCAGCAAAGCTGTGCGACGGCGCAGGTCCTCAGCGTCATCATCCAATGTCCTTATAGGGGAAAGCAGGGACTGAGGGAATTCTGCTCGGCTGCCTCGTGCAACGCAGGGAGTCGCGTCAGCTGATGAGTAACGTTGAGTTTCCCAAGGCAGAAATACCACGGCACATGCTCTGTGGCTGAGGCGGTTGCACAGCTCCCAAAACCGTAGAATTGTTGTAGAGGTTGTAGAGAGGAGGGAGCTGGGCTCTTCTCCCAAGTGACAGGGGACAGGGCGAGAGGAAATGGCCTCAAGCCCCACCAGGGAATGTTCAGGCTTGACATAAGGAAAAAATTCTTCACAGAAAGGGTCATTGGGCACTGTCAGAGGCTGCCCAGGGAGGTGGTTGATTCCCCTTCCCTGGAGGTGTTTAAGGGACGGGTGGACAAGGTGCTGAGGGGCATGGTTTAGTGTTTGATAGGAATGGTTGGACTTGATGATCTGGTGGGTCTCTTCCAACCTAGTGATTCTGTGATTCTATGAATTGTTTGGTTGGAAAAGACCTTTGAGATCACCGAGTCCAACTCGTCTACTCATCTTTTAAATCCCTCCAGGGATGGGAATTCCACCACCTCCTTGAGCAGCCGTTCTGGTGCTTCACCACTCTTAGAAAAGACATTTTCTATGATTCTATGATTCCTAATATCCCATCTGAACCTCCTCTGGTGCAGCTTGAGGCCATTTCCTCTCATCCCATCCCTTGTTACTTGGGAGAAATGACCAGCACCCACCTCACCACAACCTCCTTCCACGGAACCACAGAGAGCGATGAGGTCTCCCCTCAGCCTCCTCTTCTGCAGCTCAGGAGCTTCAGCAGAGCATATGCCTTGATCCGAGCAAAGGATCATGCAGAGGCAGACTCAGTTCCTGATTTGTTTTGTTTCTGGATATAAAACAACTTTTTATAGCTGACGGCCTGTGATGCTGCTGGTGGTACCTGGCACAGGTCAGACGTTTCTGCCTGATGGAGTCAAATACCAGATCCCCTCCCTCCTGACTCCCTCCCCAGCCCAGGCGCCTGTGTCCCAAGTCCCTGTGGCCCCACTGCTCACATTATTTTCAGCCCTTTGATCTCATCCTTGTGGAAATAGAAGGAAAAATCTCCTAATCTCCTCAGCTCTGGTTTGAGTGTTGTCAATAGGAGGCTTCTCTTTACTAAAGCAGTACTCAAGCATCTTTGTACCTGTTCCTCTCTTTAACTACTTCATTTTTGTCTTTGTGCATTTAGAGCAACTCCCGTTTTGGCGCTTGATGCATCTTGCCCAACACTCGCTGTCCCTCCCCTGCTGCCTCAAGCTCCGCCAGGGGAGATTTAGGCTGGACATTAGGAAAATGATTTCACAGAAAGGGTCACTGGGCACTGGAACAGGCTGCCCAGGGAGGGAGTTGATTCACCTTCCCTGGAGGGGTTTAAAGTGCGGGTGTACGAGGTGCTGAGGGACATGGTTTAGTGTTTGATAGGAATGGTTGGACTCGATGATCCGGTGGGTCTCCTCCAACCTGGTGATTCTATGATTCTATGATTCTGTGAAGGCTCATCAACCCATGTGAGCGGAACCGTGGGACTATCCCAGTGTTCAAGACAGTGTGGAGCTCAGTGTGCTCAAATTCCTTTCCCTGACCGCAGCCCTCTTCTCAGCAGCAAAGTCTGCCAGCCGACTCGGGCACCCAGCTCTTCCGTGCCAAAGCAAGCTACTTATTCAGCCAAGCGGATCTGCTTTACCTGGAAAAGGGCTGCTCTGGGCTGCCGGATTGAGGCTCCTGCCTGCAGTGAGATTGGTCCCAGGCTGCCGGTGGCTGGGGCAGCGCGAGGCTGCCAGCGTGTGTTGCTGAAATTGTAAATAGACTTAACACGCCGCAGCTTTTCCTCGCCTTGGGTTTGCGCCCAGGCTGTTAAGGACCGGGATGTTCTTTCCTCAGAGCGAGGGGAGGACAGAAGACTTGCGTGGTGCCTGGATGGACCTAAGGGTGGATCTTTCACCAGGTGCCACCAAGTCGTCCCCTGCCTCCAGAGAGAGCAGGAGGACGAGAGCTACTGAAAAAAAGGCAAAGAAATGTGGCCAAATGTCCTTTACGGGGCCTGCAGGAAAGCTGGGGAGGGGCCCTTTATCAGGGATTGGGGGATAGGACAAGGGGGAACAGATTTAAGCTGAAAGAGGGGAGATGGAGATGAGATCTTAGGAAGAAATGTTCTTCAGTGAGGGTGGGGAGGCCCTGGCCCAGGTTTCCCAGAGAAGCTGTGGCTGCCCCATCCCTGGAGGGGTTCAAGGGCAGGTTGGATGGGGCTTGGAGCCCTTGATCCAGTGGGAGATGTCCCTGCCTGTGGTAGGGGTGGGACTGGATGGGCTTTAAGGTCCCTTCTGACCCAAACCATTCTGTGTTTCTATGATTTTCAAATGGGGTTTTGTTCAGTTGTGTACCAGGTGAGTGGTGGCTTGAGGCAGTTAAATTAGAAGGGACAGCGGTGTCAGCTCTTTTCTGCTGTCAATATTGATATATTGTGTGAGGGATGATGAAAAACAGTCCAAAATGTGAGATAGGAGCAGGAGCGATGGATAGGTTGCCATAAATTCAAGTGAAAAGCTTTTCAGACACCCTAGAGTTGAAGTTTGTACCAAAGATCCAAAGGGCTGTTTGGCTGCAATGACATTAAGATGAGGTTGGGATACTGGGGCAGGGCTGTCCTTGTCTTCTGGGACCAGACCCTGTTCCTCACAAGGGGGTTCACCCCAGTGTCCCACAGGAAAAGCTCTGCTCATGATTCATGGTTGTAGCTGGAAGGGAAGGGTCTGTGACTTATCCTCTGTCACCTTCGCTGTGTGGGATCTAATCCCAGCAGCGCTTTTCCGCTGTTGGTCATGTTTTCAATAGCATTTCATAAAGGATTTCCTTGAGTCTGGTTTTGTGTAGGCAGATACCCACGTGGAGAGCTCAGAGGAAACCTTTCCAAGGCAAAAACCGAAGCTCGGAGTGAGAAACTGGTCAGTGAAGGTAGGGATTTGCCTGTAGGGACACAACCAACCTTGTCTCTGGTGTGGCAGCCTGGGCTTCGGCAGCGAGGAGAGCATGGTGGTGTCGGGATGGATCTTTGGAGGGCAGTGAGGAATCATAGAACAACCAGGTTGGAAGAGACCCACTGGATCATCAAGTCCAACCATTCCCACCAATCACTAACCCATGTCCCTCAGGACCTCATCTACCTGTGCCTTAAACACCTCCAGGGAAGGTGAATCAACCACCTCCCTGGGCAGCCTCTTCCAATGCCCAATGACCCTCTGTGTGAAAAACTTCCTCCTAATCTCCAGGGTAAGTCTCCCCTAGTGGAGCTTGAGGCCATTCCCTCTTGTCCTGTCCCCTGTCACTTGGGAGAAGAGACCATTACTCTCCTGTCTACAGCCTCCTTTCAGGTAGTTGTAGAGAGTAATGAGGTCTCCTCTCAGCCTCCTCTTCTCTAGGCTAAACACCCCCAGCTCTCTCAGCCGCTCCTCATAGGACCTGTTCTCCAACCCCTTCACCAGCTTCGTGGCTCTTCTCTGGACTCGCTCCAGAGCCTCAACATCCTTCTTCTGCTGAGGGGCCCAGAACTGAACACAGGATTCAAGGAGCGGCCTCACCAGTGCTGAGTCCAGTGGGAGAATCACCTCCCTGGCCCTGCTGGTCACACCATTTCTGATCTCCTCTCTGAGGAGAGTGTGGTGGTGTCGGGGTGGACCTTTGCACTCTCATGTTGCTTCCTGCTATTCCCTTCTGACTCATGGACTGCGCAGAGATCTCTAAATATTTGAAATGCCAGCGGGCTCTGCAGCAGGAGGCGTGGGATTAAGCCCATCTTTTAGTCACTGTGACTCTGGATAAACTAGCGTTCCCCACTCTCTTCCTTTTCCCATGTCAGAGCAATGGAAGCGGAAGAAGTCGTCCCTTTTTGACACAAACTGATGGATTTTAGCTCTTTCCCTTGAAAGGTATAATTATCCTAATGAAGTGAAAACAACCACTGGTTGTCGTAAACTGGATGAGTTGCAATTCAGTTGTATCTGCAGACTTGGTTGAGCTGCTGGAATGCACGAGGTTCAACTTTCCTCTATGATATAAGAGTTTAAAAGAGATCAGGGTACATTTTACCATAGTGTCTAGCAATGTGAGTTTATTCAGACTTTTGGCAGGCCGTTCCGCACACTCCTGCTAAAACTGTGAATCATCCATTGTTGGCTGATCGCGCGCCAGTTGCTAAGAGATCTGTCAAGTGCACACTGAGGCTTAATTCGACGTTCGCTCAAAGAAGGGCTCAATGTATTAAATTGGAACATGTCACATCCTTCCGAAACAAGTAATTAAGGCGCTGTCTGACGGAGAGGAGGGAACAGCTGGAAGATGTAACTCGGGTCAAGGTTGGGCTCTGTCTGGGAACGCCAGACTTATTGCATGTTGGATTTTCACGACCTTGATGCATAGTGGAAATAGAGAGGGGAGGGAGACGTTACAAAGAATGTGCAAAAAGGGCTTGTTTTTCAGTGTCCTTATGTAAACCTCTTAAAATGAGCTAACGCCGGTTCGCAGAGTGTCATTTTTAGTAATGGAAAGACAATACGTCAGTGTTTCCCGAGTCACCTTGGCCCTCCCCGCCCCCTCCCAAGTGAACTCCGCGGGTCACGCCGCTTCTCCCCAGTTATCCCATCGCTCGTGCCTCGATATGTGCCGCAGATGCTGCAGCCTTTCAGTCAAGGTTTTACTGTTTAATGTTTGCTAAGTACACCAGCAGAAGTGGCAAGTAAGTGGTGCTGTGAGATATCTCTAACTGCTTTGTCTGTCCCACACGGCCACGAGCTTTTCCAGGGAGGCCGTTTTATGACCCGCAATGAGAAAATCGATCTGTTTGTCGGTAGTAAACCCGACTACGTCATCTGTTTCGGTGAGCAGGCTCCTGCCTGCGCGGGGATGTGTGGCAGCAATTAAAAAGGTAACAGAAAAAAAAAAAAGTTCCTTAACTAAGATTTTCAGACTCGTCTGTTCCTAACATGACATCATTGGCACTGGCATCACCCACTGTCTGAGAAGTGCTGGGGTTTCGCGCCGAGCTCTGTATCTTCTTGCCCTCTGCTGAACAGGGAGGAGAAGTTGTGAAGTTGTGGTTGTCTTTGAGTGTTTTCTGGTGCTTGGATTAGCCGTGGGAACACAGGTTTGAATTTTCACCTGTCATCTTTTCTCCTGTGAGGGTGGGGAGCCCAGGTTGCCCAGAGCAGTGGTAGCTTCCCCATCCCTGGAGGGGTTCAAAGGCAGGTTGGATGGAGCTTGGGAGCCCCTGATCCAGTGGGAGGTGTCCCTGCCCATGTCAGAGGTGGGACTGGATGGGCTTTAAAGTCCCTTCCAACCCAACCCAGCTGGCCCTGCTTTCCTGTTTTATAAAAAGCCCAGTATCCCCACATCACCCATGACTCCTGGTTTGGACTCAGCTTCTAGGTGATGTATTTTGTCAGAGCTTGTTACCACAGTTCTTTTCCTTTTGCAGGTCCTTGCAGACATGATTGAAGGCCTTTATAAACCTTTTATTAGCGAAATAGATTGAGCTCTGTGCCTGCTGCTTCGATTGAGGTTTCGAAACTTCTTCCTTGCTCCTGGTGGCTCCTGTCTGAGCCCTTTATGACTGTTGGATGTTCTCCATGCGGTGGATGTGGTTCTAGACAGCAGCTGTGGCAGTCATAGAATCATAGAACAACCAGGTTGGAAGGGACCCATCGGATCTTCTAGTCCAACCATTCCTATCAAACACTAAACCAAGTCCCTCGCATGTGCCAGGATGGCGAATCTCTTTGCCCCTTCCTGGAGTCCCCCGGTTTGTCTGCCCAAAGCTCTCTGAGGTGACGGGGTCGCAATTAGAGCCCGTGTGCAGATGAGGATCATCTGTGGTACCTCGGTTTACGAATCTAGACAGATGGCCTGTCCTCCGGCTGTGACTTGAGGTCATCGTGCCAGCCAAACAGGCTGTGTGGTGGCCATATGGCAGTGCAGGTTGGTCACTGCTCCTGTACCGTCCTTCCTGCCCGTGACCTGGTTTGCTCTGAGCAGTGATGATTGTGTGTCCTCAGGCTCCTTGTGTGGAACCTGAGTGACCTTGCATGGACAGGTTTCTGCTTGAAAAACACTTATTCAGCAATGATTGAGAAGTTTACTATCAATATTGTTGATCTTTTCCCATTCGAGGTGCTGAGGGACATAGTTTAGTGTTTGATAGGAACGGTTGGACTCGATAATCTGGTGGGTCTCTTCCTACTATGATTGTACGATTTCCATTCTCCTCAGGTCTAGAGGTGTGTGAAAACATTCTGTTTGCTCAGCAGCAGTGTGTGCTTGTGCATGTCTTAACCTGGTTCATCAGGGCTATCGCTGCTAGTGACTGGAGTTACCATAGAATCATGGAACAGTTTGGGTTGGAAGGGACCTCCAAGCCCATCCAACCGCAACCCTGCCATGGGCAGGGACACCTCCCACTGGATCAGGGGCTCCAAACCCCATCCAACCTGGCCTTGAACCCCTCGAGGGATGGAGCAGCCACCACTGCTCTGGGCAACCTGGGCCAGGGCCTCCCCACCCTCACAGCAAAACATTTCTTCTAAGATCTCATCTCAATCTCCTCTCTTTCAGCTGAAAACCATTCCCCCTCATCCTGTCCCTGCCCCTTCCCTATCAAGAACCCCTCCCCAGCTTCCCTGGAGGCCCTTTTAGTGCTGGAAGATGCTCTAAGGTCTCCCCAGAGCCTTCTCTTCTCCAGGCTGAGCAACCCCAACTCTCTCAGCCTGTCCTCACATGGGAGGTGCTCCAGCCCTTGGATCATCTCCATGCCCTCCCATCCAAAGGTGCGTCAAACCAAACAAGATTGACTTTCTTTAAACACATGCTGATTTGCATTAATTATTTTATTATTTAATCCCTTATTACTCCCCCGTCAGTCATTTTCCACACGTGTCTGGCATCCCCATGAAGCTGGAAAGCATTATGGACACCACAAAACTCCTCTTAGGTGTAAATCGCCCTGACCTACTCTTTTAAAGTGCTTTTTAATAGCTGCTGTTTAACGTCCTCCTGTGTTACAGTTGGGATGCAGTCAGAATATTCAACTGGCTTTTTTCCCCACGCAGAACAAACATCTTTCTTCAGTTCTTTTACCTTTTTGGTGTGAATACTGAAGATTTCACCCTTTCCAGGTAGGAATGAATCAGCAGCGCTGCTGCTATTCCTGGTGTTCCAAAGTAGGGAAGCAAAGGAGAGGAAAATAAAGCCCTCGTGGATTCTGCTTTCCAGAGATTTTCACTGGATGTTTGCTTTGATAAATTCTCTTAATTTCTCATATATTGCACACAAACCCACTTGTTTTGCCTTTTACAACTGATTTATTTTCTCCTCTACATCAATTAATGTAGCCGTTATCTTTGATCCTTAATCCAGCACCGTGTTCTTTCTCACGTGAGAGCTTTTTGGACGCTTAATGGCATTTTCTTAAAACTGCTCATGGGCATCACTTCAGTTTAGGATGCGAAACAGCTCAACTATTTCAGTTTTGTGAACATAAGGCTTTTGCAAATTATTAATTCTGTGTGTTTATCGTGCGGCTGCTTTAACTCATCAGGGTTGTCCATTTTGTCTGTGAAAAGAGGAGCGGCTGAGAGAGCTGGGGGTGCTTATCCTGGAGAAGAGGAGGCTGAGGGGAGACCTCATTGCTCTCTACGACTACCTGAAAGGAGGTTGTGGAGAGGAGGGAGCTGGGCTCTTCTCCCAAGTGATGGGACAGGACAAGAGGGAATGACCTCAAGCTCCACCAGGGGAGGTTCAGGCTCGACATAAGGAAAAAAAATTTCACAGAAAGGGTGATTGGGCACTGGCAGAGGCTGCCCAGGGAGGAGGTTGATTCACCAACCCTGGAGGGGTTTAAGGGACGGGTGGACGCGGTGCTGAGGGACATGGTTTAGTGTTTGATAGGAATGGTTGGACTCGATGATCCGATGGGTCTCTTCCAACCTGGTGATTCTATGATTCTATGAAATCTGTCACTTGTTTGATGCATTCTAGCTTCAGCACTTGCTCTGTAACCAGAAGAGTTGTTGTCTGTACTCAGAACAAATCATGCCTTTATAAATTAATATCTGTGAACCATGGGTTAGGTTTTTCAGGATGATCATCCCCACCAGGGGAGATTTAGGCTGGAGATTAGGAGGAGGTTTTTCACACAGAGGGTCATTGGGCATTGGAATAGGCTGCCCAGGGAAGTGGTTGATTTACCTTCCCTGGAGGTGTTTAAGGGATGGGTAGATGAGGTCTTGAGGGACATGGTTTAGTGTTTGATAGGAATGGTTGGACTCGGTGATCCGATGGGTCCCTTCCAACCTGGTTGTTCTGTGATTCTATGATCATCTTTTTTGGTTGTTTTCACAAGTGGTCTCTGAAGGTGAAACTGTGTTTCTACCTTTAGAGCCAAGGATTGAAAAGACATGGTGTGAGCAGTGGCCAAGGTGGCCAGCAGCACGCTGGCCTGGATCAGCCATGGGGTGGCCAGCAGGGCTAGGGCAGGGGTCGTCCTCCTGTACTCAGCTTTGGGACCCTCACTATAAGCAAGACCTTGATGGGTTGGGATGTGTCAAAGACTTTGAGGGGCACAGAACAACTCTGGACTCACTCCAGCAGCTCCATGTCCCTTCTGTGCTCAGGACTCCAGAATGGACATGGGGCTCCAGGTGGGGTCGGAGAAGAGGGGCAGAGTCCCCTCTCTCATCCTGCTTGTCCCATTTTGGATGCAGCTTGGGACATGGTTGGTTTCTGGGCTGTGAGCACATGCTACTGGCTCATGTGGAGCTTCTCATCCTTCAGCACCCAAGTCCTTCTCCTCAGGGAAGGACTCCTCACTTCTCTCTCAGTGCTTCAGTGATGTCCTCCCCGGTGGGGCAGGAGCTCACAGCAGCCCAAACCTAAACCAGCTGCCAAGGAAATACCCAGTTTAGCTCCTCAGTGGCAGGAGTGCGTTAAGTGGTTTTCATTTAACCTTTTCATGCCTGACTGCCGCTCCAGCCCCAGGCTCACCTTAATGTTTGCAGCACATCCTACAGGTACCTGTGGGCTCTGGCATGGCTTTTGTCTGGGAGTGCTGCAGTTACAAGCTGTCAGGTTCCTTCCAGAGCTCTAAGAGTGTTGATAGCATCTAGTGAGGTAATAGTTTCCATTCTGTTACAATTTTATAAATTTCAGTGTTTCCCTTTGTTTCTGTACGGCAGTGAAGTTACGTGGTGGTGTGGGGAGAAAGGAAAAGCCATTAGGCTGACTGTAAAGGAACACCAGAGTCTGCTGTATCATCAGCCCTTGGCTGTTACTCCAGCAGACGTGCTCCCTATTCCCACGTGAGTCTGGGAATGGGCTGCTCTTGCCTTGTGTCCGTCGCTCATGCCACTGCTGTTTGCTCTGTGCGGTGGTGGGTTTGAATCATAGAATCATAGAACAACCAGGTTGGAAGAGACCCATCGGATCATCGAGTCCAACCATTCCTATCAAACACTAACCCATGTCCCTCAGCACCTCATGTACCCATGCCTTAAACACCTCCAGGGAAGGCAAATAGGCAAATCAACCACCTCCCTGGGCAGCCTATTCCAATGCCCAATGACCCTCTGTGTGAATAACTTCCCCCTAATCTCCAGCCTAAATCTCCCCTGGTGGAGCTTGAGGCCATGACCTTGGACCAGGCTTCTATGAGGAGGCAGTTATCACACCAACCATAGGACCTGTTGGGGCAATCATAGAATCACTTGATTGGAAAAGACCTCTGAGATCATCAAGTCCAACCATACCTGTCCACGGCTAAACCAGATCCCTGAGCACCTCATCTCCCTGTCTTTTAAATCCCTCTGGGGTGGGGACCCAACCACCTGCCTGGGCAGCCGCTCCAGTGCCTGAGAATACTTCCAGTGGAGAAAATTTTCCTGATATCCAGTCTAAACCATCTCTGGCACAACTTGAGACCTTATCACAGAATCACCAGGTTGGAAGAGACCCACCGGATCATCGAGTTCAACCATTCCTATCAAATTTCCTCTCATCCTGTCACCTGTCACTTGGGAGAAGAGATCAACACCCACCTCACCACAACCTCCTTCCAGGTGGTTGTAGACAGTGATAAGATCTGCTCTTGGTCTCCTTTTCTCCAGGCTGAATAATCCCAGGTCCCTCAGCAGCCTTGAGGCCGTTCCCTCTTGACCTGTCCCCTGTCCCTTGGGAGAAGAGGCCAGCTCCCTCCTCTTCACAACCTCCTTTCAGGCAGTTGGAGAGAGCAATGAGGTCTCCCCTCAGCCTCCTCTTCTCCAGGCTAAACACCCTCAGCTCTCTCAGCTGTTCCTCATAAGGCCTGTTCTCCAGCCCCTTCACCAACCTCATTGCCCTTCTCTGGACATGCTCCAGCATCTCGATGTCTTTCTTGTAATGAGGGGTCCAGAAGTGAACCCCGATTCGAGTTGTGGCCTCACTGATGCCAAGTCCGGGGGTGCAATCATTTCCCTTCTCCTGCTGGCCACACTGTTTCTGATACACGTCACAGAATCACAGAACAACCAGGTTGGAAGGGACCCATCGGATCTTCTAGTCCAACCATTCTTATCAGACACTAAACCATGTCCCTCAGGACCTCATCCATCTGTGCCTTAAACACCTCCAGGGAAGGTGACTCAACCACCTCCCTGGGCAGCCTATTCCAATGCCAAATGACCCTTTGTGTGAAAAAGGTCAAGATGCCATTGACCTTCTTGGCCACTTAGGCCACTGCTGGCTCATCCTCATGGTGTTACTCGGTTGCTCAAAACCAGTGCCTTGTGCATGTGGGGCTGGTGCTGTGGGCAGGAGGGCAGAGCTCGGGTGCTCTGGGGTGTAAGTCCTCGGGAGCATCGCTGCTGCGAGGGTTGCCGGCTTGGAACATCTGCTCCCTCAGATACAGGAGGCGTAATTAGGAAATGTAGGTCATCAAATTCAGTTAGCTCAGTGGAGTGCAGCGGGGAAAAGTTCTTACTGGATTTACTTCCTCTTCAGAGTAGCTCTTATTTAATAATGCCATAAGTGAGACGGTGATTTCTGAGATGCGTTTAAAAGCCTTCAGAGAGATATTTCCCTTCCCGAAGTAGCTGCTTGCAAACCAAAGTAGTCAGATACTGAAGAAGCTGTGTCTCCGCTCCAGTGTCCGGTGAGTGAGGTTGGTGACGGGGAGATGGCTCAGACTGCACAGGCAACCCTCGCTGAAGGGGTGTGGTTGAGTTAGGGGTCTCACACAGAATCATAGAATCACCAGGTTGGAAGAGACCCACCAGATCATCGAGTCCAACCATTCCTATCAAACACTAAACCATGTTCCTCAGCACCTCGTCCACCCACACCTTAAACACCTCCAGGAAAGGTGACTCAACCCTCTCCCTGGGCAGCCTGTTCCAGTGCCCAATGATCCTTTCTGTAACATCTAGAGTATCTTTTTACATGAAGAGCTTTCATTAAGTAGAGTCTTTGGCCAGTTCCTTTTTTCACGTAGCTGTTATGTTGCTTTTCTTCATTTGTTCCCCTATCCGTTTGCATTATTAGATCTTGGGAGGATTAGGTCTGTGACCCTGGCCCAGGCTGCTCCATCCCTGGAGGGGTTCAAGATCAGGTTGGAGCCCCCGATCCAGTGGGTGGTGTCCCTGCTCATGTCAGGGAGTGGAATTGGATGGGATTTAAGATCCCTTCCAACCCATTCCATGATTCTGTGTATTTTTGACTACTTAAAACTGTCGATGCGTCTCCACGAATTTAGTCCCATTTCATGTATATCAGCAAACTTCCGTGTTCATAACTGGAATTCTGCTTTTCTTAGTCAGCAGTGGGAACCTTACTGGAACTAACTGGGGGAGAGAAAACGGTCAGAATTTACATTTTCTGCACTGATTATTGTTGTATGTGTCTAGACACCTCAGGGCGCTCTTGCAGGATGTGTTAGTGTAGCTAAAATAAGGCAGACAAGTCAACTTTTCTGAAAGCATGAATGAAACCTATTATTAGAGGGGGAAAAATGCTGGGTTAGTTTAACCTCTGCCCGTGAGGCCCTTGTTATAAAATAACATGGGAGCAAGCGGATGCTCCTCAGAGAAAGGCCACTTATGGAGGGAATTCAGTGTGAAGAAAAATGTTCTCTGTGTTGCCTGTGATGATGGTTGTTGCTCCTCGAGATGGACTGGCTCATAGAATCATAGAATCAGCAGGTTGGAAGAGACCCACTGGATCATTGAGTCCAACCATTCCCACCAATCTCTAAACCATGTCCTGCAGAACCTCATCCAGTGGTGCCTTAAACACCTCCAGGGACGGTGAATCTACCACCTCCCTGGGCAGCCTGTTCCAGTGCCTAATGACTCTTTCTGTGAAGAATTTTTTTCTTATGTTGATCCTGAACCTCCCCTGGTGGAGCTTGAGGCCATTTCCTCTTGTCCTGTCCTTTGAGAGAAGAGCCCAGCTCCCTCCTCTCCACACCTCTCCACATCCTCCTTTCAGGAAGTTGTAGAGAGCAATGAGGTCTCCCTTCAGCCTCCTCTTCTCCAGGCTAAACACCCCCAGCTCTCTCAGTCGCTCCTCATAAGACTTGTTCTCCAGCTCCTTCACCAGCTTTGTCTCTCTTCTCTGGCTCCAGAGGACTCTGGGCAGGCACCTGCTGGATATATGACTTCTCTGTGCCTGTCCACAGAATGTGGCAATGGACACCTAGTGATCATATACTGGGTCTTGTCTGTAGCTTCCCACCAGATGGACTAGATGGGACCAGATCTTTCCAATTACAATGATCAAAAGGCTGGAGAACCTCTGCTATGAGGACAGGCTGAGAGAGCTGGGGTTGTTCCACCTGGAGAAGGCTCTGAGGAGACCTTAGAGAAACTTTCAATACTCAAAGGGACTGCAGGAAAGCTGGGGAGGGACTTTTTACAAAGCCGACTGAACATGAGCCAGCAGTGTGCCCAGGTGGCCAAGAAGGCCAATGGCATCCTGGCTTGTATCAGAAATGGTGTGACCAGCAGGGCCAGGGAGGTGATTCTCCCTCTGGACTGAGCACTGGTGAGGCCGCTCCTTGAATCCTGTGATCAGTTCTGGGCCCCTCACTACAAGAAGGATGTTGAGGCTCTGGAGCAAGTCCAGAGAAGAGCGACGAGGCTGGTGAAGGAGCTGGAGAACAGATCCTATGAGGAGCGGCTGAGAGAGCTGGGGTTGTTTAGCCTGGAGAAGAGGAGGCTGAGGGGAGACCTCATTACTCTCTACAACTACCTGAAAGGAGGTTGTGGAGAGGAGGGAGCTGGGCTCTTCTCCCAAGTGACAGGAGACAGGACAAGAGGGAATGGCCTCAAGCTCCGCCAGCGGAGATTTAGGCTGGAGATTAGGAGGAAGTTTTTCATGGAAAGGGTCGTTGGGCCTTGGAATAGGCTGCCCAGGGAGGTGGTTGATTCACCTTCCCTGGAGGTGTTTAAGGGACAGGTGGATGAGGTCTTGAGGGACTTGGTTTAGTGTTAGATAGGAATGGTTGGACTAGAAGATCCGATGGGTCCCTTCCAACCTGGTTGTTCTGTGATTCTGTGACAGGACAAGGGGGACTGGCTTTCTGTTGGAAGGGAAAGACTTAGATGAGATCTTAGGAAGAAATGTTTTGCTGTGAGGGTGGGGAGGCCCTGGCCCAGGTTGCCCAGAGCAGTGGTGGCTGCCCCATCCCTGGAGGGGTTCAAGGTCAGGTTGGATGGGGCTTGGAGCCCCTGATCCAGTGGGAAGGGACTTAACTGCAAGGATTCAAACAAAATCTGCTTTAAGCCAAACTAACAGCCTCAAAGGGATTTATTCAGAGTTTTCGAATTTGTTTTGATTGATAAACCTTCGATTTGCTGGGGGGAAGAGGGAATGAATTGCCAAACTGCAAACTCAAACTGAAACTTCAGGGCAGACCAAGGTTGAGCAGCCACTGGGGACGCCAGGATGCACTCCGCGACGTTCAAGAAATTACAAACCCCGTTGAGGTGGAATTATTTTTCACTGCCTTCGCCTAGATTTTTTCCTTTGAAAGAGTTGCCTACCTTAAAATAAGCAGAGTGTTATCCCCTGCCAAAGATCTTTCAGCCTCTTCAGAATGGGGCATTTAGATGAGTGGGGACAAAGTGAGCGTCTTGAATGCTCCGTGTCAAGGCACGAACAAACGGCACGGAAACAGGAGTACAGTACAGAGTGAAACCTGACAACTCGCCCTTCAAGGAAAGGAATGCTACTGTATGGGCTCGATTGTGATCAACTTATCTTCAAGTGGGTTTATTAGCAATTTAATGGAATATTGGTTATTCAAGAGCCATAATAGCCCCGGTTGAAATGTCCCTTCGGCGCGGTTTTCCCATACCCCGTGGAATGAGCAGAATGTGACAGTCGAGCTTTCAACGGGCTTCATGAATTTTAAAGACTTTGCGGCTGTGAAATGGGGCACATGGCGTGTGGTCAAGGGGCTGGCAGCCGCCGGGGGTATTATGGGATATTGGGTGTCTGGGAGATAATAAATGCTTGGCTTATCCAGGTGCATTCTTGGCCCGCTGTGCACGTCCAAGCAGAATGGAATCCGTTCCTCTGTCCAACGCGTAACAATTGATCGTTTTGTGATTGTAAGCAGAAAGTATTTAGAACGTTACTTTCTCAGCATGCCTGCGCGCCACTTAAATTTCACGTTGTCGTCTTTATCTGACAAAACTCTTCGCCGGTTTTTCTGTAACGAGGCATTTGTGCTGCTAGAACTTTTCCACTAACTTGATTTTATGCTGAGTGGGTCTTGGTGAGCCTTGTCTTCCAGGTCCATCTCTTTAACCATCCTTTTCTTAGGTGTTTTTTAATATATTTTTTTATACTCAGTTGAAAGTATTTCCACTTATAGAATCATAGAACAACCAGGTTGGAAGAGGATCATCGAGTCCAACCATAATCCACTTGCTGTGGATTCAAATTTCAGCCCAACTTCTTTGTAGCCAGTGAGCAGGTTGCAAACTTATGTTTTGTGGGATGTGGTACTTCTGTTTTTTGGCAAGTGGTGTCCCTGCATTTAAAAGTGTTGGAGGAATGGACAGGGAATCCCAGGTGTGTTTTGCTGCTGGTGAGCCCTGTGGAGTTGCTCTCTTGCTCTTCAGTTCTTGCTTAGCAATTAAAACGCATCCTCCAAGGGCATCCAGATCAATTGTGGTTTTAACTACGTGGACTTGGAAGAGGAGGTTGCTGCTTGACCTCCCAAGATGAGATCTTGGGGAGAAATGTTTTCCTGTGAGGATTGGGAAGCCCTGGCCCAGGTTGCCCAGAGCAGTGGTGGCTGCCCCATCCCTGGAGGGGTTCCAGGCCAGGTTGGATGGGGCTTGGAGCCCCTGATCCAGTGGGAGGTGTCCCTGCCCATGGCAGGAGGGCTGGAATTCAATGATCTTTATGGTCCCTTCCAACCCAAGCCATTCTATGATTCTCTGGCAGAGGCAGGAGTGGCAGGTACAGGGTGTCCTTTCCAGGCTGTGCTGTTGTCTCTTCATGAGACAGAGTTTACCTTCCTTGTCGTGCCATTAATTCACTCTTACAGTGTTATCTGTGTCAAGTGCTGGAGCATCTTGCTCTTCCACCACTTCCCTGCTCAGTAGCCAGGGCCGTTCCTGGTATCAACACTGGGAGAAAGAGTTGGAAGCAGTGTGCCCAGGTGGCCAAGAAGGCCAATGGCATCCTGGCTTGTATCAGAAATGGTGTGAGAAATGGAGAAGAGGAGGCTGAGAGGAGACCTCATTACTCTCTACAACTACCTGAAAGGAGGTTGTGGAGAGGAGGGATCTGGGCTCTTCTCCCAAGGGACAGGGGACAGGACAAGAGGGAGTGGCCTTAAGCTCCACCAGGGGAGATTCAGGCTGGAGGTTACGAGGAAGTTTTTCACACAGAGGGTCATTGGACATTGGAATAGGCTGCCCTGGGAGGTGGTTGATTCACCTTCCCTGGAGGTGTTTAAAGCACGGGTAGATGAGGTGCTGAGGGACATGGTTTAGTGTTTGATAGGAATGGTTGGACTCGATGATCTGATGGGTCCCTTCCAACCTGGTTGTTCTGTGATTCTATGATTCTAAGCTCTGCCACAACCAACACACCATGAATTTCTGAGATCACCACACACGGAGGTGTTTATCTATCTCACAGCAAGAATCATTGAGTGCTTTGGGTTGGAAGGGACGTTTACAGGTCATCCAATCCACCTCCCTCCCTGCACCAGGGGCACTTTCAACTTGATGAGGTTGCTCAGAGCCTCATCCAAACTGACCTTGGGGATGAGGCCTCCACTACATCCCTGGGAAACCTGGGCCAGTGCTTCACCACCCTTGTAGAAAAGTTCTTCCTTCCACCCAGGCTAATCAAACAACCAGTAGTGGGATTTTCTCAATGCTGTTACAGTGCCGCTTTATCTTCTTTGAAGCCCCCACAAGCCCAGAAGGGCAATGCTTTTCATCAAAAGCTGACAGGCTTTCCTCTTTCCTGAACAGAGTAGACAGGCAAGAACATGGATCGTGACCAACACTGGTATCTGGTTTTGCAGAACTGGAGTCTACCCTTTCCTGGCCCTGGATTTGTCCATTTCTATTTATAGCCTGCACTGGAGCCTTGCTGACAAATGCATTCGGTATTGACAGTGGCACTTTGTGAGCCGAAAGCTAATGGCTCCAGAAATAGTCACCTCGGAGATATCATAGCCGAGCTTCTGCACACATTAAGTCTGACATTTGCGTTGCACGGGTGTAAATGACTGTGTAACACACAGCGAAGTGGAGGCTGATCCTCGGTCACTGTGAGTCATCACACTGGGGAAATCATAGAACAACCAGGTTGGAAGAGACCCACCGGATCATTGAGTCCAACCGTTTCTATCGAACACTAAACCATGTCCCTCTGCACCTCATCCACCTGTCCCTTAAACAACTCCAGGGAAGGCGACTCAACCACCTCCCTGGGCAGGCTCTGCCAGTGCTCAATGACCCTTTCTGTGACAATTTTTTTCCTAAATCTCCCCTGGTGGAGCTTGAGGCCATTCCCTCTCATCCTGTCCCCTGTAACTTGGGAGAAGAGGCCATTACCCTGCTCTCTATAACCTCCTTTCAGGCAGCTGGAGAGAGCAATGAGGTCTTCCCTCAGCCTCCTCTTCTCCAGGATAAACACCCCCAGCTCTCTCAGCCGTTCCTCATCAGGCCTGTTCTCCAGCCCCTTCCCCAGCTTTGTTGCTCTTCTCTGGACTTGCTCCAGAGCCTCAACATCCTTTTTGTGGTGATTGGTGGATGTAGAATTTCAGGATGCAGAGCAGCCATGTGGCTGAGGCTGAGAGTCTGTAGGGCTGGGGTTCTCTTTCTGGAGAATCCCGGAATGGTTTGGAGTGGAAGGAACCTCCAAGCCCATCTGGTTCCACCCGCTGCCATGGGCAGGGTCACCTCCCACTGGATCAGGGGCTCCAAGCCCCATCCAACCTGACCTTGAACCCCTCCAGGGATGGGGCAGCCACCCCTTCTCTGGGAAACCTGGGTCAGGGCCTCCCCTCCCTCACAGCAAAACATTTCTCCCTAATATCTCATTTTAACCAGAGAAGAGGAGGCTGAGGGGAGATCTTATCGCTGTCTACACCTCCCTAAAAGGAGGTTGTGGTGAGGTGAGTGATTCTTCTCCCAAGTAACCAGGGATAAGATGACATGAAATAGCCCGAAGTTGCACCCGAGCAGGTTCAGATTGGACATCAGGAAAAAAATCTCCACCAAAAGGGTTTTCAGGCACTGGAACAGCTGCCCAGGTAGGTGGTGGAGTCTCCATCCGTTGAGGTGTTTAAAAGATGAGGTAGAGGCTGGTTTAGCAGTAGACAGGTACGGTTGGACTCAATGATCTCAAAAGTCTGTTCCAACCAAGCAATTCTATGATATTGGCTACAAAGATATCTCACTGCTTGCTGTTTTCATTAGTAACCAAGAGGAAAAGTCACCTTCCCTCTGTGTGAAAACTAAAATCCCAGGTAGTCAGAACGGTAGCAGACAAAGAAACCACTCATCTGTATCCTTTAAGATTGCTGGATCAAATTATCTCAGGTCAGCAGAAGGTTCGTAATACGATCTTGGGGTTTATTGTACATGTCCCCATTAGAACATCGGTGGAGTGTTAAGCTCGTATGCTTTGTGCAGGGATATTTTTTTGCAATAAGCACATTCCTGGTGTGAGGCGGGATGTGTCTAATCCGGAGCAAAGCTGATTGAGAGACAATGGGCTCCAGCCAGCTCAGCTCCGTTTCAAGGAAGGAGGACAATAACTGCGTTTGACATTTATAAGAATCTAATTTCGTTGCGCTTTAAAAATGGAGCTCATTACCCTCTGGACTGGTGCCTTCCACCAATTACTGTAACTGATGTGCAGGGATTTTTTTCCTTCTCTAGATTAGTATTTGATACATTCTAAACGGAGGCTGCTTCCTGAATTATTTACTGGCCTTCTGCGCGCTAACCATGTTACAGGAGTTATGGTATTGACAGTAAGAAAGGAATTATCTACTGAAAAAAAAAAAAGCGTAAAGAAGGAAATGATCCTGTGAGCCATGTAAGAAGAGGGCAGGTTTCTCCACTGCTCTTGGTGCAAGGGCTGGGCAAAGAGTGCAGGGATAGGACAGGGGGGAATGGTTTTAGGCTGAAAGAGGGAGGTTGAGATGAGATCTTAAGAAGAAATGTTTTGCTGTGAGGGTGAGTAGAGCCTGGCCCAGGTTGCCCAGAGCAGTGGTGGCTGCCCCATCCCTAGAGGGGTTCAAGGCCAGCTTGGATGGGGCTTGGAGCCCCTGATCCAGTGGGAGGTGACCCTACCCATGGCAGGGCTGGAACTGGATGGGCTTTAAGATCCCTTCCTACCCAAACCATCCCATGATTCTATTATCATTTGTCCCTCTTCAGCTAGAGATTGTACCTTATTTTCTCTCCGGGGGAGGTTCTCCACTAGAACGTGGCACCACCCTTCCTGATGCAAGAAGCCTCAAGGATGGAGTCAAGCTCTCCATTTCCTTTTGCAGTGATGAGATACAGACTCGAGCCACTCACGTGGACTTCACCACACGCTAACCCAAACTGAATGATGCTGTACAATGTTTCTACACTGTTTCTCCGCCAGGGGAGATTTAGGCTGGAGATTAGGAGGAAGTTTTTCACACAGAGGGTCATTGGGCATTGGAATAGGCTGCCCAGGGAGGTGGTTGAGTCACCTTCCCTGGAGGTGTTTAAGGCACAGGTGGATGGAGTCCTGAGGGACATGGTTTAGTGTTTGATAGGAATGGTTGGACTCGATGATCCGATGGGTCTCTTCCAACCTGGTTGTTCTATGATTCTAGGATATTTTTTTTGTCAAACATGTACTGTAGACCTGCTGTGTTGGAGACCTGACTCAGGAGTGCTGCAGGACGGGCTTTAAAGATGATGTGGTGGGGTTAGTGCGAGTCTGTGCTGTCCCCCATGCAGGAAACTCAGCTATAGGCAAACACAGATGGGCTGCTTATTTTTTGTTTGTTTTTTCCTGCATTTGAATCATAGACTCATAGAATCACCAGGTTGGAAGAGACCCACCGGATCATTGAGTCCAGCCATTCCTATCAAACACTAAACCATGTCCCTCAGCACCTCGTCCACTTAAACCCCTCCAGGGAAGGTGAATCAACCCCCTCCCTGGGCAGCCTGTTCTAGTGCCCAGTGACCCTTTCCATGAAAAATTTTTTCCTAGTGTTCAGCCTGAATCTCCCCTGGTGGAGCTTGAAGCCATTCCCTCTCATCCTGTCCCCTGTAACTTGGGAGAAGAGCCCAGCTCCCTCCTCTCTACAACCTCCTTTCAAGCAGTTTTAGAGAGCAATGAGTCCTCCCCTCAGCCTCCTCTTCTCCAGGCTAAACACCCCCAGCAAGTTCTTTATTTTATTTTTTAATAATGTCAAGTCTTCCCTTGTCAATCTTCTCCATCTCAGTTCATGCTTCTTTTTTTTCATTTCTGCCTCCACTGAATGGAGTTCCTGGTGTTGCCCAGAGAAGACAAACAGTAACTCGAGATTTCTCTTTTACACGAGCGATGGATATTGAAAGATATTCCCAGCGCATATCACCAGACGTGTGAACAGGACTTTCCAATTAAAGGTCTAGGAATTTCTACCGGTTGCTTAAAACCTCTGCAAAACATCGAACCGTAGACTCGAGTCCATTAACACCCACCATGAAAACAGATCCAGCTATTTATATGGCAGTCATTTATTTATTTAAGTCTGGTTTCATAACCCAAAATGAGCTCAGCTCTTGGGGGAAAACATCTTGAGCATCTTATAAATATCTTCAAAGCCTGGAACAATCGCAAGGCAAATTAAACTGGTTTTATTTGATTTTGGACAACTTTTACCTCTCTTAACTTTCCTTAATGTCAGTGCTACAGCTGCATCAACCCTTGTAAATTAAATAAAGGAACAATTCGAGGCATCTCTGACGTAGCCTGGTGGTTAAATAGTAATCAGCAGCAGGAGATTAAGACATACATGTGACTCAAAGCACAAACTCAAAGTCAGCGTTTACTTTCCACTATTCTCATTAGTGAGGCAATTTACTTAATTGGTTCTCCAGCGCAAGTGTT
This sequence comes from Coccyzus lansbergi, assembly GCA_033558105.1. NCBI lineage: Eukaryota > Metazoa > Chordata > Aves > Cuculiformes > Coccyzidae > Coccyzus > Coccyzus lansbergi. The sequence continues at coordinate 143,648 of JAUMJK010000244.1, forward strand.
ATTAATTACCCATCCTGGGGCAGAAGCGTGAAGTGCTGCTGCCTCCCTGCTTGCTTCTCCTCAGGAAGCTCCTTGGCACCTTTGCTGATGGTGCTGGAGTTGCTTCTCAGCATTTCGTGTGGCTGCAATGATCTGATAAAACCCACCTCCAGCTCCATGATGGCTGCTTGGTTGTTCTGGTCATGAGCGCAGCTTCTTGCAGGCAGGTTCTCTTTCGGTTCCTCTACCTGGGGGTGTTGGTTGACAGCAACTGACCATGAACCAGCAGTGTGCCCAGGTGGCCAAGAAGGCCAATGGTATCTTGGCTTGGATCAGAATCCGTGTGACCAGCAGGGCCAGGGAGGTTCTTCTCCCTCTGGACTCAGCACTGGTGAGGCCTCTCCTTGAATCCTGTGTTCAGTTGTGGGCCCCTCAGCACAAGAAGGATGTTGAGGCTCTGGAGTGAGTCCAGAGAAGAGCAATGAAGCTGGGGAAGAGGCTGGAGAACAGGCCCTATGAGGAGCGGCTGAGAATGCTGCAGGTGTTTAGCCTGGAGAAGAGGAGGCTGAGAGGTGACCTCATTACTCTCTGCAACTCCCTGAAAGGAGGTTGTAGAGAGGAGGGATCTGGGCTCTTCTCCCAAGGGACAGGACAAGAGGGAATGGCCTCAAGTTCCACCAGGGGAGATTTAGGCTGGACAACAGGAAAAATAATTTCACAGAAGGGGTGATTGGTCACTGGCAGAGGCTGCCCAGGGAGGGGGTTGATTCACCAACCCTGGAGGGGTTTAAGGGACAGGTGGACGAGATGCTGAGGGACATGGTTTAGTGTTTGATAGGAATGGTTGGACTCGATGATCCGATGGGTCTCTTCCAACCTAGTGATTCTATGATTCTGTGAACTCCAGGGAGGGGGCATCCATACCATCTCTTTTTTTTTTTTAACATATCTTTACTCTCTCAAGGGTTCTTCTGTGACCCAGAGAAGCTTTTTCCTCTCTGCACAGAGAGCAGCTCAGGTGGCTTTCTGCCTCAGGACCATCTGGTGTTCCAGACTGGTTGGGACGTGGTATCAGCGAGGAGGTCAGGAGTGGAATGTGGAGCGGGTGCTCAGCGAGGGCAGCAGCTGGATCGGTTTCTTCTGCAAGCCCAGCCAGCTCCTGCTGGGACCACCTGATAAGCAGCAGACCCTCTGAAGGAGCTGCTTCTTCTCGAGGGTTTGGATTTGGTGGTGGATTAACTGGAGATAGGTGACCACGCAACAGCCTGGATGATCCTGTTTTTCCCTGTGGTTTGGCCTCCTGCCTTAAATAACCCCGTCTGATGGGTCTATTTATTTATTCCAGCTGCCTGCGGGTGGTGTGCTCTGGTGTCTCGAGTGTGAGTTTCCTTGTCTGCTTCACGTCAGCACAAATCAAGGAGCCTACGTGCTCCTGGATTTGGAACCTCCGTGTATAAACTGGAACTCTCCAACTCCACATTGAGCGATTGTTTTCTTCTCTGGGGTTTTGCGCACGTAGCACCTGCGCCGTGAAAACCACTGGGCCTTGCAGGCAAAAAAAATCATTTGAATGTTACAAAACGCGACTGTGTTTGCATGACAGTTTTCCAATATTAACTCAGTTGTTTCCCGTTTATTTTTGAAATGTCACACGGGTTCAGTCCTCCTTATAGACCTGATTTTAAAGATCACTGGAAATGGAGCAGCGAGACTGAAGAGGGTGAAGTCTTCTTGCTAAGCCTGGAGAACCTTGAGTCCCAGCTTGAGGTCATTTTAGAATCATAGAATCACCAGGTTGGAAGAGACCTACTGGATCATCGAGTCCAACCATTCCTAACAAAAATCAAGTGAAAGGCAGTGGAGCACAAGGAAGTGTTCAGGATAGTATGTAATATGCTGTGAGCAATCCTGGTCTCTGTGCCAGAGCCTTAGATGAGTTGTTCTCCAAGCAGGGAGAGAACACTCTTGGTCTCAGGTCTCCGAGAGAGGATATTGCTGTGTGGAGGAACCAGGCTTGACACACATTTTTGGACCCTTCAGCTCTCTCCCCTGCATGGTTCCTGAGAAAAAGCAGAAGCCTGATCGCTGCCCCCTGACACCCCATCCCTTAAAGACCACTAAAGCCTCTGGAGAGGGTTGTGGAGCTACGATGAGCAAGGGAATAATGGACCCTACCGTCCATCTGGAGTGAGTCCAGAGAAGAGCAACAAAGCTGGGGAAGGGGCTGGAGAACAGGTCTTATGAGGAGCAGCTGAGAGAGCTGGGGGTGTTTATCCTGGAGAAGAGGAGGCTGAGAGGAGACCTCATTGCTCTCTACAGCTACCTGAAAGGAGGTTGTGGAGAGGAGGGAGCTGGGCTCCCTCAGGGGAGTGACAGGGGACAGGATGAGAGGGAATGGCCTCAAGCTCCACCAGGGGAGGTTCAGGCTTGACATAGGGAAAAAATTCTTCACAAAAAGGGTGATAGGTAGTGGCAGAGGCTGCCCATGGAGGTGGTTAATTCACCTTCCCTGGAGGTGTTTAAGGGACGGGTGAACGAGGTGCTGAGGGACATGCTTTAGTGTTTGATAGGAATGGTTGGACTCGATGATCCGGTGGGTCTCTTCCAACCTGCTTGTTCTATGATTCTATGATCTTGCTGAAGGACTTTTAACATCTTATTAATGAGAGAGAGTGCTTTAATTTCTGGCAGTGTTCTAGAGCTTTTCAATGACAAAACATACTCTTAAACCACTTTCTTTTAAACAGGTTGAAGCCATGAAGAAAGTACTAGAAAGTCTCAACCTCAACATAGTAGAGATGGTAGACGAAAACGCAACCTTGGATGGTGGAGACGTCTTATTTACAGGTACAGTGGTAGTCAATTTGCTCTTTACGTATTCCGGCTGCCTCGAAGACCATTTTATCTGTCCTCGGCGTGATGAAATGTCTGTGCATTGTGTTAAATCAGTTGTTTACTAAATGTCACGAAGGTAGCTGAGATGAATTCTCAATGCAGCCTTCACTGTCCTGCCTAATACCCGAGTCAATGAAGCAGCGGCAAGCGCTGTACGAAGAGCAGCTCTGCGCATCCAAATGTTATTTTAGCTTGTGAAATGCCAAGAAGAAAAAATGCTTTCGGTAGTCAACCGCCTGTGGTTGTTCCACGGTCCTTATTACGAGCTGCTAGGGTCATCGGAGTGATTTTCAAGGCTCATATAAAAGCTTGATGTGCGTAATTGTCACTGGCTCAGTGAATGAGTTCAAGCAGTTAGGAGGGGGAATTGGTTTAAGCTGAAAAAGAGGAGTTTTAGATGAGATGTCAGGAAGAAAAGGTTTAATTTGGTAGATTTGCTCTGAACACACCCGGCAGGCAGGAAAGCCGCTGAACCCGGTGCAAACCACATCAGCAATAAACATTTCCCGTTGAGGAGGGTGGTGGTAGCACAGCAGTGACCTGCTATGTGATGGGTTACTGGGCTGCAAAAGAGAGTTGGGCTTTGACCTGGAGAAGAGAAGGCTCCAGGGAGACCTTAGAGCAGCTTCCAGCACTGAAAGGGGCTCCAGGAAAGCTGGGGAGGGGCTCTTGATGAGGGAGGGCAGGGATAGGATGAAAGGGGATGTTTTTCAGCTGAAAGAAGGAGATTGAGATGAGACCTTAGGCAGAATTGTTTTGCTGTGAGGGTGGGGAGGCCCTGGCCCAGGCTGCCCAGAGCAGTGGTGGCTTCTCCATCCCTGGAGATGTCCAAGGTCAGGTTGGATGATGCTTTGAGGCCCTGATCCAGTGGGAGGTGTCCCTGCCCATGGCAGGGGTGGGACTGGATGGGCTTGGAGGTCTTTTCCACCTCAAATCATTCCGTGATTGTATAAGCATCTCAGCCGAGACAGACCTGCTCTCTGGAGGTTCCTCTTTCTCTCCAGCACATCTTCCCTCTTGGGTCACTACAGATTCCATAAATCAAATAAAAAAAAAAAAATGTTTCTCTTTCATGGAGAAAGCCTTGGACTTGCCTGCCAGATGTCTTGTGCTAGACAAGTTATATGCATGGTTGACTTTGAAGATGAAGACGCTGGCTGAGGGTTTTTTTGTCATTAAACCCGTTAGGCATTTTCTCCCATCACCTGCACACACACTCGCTCTCTGCCTGTGCTGAATGAGCCTGTTTGTTTGGATCAGCATCACAGCAGAGCAACTGCTTCCCTTAGCTCACCGAGGAGAAAGAGGGGTCTCTACAGAGGCAGATTGGGAAAGAAAGCGATGCAGACCCAGCCTTGATTTCCTCTGGAGCTGGAGGATGTCGGCAGCTGCCTTGAAGACCAGAGGAAATCTCCGAGGGAGGGAGAAATGGTCAATCAGCACAGTTCTAATGCAGCCCCAGCTGTTCTTTTTCCCGCCGACTCAATGACCATTGCAGAGCTAGAGAAGAGGAAGCTATTTATGCTTCTGGTGAAATGTGTCTTCTGGAGAAAAGATAATTGCTTTAAATTAGCAGCTGACAGTTGCAGGTTGCGTTCTCGTAAGCTGGATTTTTCACTTTTTCCTATTCAACTTGAGCAAAGAAAGAGAGAAAATCACATACATAAAAGATTGCAGCAGCTCAAGCTGGACTGATTTTAATGTGTGTACTGATGGAGGAGCTGATGTGTGGCTTTTTTGGATGGTTCAGATAAAAAAGAAGCTGTAACTGGTTCGCCCTTTGTTTTTTTTCTTTTTTCTTTTTCATTCCAGGCAGAGAATTTTTTGTGGGTCTTTCCAGGCGGACAAATCAACGCGGTGCGGAAATTCTGGCTGACACGTTTAAGGTTTGTGGGTTCATTCGTGTTGTGGGAAATACAAGGTATCTTAGAATGGTTTGGGCTGGAAGGGACCTCAAAACCCATCCAGTCCCACCCCATGTGGGGGTAGGGACACCTCCCACCGGATCAGGGCCTCCAAGCCCCATCCAACCTGGCCTTGAACCCCTCCAGGGATGGGGCAGCCACCACTGCTCTGGGCAACCTGTTCCAGGGCCTCCCCACCTTCCTCATGAAGAATTTTTTCCTAATGTCTAATCTAATTCTTCCCCCTTCCCATTTAAAGCCAATCTCCTCGTCCTATCACATCACCTCTTACTTAAACAGTTGACACAATGCCCTGGGTTACACTGTTAATTAGCAGAGTAAAACTTATTATCATAGAATCATAGAAAAACCAGGTTGGAAGGGACCCATCGGATCTTCTAGTCCAACCATTCCTATCCAACACTAAACCAAGTCCCTCAAGACCTCATCCACCTGTACCTTAAACACCTCCAGGGAAGGTGACTCAACCACCTCCCTGGGCAGCCTATTCCAATGCCCAATGACTCTTTCTGTGAAAAACTTCCTCCTAATCTCTAGCCTAAATCTCCCCTGGTGGAGCTTGAGGCCATTCCCTCTTGTCCTGTCCCCTGTCACTTGGGAGAAGAGCCCAGCTCCCTCCTCTCCACAACCTCCTCTCAGGGAGTTGTAGAGAGCAATGAGGTCTCCTCTCAGCCTCCTCTTCTCCAGGCTAAACAACCCCAGCTCTCTCAGCCGCTCCTCATAGGTTCTGTTCTCCAGCCCCTTCACCAGCCTCGTTGCTCTTCTCTGGACTCGCTCCAGAGCCTCAACATCCTTCTTGTGGTGAGGGGCCCAGAGCTGAACACAGGATTCAAGGAGCGGCCTCACCAGTGCTGAGTACAGAGGGAGAATCACCTCTCTGGACCTGCTGGTCACAGCATTTCTGATACAAGCCAGGATGCCATTGAACTATGAATTATGAATTCATATTATTATGAATTGAACATTGAATTATGGAACTAGGACAATTTATAGCAACGGTTCTTTGCTCCCGTGCAGGATTACGCTGTCTCCACAGTCCCTGTTCACGACGCTTTGCATCTGAAGAGCTTTTGCAGCATGGCTGGACCAAACTTGATTGCCATCGGATCAAGTGAAGCTGCACAGAAAGCCCTCAAGGTAAAGCACTTTAGAACATTATCTAAACTACAAACGTAAGATTTGGGTTTTTTTTTTTTTTATTTTAATCTCTGCTCAAGGATGCTGGGATTTTAAAATAAATCTAGATCAATGAAACAGGCAATCAGGACATCTCAGGGTCTCCTGTGTGTGCAAACCTTACAGAATGTTTATATCAGGCAAGAGAACAGTGATGTTAATTCAGCTTTAGCTGCCTTCAGGGGGTAAATTGATTGTACAGGTTAAAATGGATTGTGGAGGTTATTACTTACAGCTTTGTCGACTAAAAAGGTGGTAATTTGGTGATAGGAGGGAGGAAAGAGATATGGGAGCAGGAGGAGATGTTTACATCAGCCGTTGCCGTGAGGAAATGGGGCTTTTCAAATTGCCAGAGGGGAAGCAAAAGTTTTGGTAAGGAGGAGGAGGGAGAGAGGTCTGGTCCCTGTTGCAAAGGTGACTTGTGTGCGTGTTTTGATGTGTAGACTTTCTGGATAAAATCATAGATTCATAGAATCACCAGGTTGAAAGAGACCCACCGCATCATTGAGTCCAACTATTCCCATCATGTTTTCTTCTGCTTCTTGCACGGATGTCACAGCTGCCTAGGGGTGCAGATACATCAAGCTCCTTTCGTATTAGTTGATAATGCTACGTGATGAATGGAGCTATTGCCATTTTTAGGATACACAGCCCTTGATTGTTTTCCTTGATCAGCACCTCCAGTTGGAGGGATAAGCAGACACGACTCTCCATTGCTCCTTCCTCCACCACCTGGCTGTAAAATCAAGTTCCTTCCTAGTCACACTTTTTCCTTTCTGGTACCATGAGCTCCATCCTTTTGCCATGGGCAGGGACACCTCCCACTGGATCAGGTGATAATTTGTGATAAAGCTCGCTGAAATCCTCTCAATTGAAATGCAGCGTGTGCAGCCTGACTTGTATGTCTTGCCTTGATTCGGAAACGTGAATTATTTTCAAGGAAAGGCCTGCTAGCAGTGCCCAAGGCTACTGGTCTGAACCTGTGCCAGGCAGAACATTTACAGCACAAATAGTGTGTAACTCTGAGATCGACATCCCCATCCCCCCTAAGACCTTGGGAACTCATCCTGCACATCTCATACACCTCCTCGGCTTCTGTAAGGTGATGGTATTTATTGCCTTAGAACATCCTTGAGTATTGGCAGGATGGAGACCTGAGAGACTTCTTGTCCTTAATGCCACACTGTGATATTTCATTACATGTTTGCTTTCCAAATCTTCTACATTTCCCTCCTGGGCATAATTCTAAGACTTTTCATTTCCCAGCAGCCTCATTTTTACTCTCAGAGCTCAGCAGAGATTCAGTGGTTTGGGTTTGGTTTTTTTTCCCTTTTTTATCTTGTGACAGTTAAAGATTTAAAATGTCTCAGTCCCTAGTGAAGATAAAACCAATATTTGAAACCTCGCGATCTCCCCGACTGGAGGTAGGGGGGCCAGGAACGTGCAGTTTTGGCTGGCTCAGGCTTGGAGCTTGGCAGCAATTAAGGGAATAAGAGAGCAGGCTAATTGCTTGGGTGAGCTTTGGGAAGCTCTGAAACAAGAGGACAGTCCCTTAGCTTCCCACGTAGCTTTCCCATTCATTTGAACAAGCTGTCTCGGTGACTCTTATTAGAAACCACTACGTGGAGCTCTGGGAGCACATTCCTGTGTCTTCTCCCCTGAGAAACTTATGACAAATGGGCTCAGTTGACATCCCGATGCTGCCAGATTGATTTAGTCTGGGATGGAAAGAGCCCTGCTTCGTTTCCTGTGAAATACGCTCTATCCCGAATATTCCGGCTCCAACTCAAATGCATCATGAGCAGCAGCCTGATGAAGTTTGCAGATATCCAGGCAGCTCTGCACTCGGAATAGAGTGTTTATAAACACGAGCAAAATTCGTGTACAATACTCGTCTCTCAGAGCTGCGATTTGAACTTGAGCCAGGGCTAATCTGAGAACTCATCAGTTTGATTAAAGCCTTTTGCGCAGCTCGGCTCATCGCGTTGCGAGGGCATCAATTTAGCTATTGTAGCCAAAATTGTTTCTTGGATAAGCTGATTATATGTTGCTGATAACGATCAGTCAGGTAAATACCAATGTTGCCCAAGGTAGAGTAAAAAGCTGATGTATTGAATCATGGGATGGTTTGGGTTGGAAGGGACCTCCAAGCCCATCCAGTCCCATCCTTGCCATGGGCAGAGACACCTCCCACTGGATCAGGGGCTCAAAGCATCATCCAAGCTGACCTTGGACATCTCCAGGGATGGAGCGGCCACCACGGCTCTGGGCAAACTGGGCCAGGGCCTCCTCACCCTCAAAGCAAAACATTTCTGCCTAAGATCTCATCTCAATCTCCTTCTTTCAGCTGAAAACTGTTCCCCCTCATCCTGTCCCTGCACTCCCTGATCCGGAGCCCCTCCCCAGCTTTCCTGGAGCTCTTTTCAGTCCTGGAAGCTGCTCTAAGGTCCCCCTGGAGAGTGTTTCTCGTTCGTCATGTTGTATCCAAATCTACTCGCATCCTGGGAATAGATTCCCCTCAAGCTTTTCCCCTTCAGGATTCTAAATCTCTTCAGAGAAATAACTGGAAAATAAATGGGTAGAGCATCCGTCCTGGAAAGGAGGGAGCAGACAGCGCCGCTTTCTCTAGCGTCTGAGCTTTTGCTTTTTAACCTCAGTGATTTCTTTGTATTTGTTCCTTTGCCTGTGAAGGAGAAAGGACTCAGTTGTTGATTATCTTCTCGTAGTCGTGGAAATGCAGTTGCAGCAGGATCTCCGAGCCACTGACTCGGAATGAAAGCTGCTCCCTGGGTGTCAGCGGAAGGGCTGAGCTGGAGCTGTGCTGTCGGCTGCTCCTCGTGTCACCCACCTCAGCCTGTGTGGCAGCACCGTCCCCCGAGCTCCTGGCAGAGCCTAGTGTGCTGTGCTGCTCCTTTATTGAATCATAGAACAACCAGGTTGGAAGAGGCCCACCGGATCCAACCATTCCTATCAAACACTGACCCATGTCCCTCAGCACCTCATCCACCCGTCCCTTAAACCCCTCCAGGGAAGGTGACTCAACCCCCTTTATTGCACTGGTTGGTTGTTTCCAACCTCTCCTTTGTTGTTGCCATTTTTCACGTCCGCTCTGGAAGCACAATCGGAATGATGAAGCTGCCTTTAAGCAGCTCTGGTAGCTGAGTTGTTTTCATTCTGCGTTAGGCAACAAGTGAACTGCCATGTCGTGCGATGTTAACATTGCGTGTTTAAAGTAGGATTTATCTTCCTGCTAAGAATCTTGTTTGACTGAGAGATTTTTCTTGATTGTTCTTACTGGTGCTGCTCGCGGATCCCTGCGATGCTTTAAACATAGAAAAAGAACCAGCGTCTGGCGCTCGCATATGGCAGAGCGTGATCAATCCTGGGTTCAGTGTGTGTCCTGTAAAATGCTGCGTGTGAGCCGGGAAGCGAGGGCGCAGGGCTTAGGATTACGGAGCACATGGCAGGAGCGGATAATAAATCAGAAGTGACGTTTTAACCAGGCTCTGGCAACGATAGAATGTTTGAGCTGCAGCTGGAAAGTGGCACTCAAAGAAATGGGGTGAAAGAGAGAGAGAGAGAGACAGATGAGCTGCGGCAGCTCCCAGAGCCTGTAGTGCCTGTCACATCTGAAATTTTAACTTCCCTCTGCTCTTTCCAGCATGCGTTTAATTCCTTCTTGTAGTTAAACCCATTCATAATTCCATATATATTAACTCCATAGTTGGATGTTGGCTGTGACTGTAAAGCCAGTAAAGCCCAAGATTATAGAATCATAGAACAACCAGGTTGGAAGGGACCCATCGGATCTTCTAGTCCAACCATTCCTATCTAACACTAAACCAAATCCCTCAAGACCTCATCCACCTGTGCCTTAAACACCTCCAGGGAAGGTGACTCAACCACCTCCCTGGGCAGCCTATTCCAATGCCCAATGACCCTTTCTGTGAAAAACTTCCTCCTAATCTCCAGCCTGTTATGTTCCTGTTCCTTCGGTGAAGCTGGGATTTCCTCCAAACCTGTCACCTTTGGGCTCTGATCCTGCATCGTTTGAGTCGCTGACCTCTGCTGTGAACGAAGACAAATTCAGGCTGTGAATGATAGAGGGAGGTGACAGGGCTGCACTCTGGGTGACCCTCTGCACCACTCATTCCACAAGGAATGAAATTTTGGGTTTTGCTGTGACAGCAGAGGTGTTCCAGGCCAGGCTGGATGGGGCTTGGAGCAACCTGATCCAGTGAGAGGTGTCCCTGCCCATGGCAGGGGGTTGGAACTGGATGGACTTTGAGTTCCCTTCCAACCTGAGCCACTCTGAGGTTCTGTGATTCATAGAGTCATAGAACAACCAGGTTGGAAGAGACCCATCGGATCATCGAGTCCAACCGTTCGTATTGAACACTAAACCAGTGCATTTCCATGAAATGCAGCCCCATACACTCTTTTGACAGAGGTCGAGGCTTATCAAAACCACATGTTAAGGATGAAATAGAAAGGAGTCTCTTGTGGGGCAGCCAAGCCGCTGGTCTGTTTCCAAAGCTGTGATCAGAGCTGTGCTTTTTAAGACCTGGGCACGAGGAGTTGTTCTAGCCTTAGCGGTTGCCCCCATCCCTGAGATTAAATGCCTTTTGTTCGGGAGGGCTCTGGAGTGTGCCAGCTGGAAAAAAATGCTCTTCTCCTGCGGTGGAGCAGAGTTGTAGCACCTGCATAACAGCTCAGGGCTTCCCAGCTCTGCCACCGCAGCCCCTGCAGAGCAGGCACCTGTGGGAAAGCTTCATCTCTCTGGTGTTCTTAGAAAGCAGCCGGTGCTCCCAGGCAGCGTCAAACCCCTCAGCTAAGTCAGCTCTTCCCATTGTCTGCGTAGTGTCTGGCTTCCCTAGCAGAGCACAAACATATTATCTCTTCCTCCTTAAGAATTCATCATTCGTCCCTCTGCTTATTCCCCGCATGAAGTCATAATCTTCTATTTACGATATCATAATGGGTTGCTGGGGAAATAATTGCTAATATTAATAACCCAGAGAGGATGACATCAGATGGGGAATTAGCAGAAGGCGCAGATGAATGACGACTTCTTTGTTATGCAGCAGCAGAGAGAGGTTAGGGAAATCCAGAGAACAACTGACAGCTTGCCCTTAAAAATGAACAAAAGGAGATTTTGCTGCTTTCTGAGTTATAGAAAGGAAAATTAGGCAGTTCTGTGCGTTTTTAGCTCCTGATTTTCCATTACTTTATGAATGAAAGGTGGGCAAAACATCAGCGGATGCAGGTCCTGACTGAGCACCTGGTGTCCTGCTGTGTTAAAAAGGCGACGTGTTGTGTTTTTCTTTTAATTAACATTAGATGATGTGATTAACTTCATAGAATCATAGGGCAACCAGGTTGGAAGGGACCCGTCGGATCTTCTAGTCCAACTTCCTGTGCTTAACTGAGTGTTAGTGCCGTTTATCACAGAACCATCCCCTCATCCTATCCCTGCGCTAAGTAAATAAGAGTTTATTTTGCGTACGTGCAGAAGGATCCAATCCTTTGGAAGATACAGACTCGAAAGTATGTATTTAGAGAATAAAAACTGTTGTATTAGGCTATTTCATTGAGGGGTTTTTTTTAATAGGGTGAGGAAAGCATCACTTTCAATATGTATCTGTCATCACCAGCGAGGCCGTCGGCCCCGGTTGCTGGGTCAGAGGCTGCCTGAGAAGATGTCATTTGACTTGCGTAAATGGGGACTCATGTTTCTATTCCTTTGTTTCTTTGTTTTCCTTTGCCTGTTCTCTCCCGGGGTTCCTGTTCCAGAAGAGACAGGATGTTCATTCTCTCCCTTTCTTGGTTGAAAGCAGTAACTAACACACGTAAGCCGCTTCCTTTTCCTCCCCTCAGGTGGGGGTTTCCCTTCAGGCAGGGCTGGCAGGCAGGTGACAACGTGACCGTGGAGCGAGGTGGCTCTGAGGAGCTGAGTGGCACTGATCATAGAATCATAGAACAACCAGGTTGGAAGAGACCCATCGGATCATCGAGTCCAACCATTCCTATCAAACACTAAACCATGTCCCTCAGGACCTCATCCACCTGTGCCTTAAACCCCTCCAGGGAAGGTGAATCAACCACCTCCCTGGGCAGCCTATTCCAATGCCCAATGATGCTGAGATTTGAAGGATTTAGAACAAGGTAGGTGAAATAATCCAGTGAGGGAATCATCCTGCGGGTGAAGGGTTTCCATAGATTTGATTGGGGCTTAAGTATGGTTTTTCTTCTAAATATTAGTGGCTAGAGGAGCTGGGGCCGATTGAGCAGAAATCAATCCCTGCAAATCCACACGTTGGCTTCTCGGTTGACGTGACGCAGGCATTTTTAAGCGCGATGTTCCTGGCCACGTCAGCGAGAGGAACACGGAGCGTGTGTTCGGTTCGCTCGTGGGGCGTTGGAGGCACAAGGTGTGGTGGGTTTGGTCGTTGTCTCCTGTAGCCGTCGGGATGTGATGAAGGCCCAGATGCCGGCAGGGCTCATGGAGGGGGGGAAATTCCTCACTAGGCTGGGCCTGTTTGAGAAGCGAATGCCGTCATCTTGACCCTGTCAGTGATAACAGACCCCAAACACAGGCATTTTTCCCTCGTGCATCATTCCGCTTCATATTTAGGATTATTGAGCTTATCCATTACCTCAGTTGTCTGAGGACACACTATAGAAAAGGCATTTTAGGCTACGACGAATGACTTCAACGTAAGGAAAGCATGACTAAGGGCTGAGAGAATGTGCAGTGAAAATTACCCTTTTCAGGATGGAGAAAATTCCCAGAAAAACTAGGCATGTGGGAAATGCCTGGCTCTTAACGTAGCGGGTCGTACAACGTTTGTGGGCAGAGAGCCAGCCCTCTGCAAATGCATTGTGCAACCGCTATAGTCTTTGCAAGCTTATTGCCAAAACCCATATATTTCTGGGGTATACGGGATAGAAAATAGAATCAAATGGGCCTTGCTTTTATCTTTCTCTGTCCTGGAGCCCTGGAGAGTAGGGAGATTCTGCAAAGGGACCTAAACAGGCTGGAGCGCTGGGCAGAGTCCAATGGGATGAGGTTTAACACGGCCAAATGCCGGGTCCTGCACTTGGGGCACAACAATCCTATGCAGAGCTACAGACTGGGAGAAGTCTGGCTGGAAAACTGCCAGGAGGAGAGGGACCTGGGGGTGTTGGTCGACAACCGACTGAACATGAGCCAGCAGTGTGCCCAGGTGGCCAAGAAGGCCAATGGCATCTTGGCTTGGATCAGAAATGGTGTGACCAACAGGGCCAGGGAGGTGATTCTCCCTCTGGACTGAGCACTGGTGAGGCCGCTCCTTGACTCCTGTGTCCAGTTGTGGGCCCCTCAGCACAAGAAGGATGTGGAGGCTCTGGAGCGAGTCCAGAGAAGAGCCACGAAGCTGGTGAAGGGGCTGGAGAACAGAACCTATGAGGAGCGTCTGAGAGAGCTGGGGGTGTTTATCCTGGAGAAGAGGAGGCTGAGGGGAGACCTCATTGCTCTCTATAACTACCTGAAAGGAGGTTGTGGAGAGGAGGGAGCTGGGCTCTTCTCCCAAGGGACAGGGGACAGGACCCGATGATCTGATGGATCTCTTCCAACCTGGTGATTCTATGATTCTATGAAATGACCTCAAGTCGTGCCAGGAGAGGTTTAAATTAGATATTAGGAAAAATGTCTTTCCTGCCAGAGTGGTGAAGCCCTGGCAGAGGCTGCCGAGGAAAGTGGTGGAGTCTGGAGAGGTTCAAAAGGCTGGAGATTAGGAGGAGGTTTTTCACACAGAGGGTCATTGGGCATTGGAATAGTCTGCCCAGGGAGGTGGTTGAGTCACCTTCCCTGGAGGTGTTTAAGGCACGGGTGGATGAGGTCTTGAGGGACTTGGTTTAGTGTTAGATAGGAATGGTTGGACTTGATGATCCGATGGGTCCCTTCCAACCTGGTTGTTCTATGATTCTATGATGTCTTTTTCTCGCCTTACGCTTGTATTTCATTGCAGATTTATTAAATGTGTTGCCTTAATCCAGACTATAAAGACGATGTAGGGAAGAAAAGAGAAGCTACCTGTAGAGGACAGGTCTGCTGGCTCTCCTGACTAGAGTTGCGCTGGGTGCAAGCACGGCACCTGCTGCTTGATGTCTGCAAGAGCAAGGAGAGTGTGATAAAATCCATCTTTGCAGCGTTACAGAAACCAAACCATGAGTAGGAAAGTCAGTGGTGGTGAGCACAGTAATAAAAATACCTCCGGTGAAGTAAAGGTGCAAGGATTTTTTTTTTTTCCCCAGAAAACCACATTGGCCTTTTAGGGAGGTGGAGGTGACCTTGGGAGCTCAGGAGGGTTTCGTGGCTTCATAAGAAATCAGAAATGACAATCTGATAACGCTTCCTCAGGAATGCGTGGAATTCTTCATTGTGAGTTCCGTGTTCTCCACGGGATGTGAGTGACTCAGGCTGCAGCAGCAGAAATGGATCCAGACCTCTATAAGGAATTGCTTGGCGTAGGTGTGTGCAAGCGTGAGCTGCTTTCTTGCTTCCCAGTGTGTTGTAGCTCCTTGTTGTACTTCAGGTTTATGCCGTAATATTGTAATGAATGAGAAGTAATTATAAAAGAATGACCTGGAAAATAATGATAAATTTAACTGTGCCTCAAATCAGCGTCGGCTCTCTGCAACACAGTGGAACTCTGGGCTTTCCCCGAGAAGGGAATTGAGTAAAAAAAAGTTGTGTCCTATGTTCATTTCTGTGTCTAGTTCTGGAATCTCCATGTTAAGGACATGGAACAGCTTGAACGGTTCCAGAGGAGGCTGTGGAGATGGTGCAAGGGCTGGAGCGGCTCTGCTGTGAGGACAGGCTGAGAGAGTTGGGGTTGGTCAGTCTGGAGAAGAGAAGGCTCCAAGGAGAGCTTAGAGCAGCTTCCAGTGCTGAAAGGGGCTACGGGAAAGCTGAGAAGGGGCTTTTTACAAGGGCCTGGAGTGAGAGGACAAGGGGAATGGCTTTAAATTGGAAGGGGGAAGATTTAGATGTGACATCAGGAAGAAATTCTTCGTGATGAGGGAGGGGAGGCCCTGGCCCAGGTTGCCCAGAGCAGGGGTGGCTGCTCCATCCCTGGAGGGGTTCAAGGCCAGGCTGGATGGGGCTTGGAGCCCCTGATCCGGTGGGAGGTGTCCCTGCCCCTTTCAGGGGACTGGAACTGGATGATCTTTAAAGTCCTTTCCAACCCAAACCGTTCTATGATTCTATGATTTTTAAGCCGAATAAAAGCCTTTTCTTTCTGTTTACCTCTTTCCAGCCCACATGAGAGCAGAGGACTTGGAAAGAAACTGAAGTCCTTGCTTAGGCTTTCAGTAGTCTTTGACATTGAGCTTTGTTCGCTTCCGCGTTCCTCTTGATCTCTGTCAGGGTGAAGCTGATGTAGAGCTGGAACGGCACAATCGGGAGACGGGTGTGTTGTCTCCAGGATTTTCCCATCTTTATAAAAGGGCTGAGCCTGATCCAAAACGCGGGATCTCAGGCCTCTCATATGCCGAGAGGCTCTGTCTCTGAAAGTCGAGCCAGGATCCGAATTTGTGTATGAGCCCAATATTGACAACCCAAACCTCTGAAACCCACCAGCTCCACTGTTCCAAGGGGGTTATTGTGTTTTCCCCTTGGGAATGCAGATTAGCGCAGGTGCTCGCTGAAAGAAGAACTGCTTGGAAAGCAGAAGGGAGGTCCTTGAAAAGAATCAGGATTGGGCTGATATCCAGGCTGGGAACTGTTCCTGTCCTGTTTGTGTTAATCCACACCGGGTTTAGAAATATTGAATGATGGCTGCTTTTTCTGAAGGTGTTGAGCACCTCTAGTTCCCATCAATCAACACAAGCGGGAGTTTTGCTTACTCAATGTGCATTCCTTGAAGAAAAGACCTCGTGGACAATGCTTACTGAGTGCCCTGCTTAATTCTGCTGCTTGCGGGAACTGTTTTGCAAAGGTTTTCTACTGCTCGTTTCATTTAGGATTGGTAGATCCTTCCTTGAAAGGCAGAGATGAAAGGTCTCCTCACTTTGCTGTGCAGCAAAATGGCTCTCGGCTGACTTGGCAATCGCAATGAGCTTCTTGGCTTGAATCAGAAATGGTGTGACCAGCAGGGCCAGGGAGGTGATTCTCCCTCTGGACTCAGCACTGGGAGGCCGCTCCTTGAATCCTGTGTTCAGTTCTGGGCCCCTCAGCACAAGAAGGATGTTGAGGCTCTGGAGTGAGTCCAGAGAAGAGCCACGAAGCTGGTGAAGGGGCTGGAGAACAGGCCCTATGAGGAGCAGCTGAGAGAGCTGGGGGTGTTTATCCTGGAGAAGAGGAGGCTGAGAGGAGACCTCATTACTTTCTACAACTACCTGAAAGGAGGTTGTGGAGAGGAGGGAGCTGGACTCTTCTCCCAAGGGACAGGACGAGAGGGAATGGCCTCAAGCTCCACCAGGGGAGATTTAGGCTGGAGATTAGGAGGAAGTTTTTCACACAGAAGGTCATTGGGCATTGGAATAGGCTGCCCAGGGAGGTGGTTGATTCACCTTCCCTGAAGGGGTTTAAGGGACGGGTGGATGAGGTCTTGAGGGACTTGGTTTAGCGTTTGATAGGAATGGTTGGACTCGATGATCCGATGGGTCTCTTCCAACCTGGTTGTTCTATGATTCTGTGATTTTTTGAAGGTTCTGTTCTCCCGTTTGTTTGGGGCTGCCGATGTCTCGGGTCTCAATAGCTGCGCTTTGTGTCTCCCGGCAGACCATGCAACA
Organism: Coccyzus lansbergi; assembly: GCA_033558105.1. Classification (NCBI taxonomy): domain Eukaryota; kingdom Metazoa; phylum Chordata; class Aves; order Cuculiformes; family Coccyzidae; genus Coccyzus; species Coccyzus lansbergi. The sequence goes on from JAUMJK010000244.1 coordinate 160,399, forward strand.
GATGAGCGACCACCGCTACGACAAGCTGACGGTGCCCGACGATGCCGCCGCAAACTGCATCTACTTAAACATCCCCAGCAAAGGCCACGTCCTGCTGCACCGAGCACCTGAGGAGTACCCGGAGAGTGCCAAGGTGAGAGTCACACCGAGGTTGCCTGGGAGACCCCCAGCATCCCAGTCTTGCCGGGACATCAGTGGGAATGGAAATTGGGTGCTTTCTGGAATGGGTCGTATTTACTGGAAGAGGCTGCCCAGGCGACAGGACAAGAGGGAATGACCTCAAGCTCCACCAGGGGAGATTTAGGTTGGACATTAGGAAAAGATTTTTCACGGAAAGGGTCATTGGTCACTGTCAGAGGCTGCCCAGGGAGGTGGTTGAGTCACCTTCCCTGGAGGGGTTTAAGGTGTGGGTGGACGAGGTGCTGAGGGACATGGTTTAGTGTTTGATAGGAATGGTTGGACTCGATGATCCGATGGGTCTCCTCCAACCTGGGCGTTCTGTGTTTTCTACGACAAAGTGTAGTCATTTCTCTTCCGGTTTTCTTTCCTAAACAGGTATTTGAAAAACTGAAGGACCACATGCTGATCCCAATAGCCAACACAGAACTGGAGAAGGTGGACGGGTCTCTCACCTGCTGCTCTGTGCTCATTAACAAGAGTTCAGATTGATGAGTTTACAGAGTCCCTCCCTTGTACCTGGCAATAATGTTACACACAAGGTAGACGAGTCTGTATCCACACTTTTATTGGTTTGATTGACAATCTACTGTACCACTGTGCTACTAACCCTTGTTTACAGATTTCTTGCTTTCATGTATTTTTATGATGTCCTTGATGATGGTACTTAAGGTAGACGTGTGATTTGTCGGGGTTCACATAATTCTGAAGTACGTTAGTCCCACGGGGCTAGCGGAAGACAATGATAATGGCTAACCCCTAGCTTTAGTGATTTAACATATCTGTGTGAAAAATTAACGAAAATTTAACGCAAACCAACTAATTCTCAACATCTCAAGCACCTCTGTTGTCTTTACACTGTTCCCTTCTCCTGAATTTTTTGTCTTGCTTCCTTGCTTGGCATCTTTTTCGCCTCCCTCCGTCTTTCATCTCTGTTTCTCTTCACTTTCAGCGACGCGAGGTAGTGGGGGGACTGATGAAAATCCCGTGGGCTCATGAACTTGGTGTCTTGTGTGGAGGGGAACCTTTCTAGAACAGCAGGCAATGCTCACCGTCTCAGCCATATCCGTTGCTCTTGTGTCTGGAATCAGTTTCCGACACCAAAGTAGCAACTTTGGACAAAGCCTCCTCCTGTGGGAGCATCCAAGGGCCTGGGAAACAAAAATGACAGCAGCCACCCAAGGTCTATCCCACAAGTTCAGGTCCCAGTTTGCTGCTAATGCCGTGACTTTCAATTTTGTCAGAATGGGAGAGACTTTGAAAGGCCAGACAGATCCCAGGGAGCACCCGGACCACAAAAATGAAAGGTCGAGATGCCTGTGGAAAGGTTAAATCTACAAAAGTAACCTAAAATGCGTGCGTGGGGTTAATGAATTTTTGTTTTGGTTATTATTATTTCTCTCTGTCCTGTTTTTTTCCTCTTTTGGAGGCCACTTGCTAGCAAATCTCCGAAGAATTTGGGTGATAGGAGTTGAAGGACAGCTATTCCTGGCTTCTGTGCACGAATAAGGGAAGCGATTCTTTCCTGAAAGACTGGCATTTGTGCTTTATCTGCCCTTGGGGCCATTTTCCTTGGAACAATAACCGTCTTCTTTTTTTTTTTTTCCTTTAATTGCATGAATATTTACTATGGCATTCGCTTAAAACAAATATATTTGTTAGAGCGCATTCCACGCCGCGTTTACCCACTGAGTCACGCTTTTTATTTCACGGCAGTAAAGCGAGGCAGACCCGATTGTGTTCGCGTGCTTCTGGTTAAACCATTTGTAAACTCGGGACGGAGAAACTCCCGAACAGAGGCAGCAGTGGGAACTCTCCGGGGAACTGACGAATAGTCTGAACATGTTATCAGCTTCCTAGACATCTCCTCCACCTTTCCTGGACCACTCGTGGCCTGAGGTACAGTAGGAAGCGAGCTGTGGGGGGGCGCTCAGGCAGCCTGGGCTGCAGGAAAGCAAACGGTGTTTTCCAAACACTCACTTGGATATCGTTTGGAAACCCACGTGGGGGTTTTTTTGTGCAGTCACACGGGAGAAAGCGCGAGGACTCACATCCGTAGGTATTCGCAGTTTGCCCAGGTGGCCAAGAAGGCCAGTGGCATCCTGGCTTGTATCAGAAATGGTGTGACCAGCAGGTCCAGGGAGGTGATTCAAATTTGATAGGAATGGTTAGACTCGATGATCCTATGGGTTCCTTCCAACCTGGTTGTTCTATGATTCTATGATTCTATTCCTCAGCGTAGTTCTTCCCTCATCTCAGCGGCTAACGAGGAGGAAACTTCTTGGCAGGGACCAGAATGGAGCTGATGCTTTGTGGGTGCACAGAACACTGTGATGATACAGTGATGAGCAAAAATGTACATGAAAAGAGAGTGTGTCCCAAAGAAGGTCTTATTTCCACTACTCTTTTTTATGTCCCAAAGAAAGTCTTATTTCCATTACTCTTTTATGTCCCAAAGAAGGTCTTATTTCCATTACTCCTTTTTATTTATCCAAAGGGATCTCTCCTTTGTCTCCTCCATCCCCAGACACCATCGTTTCAACCTGACCCTGGCTTGAAGGGTGTAACCGCTTCAGTGGGGCCTTCTCCTACCTTCCTTCGGCGCTTTTATAAGACCCGAGAAAGCATCTTACGTTTTAAAATGACTTTAAACAAAGGGTTTGTGCCAAAAAAGCGACCCTGTGGTATTTAACCGCCGCCTCCTGGAGGCAAGTTGGACTCTCTTAAAAACCTGTGCAGCTGCGGGAGGTGTCGTACAAAGCCGGAACAGACCCCCCCCTGACCTGTCCGTGCATCTCCTGGCGTTTGGCCACCATCCATGGCCTTTGGTCCATCTTTCTTCCTCTCGCCAGGGAGCCAGAGCACCCAGTTACGTGGGGACAGCGTTAGGCTGCAGGATTCTTATTCAATTTACGTCTAAAACCTCTCGATGTGGGTTTTTCTTCCACACTTCCTCACCTTTCTCTTCCTCAGACTCTCATTTTTGGATCATACACACTTCTCTCGTTCAACCCCAAGTGATTTTTCCTTCCGTTGCCTCAGTTCTCCTACTTCACTCGTCTTTTTTTTCCTCTTTGTTGTTCGCTCCAGAGTATCTCAACCCACGGATGACTACCCTAAACCCTCTCCCTCCTTGAGCCAGGAACCGGGAGGGAGGAAAAATTGAGGGGTTTGCTTTGGCTCCGAGCAACATCTCTCGAGCTGTGACTGTCAACAGGAGCTGGAGATCCAGAGTGACGAGAGCGACTCCTCCTCTTTAGTGTTACTCTAGGAGAGAGAAACATTCACAGTGGATCTTGTTGGTATCTCGTGTCGTGGAAGAGGGGACAATGAATTCCTCTGGCTGCCCAAGGGAAGGTTCTCAGAGCTGAGAAATGTCTCTGTTGATGGAGAGGTCGGTCATTCCCCTGTTGCCGTTTGGATTTCAGGTCCTTCAGCCAGTCCCGATCCCAAAACGCAGCCTGAGGCTGCGTTTTGGGATCGGGACTGGCTGAAGGACCTGAATTCCTTCAAGTGAAGATTCTAAACTGTACTCAGACTAGCTTCAGGCACAGAATTTAGGTGCTTTAAATCACACTTGCACTCTCCCTATTGGTCTCAATAGGTTTCATAGTCTCCTCACACAGATGCTCTAAGTTACATCTTACCCTGATACCAAAACTCACCCAAACTAGTTAGTGGGATTCTCCTTACTTCTCCGCTTTTCATGTAATTCTTTACCCTGGAATTACAAAGCTGAAAAAACCCACTAAGAGCACTTCACTTTGTGCATTTGCCGTGCGATACTAAGAACTAAACCCATGCCAAACGCTTCTTGTTCTCGGTGTTTGCTATTTTTTTTTTTTTTTTTTTTTTTTTGCTGTTGCCCAAAGGAAGAATTCAGTTGCGAATTCTGTACGTCTTGTCACCAGAACGTTTCTCGGATAACTGCTCTAAATCCTCGGCCTTGCTTCGTGCAAAATAATAAAGCAAAATCCCAAACCTAAAAAAAAAAAAAAGGAGATGAGATACTGAATACTAAGAGCTACCCACACAAAACACTTGATAGCGACTGTTTGGACATAGCAGGACTGTGGAGAAGGTCTTGTGGTTAACAGCAGCAGAGCTTGAATGACTCATCAAAGGGTTTTTTATTTTTTATCCCTTTGAGCAGTCACTTTAGCTCAGTTTCGATGAAAGAGCTACACTGTGCGTTAGAGATCTGTCACAGGCGTTATCTTTGCCAATGAGGCGTTATCTTTTATGAGGAACGGCTGAGAGAGCTGGGGGTGTTTATCCTGGAGAAGAGGAGGCTGAGCGGAGACCTCATTGCTCTCTCCAACTACCTGAAAGGAGGTTGTGGAGAGGAGGGAGCTGGGCTCTTCCTCCAAGTGGCAGGACAAGAGGGAATGGCCTCAAGTTCCACCAGGGCAGGTTTGCGCTGGACATGATGAAAATTTTTTCGCAGAAAGAGTCACTGGGCAGTGGCAGAGGCTGCCCAGGGAGGTGGTTTATTCACCTTCCCTGGAGGTGTTTAAGGCACAGGTAAACAAGATGCTGAGGGACACGGCTTAGTGTTTGATAGGAATGGTTGGACTCGATGATCCGATGGATCTCTTCCAACCTGGTGATTCTATGATTCTGTGAAGAGTTTAGGAAGAGCCGTGATCCGTGGGTTTCTTTCCTTTCCAGAATGTGAATAACAGCGTCTCTCTCCACAATGAAAATGTGAATGCGCGCTGTACCTTCTAAGATAAACTTGAATTCTTCCATTCCTGCGATTTTGTTTTGGTCTTTTTCTACACTAATACCTTCCTTTCCTGTCTTAAATAGATGCCACTATGAAGCTGCACTCTGATGTTTTGGTGATTGCCATGTGATAGGTACAGAGCTCGTAGGCAACACCATGTCCAGTTTGAAACACTGAAAATCCGTGCACAGAATTTGCTGTTTCGCAAAGTGAGAGTGAAATCTGAATTAAAAAAATGAGCTATTGATTTCATTCAGCTTCTTATACATCACATCAATGAGGTCCGAGGCAAATTGCTTTGATAGAAAACATCAGTATTCACGTGGAACCATTTGGGGGAAAAATAACTATTTAAAAGTCTCTATTTTTGGTTTAAGCTGAAGGAAGCTGAAAAGATAAAAGCACTTAATGAATGGCATTTGTTAAGAGATTGCGATTGTTAAGATGAGTGTTATTGGACCTCACGTGTGTTTTCAGGAGAGTTTTTTAACTGGACAGAGGATGTAACTGGTACAGAGCTGCTTGCGAACGCGTCAGTCGCTGGTTTACATGGAATTGTTCTGCAGTGCACAAATACGACTACTGAACACAGAAGCGTTTCATTACACTGAAAACCTCATTGCAGTATATAGTTCCCCACTTTTTTGTGCCAAAGTCATCAATACATTCCGTAATCTGTTCTAACAGGGGGTTGCACTTCGATTTTTTTTTTTTTTTTTTTTTTCGTTTTGGTGATTCTTGCGGTTTCAATGCTCTATATCCCCATTGCGAAGGAATAAAGTGTCAGTTGTACTGTGCACCATGTAGTTTCTGCCTCTTGTTTGGAAACCGAAAGCGTATGTGTTTAATATTATCCCATTATAATCTTTAATCTCCATCTCTCGGTTCAGAAGAGACCTTTATTCAGGGAGACCTTAGAGCAGCTTCCAGGGCTGAAAGGGGCTCCAGGGAAGCTGGGGAGGGGCTCTTGATCAGGGAGTGAAGGGGTAGGACAAGGGGGAATGGTTTTCAGCTGAAAGAGGAAGATTGAGATGAGATATTAAGAAGAAATGTTTTCATGTGAGGGTGTGGAGGCCCTGACCCAGGTTGCCAAAGAAGCTGTGGCTGCCCCATCCCTGGAGGGGTTCAAGACCAGGTTGGATGAGGCTTGGATCACCCTGATCCAGTGGGATTTGTCCCTGCCCATGGGACAAATGTCAGCGTTTTCTCTGCACTTCCTGCATCTACTGCAGGTTACAAAAGGTGAAACTCCAAAGGTCTCACGGCATTTTATTCAATTATTCCTGTGTCTTTTCTCCCCCAGGATGTCAAGAGAGGCGATGACATTGCAGACGTTGCTTTGTAGTAACATGAGAGATAAGCACATTTTACATCTTTTTGATAGGAATGGTTGGACTAGAAGATCCGATGGGTCCCTTCCAACCTGGTTGTTCTATGATTCTATGATCTAAATGCCATGTTTTATATCTCAGTACCCCTCGTGTGCTACAAATTACTTTATGGTCGGACTCGGTGATCCGGTGGGTCTCTTCCAACCTGGTGATTCTGTGATTCTATGATTCTACTCTACTCACATCCTTCCGCTCTAATATTGTGAGGTTACAATGTTCGGATTAAGCAACACGACATACAATGCAGTTACTCGGAGCCCCATGGACACGTATGTGAGTGCATGTTGGACCTTCAGTGCCACCTTGTGGGAATCCAAAGTTCAGTTGTTCCAGACCTCAATGTTGTTGCTTCAATTTTTTAAGAAGCCCAATGTAAATTAACAGTCCTGTAGCAAAAGAACTGCATCCTGTACGGTTTTGACAGTAATAGGACTTTGAATAAACCGTAATCAAGCTCCACCAGGGGAGGTTCAGCTTGACAGAAGGAAAAAATTCTTCATGGAAAGGGTCATTAGGCATTGGAACAGGCTGCCCAGGGAGGTGATTGACTCGCCTTCCCTGGAGGGGTTTAAGTTGTGGGTGGATGAGGTGCTGAGGGACGTGGTTTAGAGATTGGTGGGAATGGTTGGACTCGATGATCTGGTGGGTCTCTTCCAACCTGGTGATTCTATAATTCTATGATAATACTCTTCTCATTGGAGAAGCAGGTAATATTCCATGGGGTAGATGTAAAAATAAACTTGGTTCTAATTTAGCCAGACTGATTAAAAGTAGGATTTTAATACTAGACTATATAATATTTAAATCAGTACAGCATCTGTGGTGGATACATTGAGCTTGGTGCAATTAATAGAGTAAACTGCATTTATGTTCATCTTTGTTCATCCTGAATCATGGAACGGTTTGCATTGGAAGAGACTTCCAGTTCCACCTCCCACTGGATAAGAGGTTCCAAGCCCCATCCAACCTGGCCTTGAACCCCTCCAGGGATGGGGCAGCCACCACTGCTCTGGGCAGCCTGGGCCAGGGTCTTCCCACCCTCACAGAAAAACATTTCTCGCTGATAAGTCATCTCACCCTCCCCTCTTTCAGCTGAAAACAGTTTGCCCTCATCCCATCCCTGCCCTCCCTGCCAAAGAGCCCCTCCCCAGCTTTCCTGGAGCCCCTCTTATCTACAGGAGAGAGTTGGTACCAAATTTTTTGAGCTTGTTTCTAAATGGCAAGAAATAAACCCAACAAAAACTGCCGCTGCTTGTTATGCAAATGAGTTTCTCATAAAATATCAAGCCCTTCAAAAACAAAAGCATAATAATCATTTAAAGAGAAGTGCCCTTTGTAAAACTGAGTTTAGAATATTTCTTCAGCAAGTAGAGAATTCAGCGCTTCACGTGGGCAAATTCCCTCTTGGCAAATTCACCCCTAGGGAGGGGTGGTTGTAGGCACGTGCTGCTCTCACAGAGCTGCTTCCAGCTCCAAAAGGGGTTGTCCTGGGGCAGGACCTGACTCCCGAGGAAGAACCAGGAGGCAGAATGAGATGGGAGCACCTGCTGCCTGGAGAGGAATCAAACAATGAGGACAGAGCTGGGGAGAAAACCTGGAGCCAACCAACCTCTTCTGAGAAGCCGTGACCGAGTTACATTTTCTAGGACCAATATTGTGAAAGAATTGAACAGTGATAGGTTGTAAGCAGTTTCCAGAAATTCTTTGGCTCAGGAATTTATTCTGGATGGATGTTTCAAATGTACATACTCCACGACCAATGCAGCTCCCCAGCTCCCTTGAAAGAAACAATCTCAAAATCATTCTTCATTGAGGCTCATTTCTTACTATTGAACCGCTGCTAACCTCCTGCAGGGAATTTCGTGCTGAGAATAGTCTTCTTCCAGCTGCCTGGACCATTAAATCCTGTTAGGGTTTATCGGCATTAAGTCTGCTAAAATATCTTCTATTCCTTTATTCTCATTTTTCCTGATTGCTGAAGTCAATTCATTTCAGTTTGTCTCATACATGACTTGGGAATCCAGACATCACGTGGCTTTGAACTATGCCTCTTGCTGAGCAAGGTTATTAATGAGTTTTTTAAACATAAACTGCACGATAGCATTTTTTATCAGCAGTATTGGACAGAGGCAGTGAAGTCTACACTATAATTCACCTTGAAGAGGAGGAGCTGGAAGGCTTTTTGTTTAACGAACAAAGATGGGAATCAGGAGCTGAGAAGATGCCTGGATCTGTCTCAGAAGTGCCACAAGCAGCTTGCTGGAAGCATCAGAGAATCTGACTCCACCACTTCCCTGGACAGCGAGTTCCAATGCTTCACTTAGAACTTTTTGCTAGTAAACTTTCCCTGCTGCAATTTGAGGCCATTTCTTCTAGTCTTGTCACATGGGAGAAGAGCCCAGCATGCACCACAACCACCTTTCAGGAGACTTCTCCAGGCTGAACAACCTCAGGTCCCTCAGCTTCTCATAACCCTTGTTCTCCAGCCCCTTCCCCAGCTCCGTTCCCTCCTCCGGACATGCTCCAGCCCCTCAATGACCTTCTTGGAGTGAGTGGCCCAGAAGCCAAGCCAGGATTTGAGGTGTGACCTCACCACTGCCAAGCCTGCAAACCCACTGAGGGACCACTCGATCCCATCATGAACATGAGGCAGCAGTGGCCCAGGTGGCCAAGAAGGCCAACGGCATCTTGACATATATCAGAAATGGTGTGACCAGCAGGGCCAGGGAGGTTATTCTCCCTCTGTTCTCAGCACTGGTGAGACTGCTCCTCAAATCCTGTGTTCAGTTGTGGGCCCCTCAGCACAAGAAGGATGTTGAGGCTCTGGAGCGAGTCCAGAGAAGAGCCACGAAGCTGGTGAAGGGGCTGGAGAACAAGAGGAGCAGCTGAGAGAGCTGGGGGTGTTTAGGCTGGAGAAGAGGAGGCTGAGGGGAGACCTCATTGCTCTCTCCAACTACCTGAGGGGAGGTTGTGGAGAGGAGGGAGCTGGGCTCTTCTCCCAAGGGACAGGGGACAGGATGAGAGGGAATGGCCTCAAGCTCCGCCAGGGGAGGTTCAGGCTGGACATTAGGAAAAAATTTTTCCCAGAAAGGGTCATTGGGCAGTGGCAGAGGCTGCCCAGGGAGGTGATTGATTCACCTTCCCTGGAGGTGTTTAAGTCACAGGTAGACGAGGTTCTGAGGGACATGGTTAAGTGTTTGATAGGAATGGTTGGACTCGATGATCCGGTGGGTCTCTTCCAACCTGGTTATTCTACGATTCTATGAGTCTATGTCCCCGTGAGGGTGACAAATGCAGCCCCCGCCCCCAGGGCTCCCTGACAGCCCAGTGGAGGACAGGCAGAAGTGGGCGGGGCCTGGCTCTGGGGCGGGGCCTTTCTGACAACCCATTGGTGGAGGAGCGGGAGTGGGCGGGGCCCCCCTTGCTTGCAGCCTATTAGTGGGCGGTGATCCCCTTGGCAGCCTATTGGTGCGCGGCCTCAGGCGGGCGGGGCCTAGGCCGGAAGTGGCGCTCTGAGCGGCTTCCGGCGGCGGCGGCGGGTGGCGGCCATGGAGGGGCCGGGCCCGGGGGCCGCGGGGCGGCAGCAGCTGACGGACGACGATATGGCCGAGGTGAAGAAGGATGTAAGTGGAGGGGCTGGGGCGGGAGGCTCGGGGGGCGCGGGGCGGGGCCCGGGTAGGGGAAGCGGAAGGGCGTTCAGAGCGGGGGCGGGAGGGGAGCGGGCCGGGGCCGCGGGGGTTCCCCACCTCCTCCTCCCAGCCCTGCGGCTCCCGCCTGGTACCGAAGAGGCGTCAAATAGCATCATGGAAGGGAGGCTCTTCGAAGAGCTGCGACCGATGGTTTGAGGTTTGACGAGGCCAAATGCCGAGTCCTGCGCGTGGGGCACAACAACCCTGAGCAGCTCCAGACTAGGACAAGTCTGGCTGAAAGCTGCCTGGAGGAGAAGGACCTGGGGGTGTTGGTCGACAGCGACTGAACATGAGGCAGCAGTGGCCCAGGTGGCCAAGAAGGCCAATGGCATCTTGACTTGGATCAGAAACGGTGTGACCAGCAGGGCCAGGGAGGTTCTTCTCCCTCTGGACTCAGCACTGGTGAGACCTCTCCTCGAATCCTGTGTTCAGTTGTGGGCCCCTCAGCACAAGAAGGATATTGAGGCTCTGGAGCGAGTCCAGAGAAGAGCAACAAAACTGGTGAAGGGGCTGGAGAACAGGCCCTATGAGGAGTGGCTGAGAGAGCTGGGGGTGTTTATCCTGGAGAAGAGGAGGCTGAGGGGAGACCTCATTGCTCTGTACAACTACCTGAAAGGAGGTTGTGGAAAGGTGGGTGTTGGTCTCTCCACCCAAGGGACAGGGGACAGGACGAGAGGGAATGTCCTCAAGCTCCACCAAGGGAGGTTCAGGCTGTATATTGGGCCTTGGAGGACTCCCTATTCCTCCCAGTTAGTTTTCTGGCAAAATATCCCTCCCTAGTCTTCAGTAAGAAAGCTGTGCTGCTTTTTGAGGCCTTGGAATTGTGAAGGGGCACATCCGGTGTCAAGGCAGTTCAATTCAGCTTGTTAAGATTCAACTGTTGGTGGATTTGGCATAAATATCTCAATACAATCACGGAATCATGGAATGGTTTGGGTTGGAAGGGCCTTAAAACCCATCCAGTTCACCTCCTGGCCTGGGCAGGGACACCTCCCACTGGATCAGGGGCTCCAAGCCCCATCCAACCTACCCTTAAACCCCTCCAGGGATGGGGCAGCCACCCCTGCTTTGGGCAACCTGGGCCAGGGCCTCCCCACCCTCATCGTGGAGAATTTCTTCCTGATGTCTAATCTAAATCTTCCTCTGTTCAGCTTAAAGCTATTCCCCCTCATCCTCTCACTCCAAGCCCTTGCAAAATGTCCCTCCTCAGCTCCCCTGGAGCCCCTTTCAGCACTGGAAGCTGCTCTAAGGTCTCTCCCGAGCCTTGTCTTCTCCAACCCCAATTCTCTTAGCCTGTCCTTTATCTCAGAGGTGCTCCAGCCCTTGGATCGTCTTTGTGACCCTTGTCCGGAACTGTTCCAACAGTTCCATATCCTCCTTATGTTGGGGTTTTACGAGAGACAGGCAGAATCACCTTTCTCAATCATGGGTCTTTATGTACTTTAAAGTGCAATAATGAACGTTTGGAATTCAGTTTTGGTTTCTTACTAGCTTTATGCATACGTCGTCTTTTAAATGCTTCATCATAGTTTTACAAGGTGTGTTTTTCAAGTTATTACTTGCTTCTGTGGAGCCACAGGGCAGTATCACAGTGATTAGCATCCGGTAGTCGCACCAGAAGAAAAAAAGAACTGCTTAAATCAGACTGTTTAGGTGAAGTGAACTGTGTTGGGGACTGAATTCCCTTCTATATCACTTCAGCTGTTAGTCTTATAGCATCTCCCTCGGCAATTGGAGGGCATGATGGAAACCTCATCTATAGGAAGAAATAATATTAGTTTTATCATTGAAAACCAATCCTTCAACTGTGACCTCAGAGCTCCTCTTAGGTTTTAAACATTGTGGCTTCGGTGTAAACTGACTTTGCCGTTTCAAAATTGGTCAAGTGACTTAGCAATAGGATCACTCCCAACAGAAGTGCTGCGTTCCCCAAAGTCCTGGCTTGCAGGGGTGATTAGTTAAGGGTAAACTTGTCCTCAGAAGGAATTATGAAGTTTGTAATCTTAACATCTGGGAGGTGGGAAGGAAGCAGCGAGCCACACAGTCATCACTGTAGAGTAAAGTCTGTTTAAAGTTTCTCTTCTAATGCGTTTGCTCTTTCTGTCCCTCATAAACCTGTAAGGAGGGGAATTCAGAACCGATACGTTTCATACAAGGAAAGACTCATTACAGGAAGATGTTAGTCAGAGCACGATAGTCTTTCCTTTCAATAACAACTGTCTTCTTCTAAGGTTGAAACATCACCTGGCTGAGGTTTCAGAGTTTGTTGATTGATCCTTTAGGTGGCAGGATGAGATCTCCATGAGAACTGAATAAATCTGTACTGCTCGCTCTGTTTTTCACCAGTCAGGCCTGAGCTGGTTGGAGTTGGACACTGGGAATGTGGATGAGGTACTGGAGGACATGGTTTCGTGTTTGATAGGAATGGTTGGACTTGATGATCCAGTGGGTGTCTTCCAACATGGTGATTTTATGATTCTATGATTTCCAGCTCTTTATATTTGTGATATGTAAAGGTGATAATTGCTCCTGGCTCTCAAATATTTTTTCTTTTTTTTTTAATTATTATTTTTTATCCAGTAAGTCTGAGAGGACTTTTTTTGCACCAGTAACATTCACCTAGGAGGCATCTGACTCCTCATGCAGTTCTGCACAGTGAAAACGCTGGCAGAGGAAACTGTTTTTTTAGTGTTATATAAAACAAAAACATGTTTTTCAAACACAGGGACATCTCATCTTCACAGAGCAGTAGATACTGAAACCAGAGAGTTGTGAACGTGTGCATGAACTCCGCTTTGATGTTGGGATCAGGCAGGCTTGTTAATGTACGGATTGAAATAAGATGAATATAATTTCCATGTTTGTGCTTGTATGTGCACTCTGAACGAGGTGGAGGAGTATGGTTTGTTTTGATTAACTGTACAAATAAACTGCTCGGGATAGGAGAGGATGCTTGGTCTTCCGAGGAAATTAGAAAGGTGACAATGCAGTTGTTAGTTTCTGACGCTGCTACAAAATCGTTAAATCAGTAGGTGGGTTAGAATTAAAGAGGGTTACAAAAGAGCACACATTTCCTCAGGATGATGATCTCTGAGGGAATCATAGAATCACCAGGTTGGAAGAGACTCACCGGATCTTCGAGTCCAACCATTCCTAGCAAACACTAAACTGTGTCCCTCAGCACCTCGTCCACCCGTCCCTTAAACACCTCCAGGGATGGGGACTCCACCATCACCCTGGGCAGCCTCTGACAGTGCCCAGTCACCCTTTCTGTGAAGAATTTTTTTCCTGACATCCAGCCTGAACCTTCCCTGGTGAAGCTTGAGGCCATTCCCTCTCATCCTGCCCCTTGGGAGAAGAGCCCAGCTCCCTCCTCTCCACAACCTCCTTTCAAGGAGTTGTAGAGAGCAATGAGGTCTCCCCTCAGCCTCCTCTTCTCCAGGATAAACACCCCCAGCTCTCTCAGCTTCTCCTTGGAATCTTTGTTCCCTAGCCCCTTCCCCAGCTTCATTGCTCTTCTCTGGACTTGCTCCAGAGCCTCAACATCCTCCTTGTGGTGAGGGGCCCAGAACTGAACACAGGATTCGAGGAGTGGCCTCACCAGTGCGGAGTCCAGAGGGAAAAGAACCTCCCTGGTTCTGCTGGTCACACTGTTTCTGATATAAGCCAAGATGCCACTGGCCTTCTTGGCCACCTGGGCACACTGCTGGCTCATGTTCAGTCGCTGTCAACCAACACCCCCAGGTCCTTCTCCTCCAGGCAGTTTCCAGGCAGACTTCTCCTAGTCTGTAGCTGCTCAGGGTTGTTGTGCCCCAAGTGCAGGACCCACCATTTGGCCGTGTTAAACCTCATGCCACTGGACTCTGCCCAGTGGAGTGGAATGTGGTGGGATTCCAGGTGTTACAGTTCCCAAATCATGAATGCCTTTGGATGCCGCCCAGGACGCAGCTGCCTCTCTGGGCTGTGAGTGCGCATTGCATCTCATATTGAGTCTCTCACCCTTCTCTTCAGGGCTGCTCTCAGTCACATCGTCCCCCAGCCTGGATTGAGGCAGTGGATTGCCCCGACCCACGTGTAGGACCTGGCACTTGGCCTTGTTGAACCTCGTGGGGTTTACACATAAATAAATAGAAAGATTTGGCTAATGCTCATTTGTTTTGTTTTTTCAGGTTTTAGAAAGGATGCGTCCTTACCTCTGTGATAAAATCATAGCTGAGAGACATTTTGATTACCTGCGCTCAAGGAAAATACTCACTAGAGAGGACACGGAAGAAATTTCTTCTCGATCTTCCAGCAGGAAGAAAACGGGGAAGCTATTGGACTACTTGGCAGAAAACCCAAAGGGACTGGATGTTTTGCTTGATTCCATCAAACGGGAGAGGACCCAGGGCTTCCTCTTCGACAAGATAACTGACGTAGTGCTCAAAGTCAAAAATGAGAAACTGGAAGCTCTCAGAGGTGAGAAGTTTATAATAATTTGTGAGACTTGTTTTATCGTAGAACAACCAGGTTGGAAGAGACCCACTGGATCACCGAGTCCAACTGTTATGTTGAAGGGCAGCAAAATTAAACTCCATCAACTCTTTAAATCACGTTTCTCTGTACAGATTATTTTTTTATCCTTGTTTCCTCTGTGTTTGGGAATAAGTTCTTGGGAATATCATAGAATCATAGAACAACCAGGTTGGAAGGGACCCATAGGATCTTCTAGTCCGACCATTCCTATCTATCAAACCATTCCTATCTATCAAACCATTCCTATCATATCACCAGTTTGAGGTTAAGTTCTGTGTGTGTGTGTCCTGGCTTTGCCTTTTCACTATCTGGACACATCACAGAATCGTTAAGATTGGACAAGAGCTTTGAGATCAAGTCAGGTCATAAATAATACACTGCAAAAAGCCTTATTGTTACGATGGATAACTCTGTCTTCCCATTTCAGTTTTGCTTTCAATGCGGTTCTAACCCATACTCAGAATAGGTGTTTATCTTCCATCTTACCTTTCTCTTGAAGCTCTTTACTGTTCTGTTTTTAAGCTGTGCACCTCAGCAGAAGATCAGCCAGCGAATGCAGCCTGAGAGGAATTCTCCTGCATGCCTGCAATGCCAAAACATCGAGTTAGGAACTGTGAATGTGTGATGTGACACAATCAGAGAGGTTTTGTTGGCACGCAAAGCTTGACGTGACTCTGTGCGCTCGCATTTTAAGGCAGATAAAGGAAGTATGAGCCTTCTAAACCAAAAACCTTACTTCCCTGTCCACACCCATCAAAAGGGAAATAGAGGAGGAAGTGGTACCTGTTAACCGTAGAGGTGAAAAAGAGGCTGTAGGTTTCTCTTGGGGTGGAGCAGCCTTCAAGCACAGTTTGCTTTGGTGTCGAACTGTGGAGTTAAAGCCTTTAATGCTTCAAGAACACAATAAGGAAAATCTTTAAAAAGATGAAGAGGTTTGTCTTCTGGGCTGCATCATTCACCTTCCCTGGAGGTGTTTAAGGGACGGGTAGATGAGGTGCTGAGGGACATGATTTAGTGTTTGATAGGAATGGTTGGACTTGATGATCCGATGGGTCTCTTCCAACCTGGTTGTTCTATGATTCTAAGAGAAGCTTGTCCAGCAGGGCAAGGGAGGGGGTTCTGCCCCTCTACTCTGCTCTTGTGAGATCTCATCTGGTGTTCTGTACCTGGTTCTGGAATCTCCAACATAGGAAAGAGATGGAACTGTTTGAACAGGTGCAGAGGGGACCAAGAAGATGATCCAAGAGCTGGAGCAGATCTGCTATGAGAACAGACAGAGCTTGGGTTCTTCAGCCAGAAGAGAAGAAGGCTCTAGAAAAAACTTAGGGCAGCTTCTAGAACTGAAAGGGGCTCCAGGAAAGCTGAGGAGGGGCTTTTTCCAAGCTCACAGAGTGAGTGATGGGACAAGGGGAATAGCTTTAGATTGGAAAGGGAAAGATTTAGATTAAACATTAGGAAGAAATTCTTTGTGAGGAGGGTGGGGAGGCCCTGGCCCAGGTTGTCCAGAGCAGTGGTGGCTGCCCCATCCCTGGAGGAGTTCAAGGCCAGGTTGGATGGGGCTTGGAGCCCCTGATGCAGTGGGAGGTGTCCCTGCCCCTTTCAGGGTATTGTTACTGGATGATCTTTAAAGTCCCTTCCAACCTGAACCATTCCATAAGCCTATGATATTTCTGTTAAAAATATTGACAATCGACCTTCTTACTGATATCAAACCAGAGCAGAGTTTTACGAATGCACCAGATAAGAATTTAATCCCATTTCTCTTTTCTGTCCTAGGTCTCAGCTGCAGCACCAGCACAACCTCCCTATACATGGGAATGAACGATCTTTCCAGATCCTATTCCGATGAATCGAATTTTTTTGACAAAACCAAAGACACGGAATCTACCCAGATATGCCACCCAGAAGAGGATTATAGCACTGCCCCCTTTGTGTCCGCTGTCTCTCTCCATTCCATGAATTTTCCGATTGCAGAGATGGGAAGTGCCGGGAGCTCTGTTTTCTCAGGCACCCTCCCAGCGCCTGGAGACCCCGGTGCGCCCCCTCTTCCTCCAGAGCTCCAGTCCGAGCAGCAGGAGCCATGTTCTAGTTCGAGTGACAATTGCTTTTTGCCTTTAAGATCACGTTCTCTTCAGCCACAGTGAATGCAGTGACTCTTGGCTGTTCATCCAACTGGTACCGAAATGTTTTTCGATGTCTTATAAAGGTTAAAACCAATGTTTTCAAACTATTAACCAGCAAAATTGGATTAAACAATCTGTGCTGTTTACTGTTTTTAAGGAGCAGGTCTCTTTGTAATCGGATGATTCTGGACCTGCTTGACTTTATGTTCTTTAGGGACCATTTTTTTCAGAGGATCACGGTATTAAACCAGCAAACATTTGGGTTTTAAACTGCTGTATTTAAGATTTCACATTTAGGTACAGATATTTAAGCTGCAATTATGGAACAAATAGTTTCTCTAGGAAGAAAAAAACCTAACAAATCTATTTTTCTTAATGTTTCTGTGATGGGATTGTTGGGAAAGATGGAGAGGAAAAGGGTTGAGTATTGAAAATGACTTTCTGAACTAAAAGCTTAAGCTCTCCAAATTGAACGGTTCTCTGTAGGATAAATTCTGCCTTCTGTGTTTGTGCTCCATTTGCAAAAGGAAAGAGGATCTATCCCAAAATATTGCTATGCTTTTTTTTTTTTTTTTTATTTTGCCAGAAGTGTCCTTACTGTCTGAACTTTGTTCTGTGTCTTACCAGGAGATCGAGAGGCACTCGGTATTGTGGTGATTTGAGTTAGCAAATAGCCTTCCACAAGTCTTCGTTAGAATTTAGTTAGAGATTTCCAATTTGAGATGCACTTTAAACGTAAATTCTCATTAGTGCTGGCAACAGAATGTAAACTGCTGTAACAGCATCGCGTGGGCTGTAAGAAAATGTTCTTGTGTGATGTTGAGGAGCAAAGTTTTCCTGGATGGTCCCAGAAGATAAGCAGAGAAGGAGTCTTGTGGCAAGGAAGACCTGGAACTGTGAAGGGCTCTCAGAACTCTTCAAAGCAGACAGGTTTACATTTCAAATTGTTTAGAGTCAAATGCATTTAAACTGTTTCAGCATGGGAACGTTCTCATTTCATAACACAATATGCTATATCCCACTCGCACTCGTAATCTACTTCCTTAATGAAATTGGCCTATAATCCCTTTAAACTCAATAGGCGAAGCCAAACTTTTACTTGGGAATGTGCTCTACACGGGGAAGCAGCAGGATGCTTTCAGGATATCAAAGGGTAGGTTTGTATTTATAGTTTTCAGTTATTTCGACTCTCGTACAGCGCTGTGGCTGTGCAATTCCATTCAAATCCAAATCCAGGTAGCATCCCTACGCTGCTTTCTCCATCTCAACAGCATCTCTGTTTCTTTTGTAACGTTTACAGTGGTTTTGGTAGGAGGTTAGAATGAACTGTGTTCACCTACATGCCATAACGAACAGCTTACAGTCAATGGAGATGGAAGCTTCTCTTTAGTGGTTGTAAAGATCCTCGGTTTTCTTAGTCTGTGACCTTAGACGTAGACATCAGGCCAGTGAAAATGGTTTTCAACAAAGCCGCTTGGTTCAGAAGCTGCTCTGGAAGTCAAGTGCCTAAATCCGCAAGCAAAACTGTGCTCTCTAACATGAAATTCAACTTAAACCCTCTCGTCCATTAACTTGAACTGTAGTTGCACTTACTCTAATGTCTAAAACTCAATGTCTAAGTGCCCACGTAAAGAGCTGTGCCCAGGTTTGGGTTCTTGTAAATGAGGGAGAGTGAGGAAGCGTGGAAAAGAGCATCAGCTTGGGGTGAAAGCAGCCTTGCGGCTCGAAATCCAAACACACCAGGGGTGTTTCCTGCAGGAAACCTTCCTGTGCAGCACAACCCGTTAACCTGAGACTTCAAATGAATGTATTCTCTTACCAAATGATAATAACATGCTTTTTTTTTAAAATTTAGAATGTTTTTATCACTTTTGGAATAAAGTCTTTTGTACGATTGCCTCTTTTCCTGTCAGCCTCTCTTTCTTCCATTGTATGGGTTGGAAGAGAAGTTCATGCTGATGTGTGGGTTTGGTTTTGTGTGCAGGGGAGGCTTTTCTTCTTGTTCTGTTTTTAAAGAGAAGTTTGGGTGGTGGCCTGGGAAACACTTGTGCCTGCAGGACGACCTTCGAGAGCTGTGTGTAGGAACAAGATGCCAATGACTGGTATCGCTAACCCAACTTTTCCTTTTTTTAAGACTCAGCTTCTTAAAGATGTGAGAAGTGTAGCTTCCACCCACACAGGACTTGATTCTTAAATTGAGCATCGCTTCCAGTCATGCATATATATTGACTTAATTCTTAAATTAAGGCTTTCCTTTCTATTAATACCGGGGGGGAAATCAAAAATTGAGTGCCCTAGAGGATGACTCATAATAGGATTTGCAGATGTTGCAGGCTCACTTCAGTGGTTGTTTTCATCATATTCTGTGTAGGGTTTCTTTCAAAACAGTGATTATGAGACATCATCTGGACAGGGTTTGGTATCGTCAGAATAAAGGCATTTACTGTAGTGTATCCCCATTGTCACCCCATCCCCATTCCCATCCCTGGTTTCTCCCATCCCTATCATCCCCATTCCCAGTCTCTCTCATTCCCATCCCATCCCCTGTCCTCATCCCCTGTCCTCATCCCATCATAGAATCACCAGGTTTGAAGAGACCCACTGGGTCATCAAGTTCAACCATTCCTATCAAACACTAAACCATGTCCCTCAGCACTTTGTCCACCTGTCCCGTAAACACCTCCAGGGAAGGCGAGTCAACCACCTCGCTGGGCAGCCTCTGTCACTGCCCAATGACCCTTTCTGGGAAGAATTTATTCCTTATGTTAAGCCTGAACCTCCTCTGCTGCAGCTTGAGGCCATTCCCTCTTGTCCTGTCCCCTGTCACTTGGGAGGAGAGCCCATCACCCTCCTCTCCACAACCTCCTTTCAGGTAGTTGCAGGGAGCAATGAGGTCTCCTCTCAGCCTCCTCTTCTCCAGGATAAACACCCTCAGCCCTCTCAGCTGCCTCTCTTGTTCTCCAGCCCCTTCCCCGGCTTCGTTGCTCTTCTCTGGACTCGCTCCAGAGCTTCAACATTCTTCTTGTGCTGAGGGGCCCACAACTGAACACAGGATTTGAGGAGCAGTCTCACCAGTGCTGAGTCCAGAGGGAGAATAACCTCCCTGGCCCTGCTGGTCACACCGTTTCTGATCCAAGCCAGGATACCATTGGCCTTCTTGGCCACCTGGGCACACTGCTGGCTCATGGTCAGTTGCTGTCAACCAACACCCCCAGGTCCCTCTCCTCCAGGCCCTTTCCAGCCCGACTTCTCCTAATCTGTAGCTCTACATAGGGTTTTTGTGCCCCAAGTGCAGGACCCACCATTTAGCTGTGTTAAACCTCATCCCATTGCTCTCGGCCCATGGATCCAGCCTGTTCAGATCCCTGTCCTCATTCCATCACACCCCTGCTCTCTCCTCTTCCTATCCCCATCCTTGGTCTCTCCCCTCCTTGTCCCCATTCCCTTTCCCCTCCCTGGCCCCGCCCCTCTCTCTCTCCCGTCCCTGGCCCCGCCCCTCTCATCCTGGCCCCTCCCTCTCCCGCCGGGTGCTGCGCGCGGCGCCGCGATGGCCGCCGAGGGGCAGGACCCGCTCAGTTATTTCGCCGCTTACGGCAGCTCCAGCTCGGACTCGGAGCCCGAGGCGGCGGACGGGGACGAGGAGGAGGAGGAGAAGAAGAAGAAGGGCGGCGGGCGGCGGGCGGGGGAGGGCTCGGGGCAGCCCCGGGGGGCTCGGCTCCCCCCGCCCGACGAGCTGCTGGGCCGCGAGTGGCAGCCGCCGGCCTTCCTGCACAGCCCCATGCTCCGACGCATCGACTGGGACCAGCGCGTCCTCAGGCCGCCCAGCGAGGTGAGGGGGACCTGGGGAACACCCACCGGGGGGCTGAGGGGATGGGGAAGCGGGAACCAGGCCAAGGGCCGGGGCCTGCACAGCCCTGAGCGGCTGCAGAGCTGCCAGGAGGAGAGGGACCTGGGGGCGTTGGTTGACAGCGACTGAACATGAGGCAGCAGTGTGCCCAGGTGGCCAAGAAGGCCAATGGCATCTTGGCTTGGATCAGAAATGGTGTGACCAGCAGGGCCAGGGAGGTTCTTCTCCCTCTGGACTTAGCACTGGTGAGGCCGCTCCTTGAATCCTGTGTTCAGTTCTGGACCCCTCAGCACAAGAAGGATGTTGAGGCTCTGGAGCGAGTCCAGAGAAGAGCAGTGAGGCTGGAGAAGTGACCTTATGAGGAGCGTCTGAGAGAGCTGGGGGTGTTTATCCTGGAGAAGAGGAGGCTGAGAGGAGACCTCATTGCTCTCTCCAACTACCTGAGAGGAGGTTGTGGAGAGGAGGGGGCTGGGCTCTTCTCCCAAGTGACAGGAGACAGGATGAGAGGAAATGGCCTGAAGCTCCACCAGGGGAGGTTCAGGCTTGACATAAGGAAAAAATTTTTCACCGAAAGGGTCATTGGGCAGTGTCAGAGGCTGCCCAGGGTGGTGGTTGATTCCCCTTCCCTGGAGGTGTTTAAGGGATGGGTGGAAGAGGTGCTGAGGGACATGGTTTAGTGTTTGATGAGAATGGTTGGACTCGATGATCCAGTGGGTCTCTTCCAACCTGCGTGTTCTATGTTTCTGTGATAAAGTGTTGGCATGTGACAGGGGACAGGACAAGAGGGAATGGCCTCAGACTCCACCAGGAAAGGTTCAGGCTGGATATCAGGAAAAAAATTCTTCACAGAAAGCGTTATTGGGCAATGGAACAGGCTGCCCAGGGAGATGGTGGAGTCCCCATCCCTGGAGGGGTTTAAAAGATAGGTGGACAAGGTGCTCAGGGACACAGTTTAGTGTTTGTTTGGAATGGTTAGGCTCAATGATCGCGAGATCCTTTCCAACCTGGTGATTCTAGGAGTCTGTGACTCTATGACCCGGTCCCACTCCCTCCTGCCTGCTGGGTCCAGTCCCTGCACCATGGTATCAGGTTGGGATGGGTCTCCCTGCTTCCTTCTGGCAGTTGGGATGGGTCCCTGCTCACCCCTGTCCAGCCATGATGGGTCCCCAACTCTCTCCCTACCCAATGGGACCCGTCCTTGCTTTCTTCTGCCGGTTAGGGTGGGTCCTGGCTCTCCCCTGTCCAGTCATGATGAATCTCTGTGTGATGGGGATGGTATCTGCTTCCTTCTGCCAGTTGTGATGGGTCCCTGCTCTCTTCTACCCAATGTGATTGGTCCCTGCTCCCTGGTATATAGTTGGCATGGGTCTCCCTGTTCTCTTCTGCCCTGGGATGGTTCCCCACTCTGTCCTTTCTGGTTGTGATGGGTCCCTGTTCTCTCCTGCCTGGTTGCAATGTGTCCCCGCTCTGTCCCTGCCTGGTGGGACCAGTCCCTGCTCTGTGGTATCCGCTTGGGATGGGTCCCTGCTTTCTTCTGCCTGATGGGACAGCTCCCTGCTCTCTCCCACAGCCCCCGAAAGAGTTCAAGGTGTGGAAAACCAACGCCGTGCCCCCACCAGAGACCTACACCCAGCCTGAGAAGCCACCCCCACAGCCTCCAGGCCTTGACATGGCCATAAAGTGGTCCAACATCTACGAGGACAATGGTGACGATGCGCCCCGGCAGCCCAACAAAGCCAAGTTCCTGCCAGATGAGGAGCAGGAATCCGTGGAATCAGGTGGGGACCTGGTGTGGGGCCATTGTGCTCCACACAGATGCGTGTGGCTCACAAGCGTGTGCATGGGGAGGTGAACCGGGTGGGTGGTTTGTGGCTGGAGACATCCCTGCCTGGAACTTAAAGAAAGCTACTAAGGAATAGCTGGTGATAACCAAGAGAACAAAGTGAGAAGATGAAATCTTGGACCTTCAGAACACACAATGATGTTCTGGTTCACCAGTAAAGTTGTCAGCAAACCTCAAAAGGAAGGATTGTTTCGCTGTCTCCCTCCTTTTTCTGTTATGGATGTTCCTTCCCAGGCCAGTGACAAGTGGGGTCTCCCAAGGCTCAGTGCTGGGTCCAGCCCTGTTCAGTGTCTTCATCAATGACCTGGATGAAGGCATCAAGTGCTCCCTTAGCAAGTTTGCAGACGACACTAAGCTGGGTGGACGTGTGGATCTGCTGGAGGGTCAGGAGGCTCCAAAGGGATCTGAACAGGCTGGATCCATGGGCTGAGACCAATGGGATGAGGTTTAACAAGGCCAAATGGCAGGTCCTGCAGTTGGGACACAACAACCCTGAGCAACTACAGACTGGGAGAAACCTGTCTAGAAAGCTGCCTGGAGGAGAGGGACCTGGGGGTGTTGGTTGACAGTGACTGAACATGAGCCAGCAGTGGCCCAGGTGGCCAAGAAGGCCAATGGCATCCTGGCTTGGATCAGAAACAGTGTGACCAGCAGGGCCAGGGAGGTTATTCGCCCTCTGGACTCAGCACTGGTGAGAAAGCTCCTTGAATCCTGAGTTCAGTTGTGGGTTCCTCACCACAAGAAGGATGTGGAGGCTCTGGAGCGAGTCCAGAGAAGAGCAACGAAGCTGGTGAAGGATCTGGAGAACAGGCCTTATGAGGAAGGGCTGAGAGAGCTGGAGGTGTTTAGCCTGGAGAAGAGGAAGCTGAGGGGAGACCTCATTGCTCTCTACAACTACCTGAAAGGAGGTTGTGGAGAGGAGGGTGATGGGCTCTTCTCCCAAGTGACAGGGGACATGACAAGAGGGAATGGCCTCAAGCTCCACCAGGGAAGATTTAGGCTTCACATTAGGAAAAAAATTTTCCCAGAAAGGGTGATTGGTCACTGACAGAGGCCTTGAGGTAAAGAAGGTGTTTAAGACAAAGCTGTGAGCTTTGCTGACATTGCTGAACTCTGTCTTCTATTTAAAGATGACGAAAAAGACGAGGAACCAGGTTCTGCCAAGAAACGTAAACTGGACTCTGGGGAGCAGACAAAGAAGAAGAAATCATAAGGATTCATCCTGGATTTGGCCACTTCGATGAACTTGCATTCCTCTGCCGGAATGGGAAACAAATCCGTGTTTGGTGAATTTCTCTCCTGTCGGGTAGGGAATTTTATTTCCGTAGGACGCTTGCCTTTTGGAAAGCACAAAACGAAACGGACTGTGTCGTGATAGGAACTCAACTACTGAACAAAAGCTGTTTATTTGAAAGAGGGATTCATAAGCAAGATCCATCCCGATTGATACTTGTGCTCGTGGAGGTTACGGAGCTTCGTGGTGTTTTGTTTATCCAGAAACCAGGTAATGTGAGTTTTTCTGGACTGACTTCTCCGTTGTGTCAAACCCTTTTATAAAGGAGTATAAACTAAAGTCCTGTCCTGTGCTGTGTTTGCATACCGGTGTTTTGAAACGTGTAAAGAGTGAAAATAGGTCACTGGAATAAAACTACCTTTGAAAGCCTCTGTGGTATAAACATTGCATTACGTGTTTGGTGAAGAGGAGGGATGAACTCGGTGCTGTATGCGTTTCAGTGATGTATTTGTTATGACACAACAGATTCCTCAGGGTTTTATTTGTAATAAATAAGACAACTGCAAACAGAAAACACACAGGCCTGGTAATGGAGTTTGATATTTGATAATTGGTTTTGATGATGTGCGGTCTGCATCAGTGAAACACGAGATGAGCTGATGCCAGGAGAATGGAATCTTCGTCAAACTGAAAATCTTGTCTAGATATTTACATGAGAAACAGTTACGACAGAGCTGTGATAGAGTCTCTACTGCCAAAGTGTATTTAGTTCTGTACAAAGAGTTGGTAATTTTAAAGTGCCGGTCAGTGCATGGTGCATTGGTGATCGTAGGATGGTTTGGGTTGGAAGGAAGCTTAGAGCCCATCCAGTCCCACCCCTGCCATGGGCAGGGACACCTCCCACTGGATCAGGGCCTCCAAGCCCCATCCAACTCGACCTTGAACCCCTCCAGGGATGGGGCAGCCACCCCTGCTCTAAGCCAGGGCCTCCCCACCCTCACAGAAAAAAAATTCTCCCCGAGATCCCATCTCAATCTCCCCTCTTTCAGCTGAAAACCATTCCCCCTCATCCTGTCCCTGCCCTCCCTCATCAAGAGCACCTCCCCAGCTTTCCTGGAGCCCCTTTCAGAATTGGGAGCTTCTCTGAGATCTCCTTGGAGCCTTTTTTTCAGGCTGAACAACCCCAACTCTCTCAGCCTGTCCTCGTATGAGAGGTTCTCCAGCCCTGGGATCATCTCCGTGGTCTTCTCTGGACTCGCCCCCAACAGCTTTGTGTCCTTCCTGTGCTGAGGCCTCCAGAGCTGATAGAGGACTCCAGGTGAGGTCATATGAGAGCAGAGCAGAGGAGGAGAATCCCCTCCCTTGAGGTTATTGTTGGGGGAGGTTGTTCTTGCGGGAGGTTCTCTTCCTTTGATCCCATTCCATTGCTACCAAAGGCACTTTCTGGATGTGCTGACTAAGGTGAAGTTGAAAGAAGGATACAACCAGAGGCAGCGATTAGCCAGGCAGTCTGCAGCTCTCTCAGAATGCAAAGGCTGAAACAAAAGCAGGAGTTCTGTAGCGTAAAACCTTGTGCAAGTAAATAAAATATCTGAAATCTGGTGTTTTCGTTGCACAGGAGCCTTCCCATGGGACATGCAAATCTCAGAATGGTTCTGTTCTGAGAAAAACGCGTTCGTAGCAGTGGACTGCTTTGTCGATGCTTGTAAGTCATACAATTAGGAACTAAGGAGCAGCAAGAATCATAGAATCACCAGGTTGGAAGAGACCCACTGAATCATCGAGTCAAACCATTCCTATCAAACACTAACCCATGTCCCTCAGGACCTTGTCCTGTTTAGAATGACAGCAGGACAGAGATCACAGTGAGCCAGTTCCTCCTGCTTAGGGCACCAGAGCAAGGGAAGCTACGTCAGCTTCAGGAGAGTCCAAAGAATTCGTTTCACTGATAGAAAAAGTATAAAGATGTGGAAGGCAGAGTCACACCAGAGATTGGAATGGGTTTGTGCTGCTGGCTCCGTTGAACTCTTTTCTTCAGGGCAGGAATTTTTGAGGTAGCCAGGACCTGCGGAGCTGGATTGACAGAAGAATGCAATGAATTCAATGAATGGAGATAAGCAGTTTGGGTCCTTATCAAATAATTTTATCGGTGCTCGTCATTTAGAAGACGAAGTGCTCTTCATCTTTCAAATACTTTTGTCTTGGTAGCTTCAAAAGACGAATCTCATCTTTATCTTGCTGGAGGGTATGAGCAGCGACACGAGGACTGTGTGTGCTGTGTTCTACCAAAGCAAGATAACTCTTTGGAGCACTTATTAATTTCCCATCCCTTTGCTTAACTTCTGTTTCTTGCTGTAGGTGGGACTGATGTGAAAACAAACAGAGGATTAAAAATGGGGCAACCCCACTCGAGTGTAATGGGGAGTTAAACCCAAACCAGAGGACTTAGCAGGAGGGGATTAACGTGCTCTGCTCACCACAGCACAAACAAGCAAAGAAAACACCCTGTACAGCAGCGGGTTCCCAGCAAAAGTAATCAGGGAACATTCCCGTTGGGAAGCAGAACATGGTCCGGTTTGCTTAAGCAAGTGTTTTCTCTGACCCAGGGTGGGAAGGGATGTCTTGAGGAACCAGACAGGTAACGTGACAGACTGATCTCACTTTTTTTGCAGGAAGGATCAAAACTACTTGATAAAGACCTATAAGGTGGGTTTGACAAAACATCTCTAGGCTGAAAAACCCCAACTCTCTCAGCCTGTCCTCATATGGGAGGTGCTCCAGCCCTCAGATCATTGCCGTGGCCTCCTCTGGACTTGCTATAACTGATCTATATCCTTTCTGTGCTGAGGACTTCAGAACTGGACACAGGACTCCAGGTGAGGTCTCACAAGAGCAGAGTTGGGGGTGAGAATCCCCTCCCTCACCCTGCTGGTCCCACTGCTCTGGGTGCAGCCCAGGATATGGTTGGTTTCTGGGCTGCGAGCACATGTTACTGGCTCATGTTGAGCTTCTCATGCACCAGCACCCCAAGCCTTTCTCCTTACAGCTGCTCTCCATCCATTCTCCACCTAGCATGTGTTTGTGCCCCCACCCGGGTGCAGGACGTTGCCCTTGGGTTTGAACTCCATGGGGTTTGCACAGCCCCAACTTTCCAGCCTGTCCAGGTCCCTCTGGATGGAATCCCTCTCCACGTGGCCACACGCACATCAGCAAGTCACTTGGCGCAGTAAGAGAGCACCTGTGAAGCAGTCTGAGTGCATTAAAAGCACTCCTGGAGTGCATCCTCTGGTCTGATTCTCATCTGAAAGGAATCCAGCTGGTGTGCTCTGCAAACCCAAGCGGAGTCGGACGGGCTGATAGGGAGAGTCCCGTCCAAAGCGGCCTCCCGATCCAAACCGCAATACCTCTGCGGGCACACCCTGCTGCGTGCGCAGAACCCGAGCAGCCCCGGGACACGCCTGTGCACCCAAATACACCCTGCTGGGAAGAACAACAGCATTCAAGGTTTGTGCTCTTGGTAGTGCGCCAGTATCACCTTCTAGACTCAGCTTTATCCTCTTCTTTGGTGTTTTTGCTATTAATTGATCCTCTGAATCAGAGAATCACCAGGTTGGAAGAGACCCACAGGGTCATCGAGTCCAACCATTCCCATCAATCACTAATCCATGGCCCTCAGCACCTCAACCACCCGTCTCTTAAACCCCTCTAGGGAAGCTGACTCACCCCCTCCCTTTTCCAGCACTCAGCGACCTTTTCCATGAAGAATTTTTTCCTCATAGCCAGCCTGACCCTCCCGTGGTGGAGCTTGAGGCCATTTCCTCTCATCCTGTCCCCTGTCCCTTGGGAGAAGAGCCCAGCTCCCTCCTCTCCATAACCTCCTTTCAGGGAGTTGTAGACAGCAATGAGGTCTCCCCTCAGCCTCCTCCAGGATAAACCACTCTGAGCAGCTCCAGATTAGGAGAAAAGTAGCTGGAAAGGTCCCTGGAGGAGAAGGAGAGTTCTTCCTGGTAATATAAGCTCTGGTTCTTATATTAAGTGCAAGGGGTTGTGGAGAATGAGAGTGGGAGCTACATCATTGCTTCTCCATTCCCAGATGGGAGACATTTCTCCTTAGGGAGTCTGCATTAATTCCTGCAAGAACCAAATGTGTGTATGGAGCTCAGCTGTGTTTGAATCCCACTACAGACCATGGAAAGGCTTGTGTTTGAAGCTAATTGCACACATAAATCCGTGCTTCTAGGAGCCACAGCATGGGGCCTTTCATTCGTGACAGGGGGTGAGGGCAACATTTCCAGGCTTGGGGAAGAGCGGCTGGAAAGCTTCTCAACAGAAAAGGCCCTAGGGCTGCTGGGTCAGTAGCACCTGAACATGAACCCAGTGGCCCAGGTGGCTCAGGAGGCCAACAGCATCCTGGCTTGGATCAGCCATGGTGTGGCCACCAGGGAAGGGATCATCCCCCTGGACTCAGTGCTGGTGAGGCTGCACCTCACATCCTGGGTTCAGTTTTGGGTCCCTCAGAACAAGAACACTGAGGGGTGGAGCATGTCCAGAAGAGGAGAAAGGAACTGGGGAAGGGTCTGGAGCCCAGAGGTTCTGGGAGCGGCTGAGGGACCTGGGGTTGCTTAGCCTGGAGAAAGAGGAGGCTGAGGGGAGACCTTGTCACTCTCTGTGACTCCCCAAAAGGAGGTTGTGGTGTGGTGGGTGCTGGTCTCTTCTAACAAGTAACAGGACGAGAGAAAAGGGCCTCAAGTTGTGCCACAGGAGGTTTAGATTGGATATTAGGAAAAATGCCTTTCCTGAAAGAGTGGTGAAGCCCTGGCAGAGGCTGCCCAGGGCACTGGTGGAGCCTCCATCCCTGGAGGGGTTAAAAAAAGTGTGTAGACATGATGCTTGGGGCCATGGTTTAGTAGGCACAGTGGTGTTGGGCTGATGGTTGGACTGGATGAGTTTCAAGGTCTCTTCCAACCTCAGGGATTCCATGATTCTTGCCATGTATGTAGCATCAGAATAAGGAAAGTGAGTTGTGCTGTTTTACTCCTAGAAAGAATGGATCTTATTCCCCTCCTTAAGCTTTTTTTTCTCAGGAAAACAAGCATGTGAATTTAGCACGTTTACAAAAGCATTTTTTTTCATTTCAATTCTTAGAAGATTGGTTTGATTTCTCCCTGAGGACGTTAGGGCAAGGGAGGGGAGAGAGAGAGAGAGAGATTGATCATTTCCAGATGCTCTTTGCTCACAGGCAAAGAAAAAATTCTGCTTCATGGTAACATTTGTGACTATATTTAAATGCGGATATATATTTTTATATGCAGAACTGGCAGGGAGAGTGCAAGCCAGGATATGAGGCATCTTAAAAGAGCCTGAGATGCATAGATGTGCATTGTCATGGCTGCATTAATAGATGGAAATGGCCCTTGTTGACTTTGGAGCTTCCTTCTCTCTGTCTCCTATGGACAAGCAGAGGAGCTGGATGGATTTTTGAGACAGAAGCAGAAGCCACACTGAGTGTGCTTCGCAGGAGATAACTGACTCACCAATGCTTGCTGAATCAGATTTATAAAAGTACATCATGCACCTTTCCTTTGATGCTTTGGGTACGTTTCCTAATGGAATCCTAAAGACTTGGCACAGGGAATGACGAGTAGCTTGACTTCAGCACAGGAAGGATGTGGATCTGTTGGAGTGAGTCCAGAGGAGGCCACGGAGATGATCCCAGGGCTAGTGAACCTCCTGGATGAGACAGTCTGAGAGAGTTGAGGTTGTTCAGCCTGGAGAAGAAAAGGCTCTGGGGAGACCTTAGAGCAGCTTCCAGTGCTGAGAGGGTCTCCAGGAAAGCTGGAGAGGGACTCTTGATTATGGAGATCAGGGATGGGATGAGGGGAAAAGGTTTTCAGCTGAAAACTAGGCACCTAATCAGAATCCACAGAGATGCGACACGCTTCAAATCTATTTCGTTTGTGTTTGGTTGGTTAAGCTTTATTTTGAGAAGGCTTTGGGATAATATTAGTTCTTCAGGACTAAAAATTCGACCAAAATCCTGGCAACCGTTCAAGGTAAATGAGCAACCTTGCAGTAAGGGAGCTTCTGTCACCTTGGAAAAGCAGCTTCAAAAAGCCAGTTGGAGTAATTTTAGTTTCAGATGTCCCTCTGCCCTTGTCCCTCCCATGCAAATTCTGTTTTTACACTCTGTATCCTGTTTAGGTGTGTTTCTTTTCTATAGAAACAACAGGGGAATTTGCTGGTCAAAAGTGGAAGAACACTGAAAAATGACCTTGCATGTGATGTTTCAGAGCAGAAACCGGTGTTTGGGAACACACAAAGTTAAACCCATCCAAAAATAGATCTGTAAAAAAACCTCAGCAATTTTAGATCTTAGAGCTCGATGGAATAAAATAGAAGCTTAACTATAACCCACGGGATGGTTTGGGTTGGAAGGGACCTCAAAGCCCGTCCAGTTCCATCCCATGCAATGGCCAGGGACACCTCTCACTGGATCAGGGAGATGAAAGGTCCATCCAACCTGGCCTTGAGCATCTCCAGGGATGGGGCAGCCACAGCTTCTCTGGGCAACCAGCGCCAGGGCCTCCCCACCCTCACTGGAGAACATTTCTTCCTCATATCTCATCTCAATTTCCAGCTGTATCAAAGTGCTGAGGGTCATTGTTGTGGGTGCGACACAGGTCGCACCCACAACAATGACCCTCAGCACTTTGATTATGCTGTGGACACGACTGGAAACTCAAGTCATTAGAGAGGAGATTAAGCTAGAGTAGTGCTTCAGTCCTCTAAAGAATGTAAATATTTTGA
Source organism: Coccyzus lansbergi (assembly GCA_033558105.1). NCBI lineage: Eukaryota > Metazoa > Chordata > Aves > Cuculiformes > Coccyzidae > Coccyzus > Coccyzus lansbergi. Next base: position 190,754 of record JAUMJK010000244.1, read on the forward strand.
ATGTTTTCAATAACTCACACTTCTCAATAACATCTCACCTGAAGGGTACCCTTAATGTGAGGGCCGCTCTGTAGACTTTCCCATCTACTTGAAGTCAGCAGAGATACCATTGGCTTTCCAGTCCAACTCAGAAAATATTTCCAAGCATCGAAAAAAAATTGCTGATTTGGAGGCTCTGGAGCAAGTCCAGAGAAGAGCAACAAGGCTGGTGAGGGGTCTGTAGAACAGACCTTATGAGGAATGACTGAGAGAGCTGGGAGTGTTTAGCCTGGAGAAGAGGAGGCTGAGGGGAGACCTCATTGCTCTCTCCAGCTGCCTGAAAGGAGGTTGTGGAGAGGAGGGAGCTGGGCTCTTCTCCCAAGGGACAGGGGACAGGATGAGACGGAATGGCCTCAAACTCTACCAGGGGAGACTTAGGCTTGAGATTAGGAGGAAGTTTTTCACGGAAAGGGTCATTGGGCATTGGAATAGGCTGCCCAGGGACGTGGTTGATTCACCTTCCCTGGAGGCATTTAAGGCATAGGTGCATGAGGTCCTGAGGGACATGGTTTAGTGTTTGATAGGAATGTTTGGACTCTGTGATCCGATGGGTCTCTTCCAACCTGGTTGTTCTATGATTCTATGATTCTATGATTCTGTCCCTTGGGAGAAGAGCCCAGCTCCCTCCTCTCCACAACCTCCTTTCAGGTAGTTGCAGAGAACAATGAGGTCTCCCCTCAGCCTCCTCTTCTCCAGGATAAACACCCCCAGCTCTCTCAGCCGCTCCTCTTGTTCTCCAGCCCCTTCCCCAGCTTCGTTGCTCTTCTCTGGACTCTCTCCAGAGCCTCCACATCCTTCTTGTGGTGAGGGGCCCACAACTGACCCCAGGATTCAAGGAGCACAGTATTCAAGAGCAATCAAGGCTCTGCTTCCATTGTCTTGAAGTAGCTTTTACTTTATGTAAAAAACAGCTGAGTAAAAGGACTCATGTTCAGGGCTTTGCAGCTCCTGCACAAACCAGGCTGAGCTGGAAGCAAAAGCTCAGCTTTGACTCTTACCCCACTGGCTCAAGTGAGTTCCAGCCAGATCTTTAATGTTGTTTTATCTGCACAGTTTTTTTTTTTGGTGTGTGTGATCAATGCCAACTCTGTTGGGCAAATACGGGATGCGTAGGGATTTAAAATAAAAAAATCCAGCTGCCAACAAGAAAAAGTGCTTTGTAACCAGGGTTTGGAATGGAAACAATTTTCTAAGATACGGATCAAACTGTGTTTATAGACCCAGCTATTGGCAGCTTTTTCCACGAGTTATTTCCTGCGTGCCTGTTGCACAGAGCAATAAGCTCAGTGCTTAAACCAACATAGAAAACCATATAAAACATGAAGAAAATACTGTGGGAAGTAGCACAGAAAACGCAATGATGGTGAATTTGCTTTTGTTTCCATAGCTAATACTCATGGGAGGAGGCAGGGCTGCACAGCCAACGTCACTACTCCATTTCTGAGCAGGATCTGGTCCTTACTCTGGCTGGTACCTACTTTTTTGATGTTTTAATTGCTAAAAAGAAATAGCCAAATAACAAAAACTTCCCCAAATGCCACCTAAATAAAAGGAACTGGCTAGAAGTTCCATATAGTTACTTTAAGTACAATTTTTTTACACTGATGCTGGTGAAACGCTGGCCCAGGTTGCCCGGGGAGGTGGTGGAGGCACCATCCCTGGAGACATTCAGGCCAGGTTGGATGGGGCTCTGAGCAACTTGATCTGGTTGAAGGTGTCCCTGCTCCTGCAGGAGGCTTGGGTCTGGATGACCTTCACGGTCCCTTCCAACCCAAACCATTCTATGATTACGATCAGGTAGAGAAGGTGGCATTGGGCTATTCCTTTCCTTGCACCCACAGATCACGAAGAAAATGGAATTTTGGGTTAATCTACTGGAGATCATTGTATTTGTTGTACACAGTGAGTGCACTTTCAGATACTTTTGGGTTTTCTGTATTCCTTGCGTGTTACTTTGCCTGAGATGCTGTTCCTAGTCCAGGCCAGGAGCGCTGTGGCCATCTGAGAGGGCAGGATCTGACCCCTCAGGACACCTGGCTCCCGAACCCTGGGACATCCCACCCGCCACAACCCCATCTGGGATGTCTCCCAACCAGAGGCACTCTGGGACGGTTTTACATCTCGCGCTGAAACTCGGAGACAGATATTTCCCAATACGTGTATTTAAAGGAATGCAAATGGTTGCAAAAGGCAGGATGGCAAAATGACATTTTGGGGTGTTGCAATGTGACACGTGATAACTACTTATTACAAAGAGGGTGGGGAGGCCCTAGCATAGGTTATAGAATCATAGAACAACCAGGTTGGAAGAGATCCACCGGATCATCGAGTCCAATGATTCCCATCAAACACTAAACCATGTTCCACAGCACCTTGTCCACCCGACCCTTAGACACCTCCAGGGAAGGCGACTCAACCTCCTCCCTGGGCAGCTTCTGCCAGTGCCCAATGACCTTTTCCGTGAAAAAGTTTCCTAATATTCAGCCTGAACCTCCCATGGCAGAGTTTGACGTTATTCCCTCTCATCCTGTCCCCTGTCCCTTGGGAGAAGAGCCCAGCTCCCTCCTCTCCACAACCTCCTTTCAGGTAGTTGTAGAGAGCAATGAGGTCTCCCCTCAGCCTCCTCTTCACCATCAACAGATAGGAGATGGTCATGGCTCCTCTGCTGTAACCCACCCCAAGATATGTTTATCAGGTAATTTCTGAGATATGTTAAATAAAGAACTGCAAAATATGTTTCTGAAACTGTTTATAATGAAACGGAGTGAAAGGAGATTGTGGAGAGGAGGGAGCTGGGCTCTTCTCCCAAGTGACAGGGGACAGGCCAAGAGGGAATGGCCTCAAGCTCCACCAGGGGAGGGTCAGGCTGGACATAAGGAAAAAATTTTTCACAGAAAGGGTGATTGGGCACTGGAACAGGCTGCCCAGGGAGGTGGTTCATTCACCTTCCCTGGAGGGGTTTAAGGGACGGGTGGATGAGGTGCTGAGGGACATGGTTTAGTGTTTGATGGGAATGGTGGACTCGATGATCCGGTGGGTCTCTTCCAACCTGGTGATTCTATGATTCTATGAAGTGCAGGAGAATTAGAGCCATGTAGATGTTAACCAATGAAAGCTGTCTCAGCGCTTTATCTCGGTGAGAAATCAATGGCATCCCATTTCCTCAGACAGATTTTGAAAGGCTAATGGAACAAATGCATGATGTCACTGAGCAGCACATACAACAAATCCAAATTTTCATCTGCTTCAACAACCACGGTTCATGATTTGCTCTGTCCTAATGCCGTTTGTCTTCTATCTCTGTGCCATTTTGGCTGGAATAGTAAAGGCTACTGACCCCAAAGCCAACTCCATCCCCACTTTGCTGGGGATGCAGCATCCACAGGCTTTTCAACCGAGTGTGTTGCTGTTTCAGGGCTGCTGAAAAACCTGCAAGAACTGCCACACTCACAGCCTGAGCCCAGAGGGGAAGAAGAAGTTTGCAGCCTACGGATTCATTTCTCTGGGAGGAAAACAAAGAACATCAAGGGGAAAGAAGAATTCAAAATATGCTGTGAATCCTTTGGTCTTTGGCAAGAAACACTACGCAAAGGGCTGATAGAGAAAATGATACTGGGAGAAACACTCAGGTACAACTCGAGGTGGTGTTGGGGTGCCTGTACCCACCCAGGTCCGACCCTGGGGCCGAGCGGGGCACTGGTACCTGAAATCAATAATAAAAAAAACCCCCTTCCTGGAACAAAGTATTTTGTTTAGAGAGGAGACATTTACGGTCCCTTCCAACCCGAAGTTGTGATGGTTCTATGAACTACTGACTTCACCAGTTTTTGAGGGCTCGGTGTCTGCATTCCTGAGCAGAGGCCAGGATATTCCTAGAAGATAGTAATGGTTTTAAGGTAAAAGAGGAGAGATTGAGATGAGATCTGAGGAAGAAATGTTTTGCTGTGAGGGTGGGGAGGCCCTGGCACAGGTTGCCCCGAGAAGTCCTGGCTGCCCCATCCCTGGAGGGGTTCAAGGGCAGGTTGGATGGGGCTTGGAGCCCCTGATCCAGTGGGAGGTGTCCCTGCCCATGGCAGGGGTGGGACTGGATGGGAATTTAACGTCCCTTCAAGCCCAAACTGTTCTATAATTCTTCATTCCCATGAGACTGGATCTGTGAATCATTTCATCCTGGTGCAAGCTCCAAAGCAGCAAGTTTTGACTGTTCCGCTGCAAAGCTCGTAGTGACATTAAATTTAGACTTTGGAAAGTAATACAATATGCATAAGATCTCTGGGAAAATATATACATACTCATATAAAAGTGAAATACATTCTGTAACCAGCTCTTGTCTCGCTGCATATGACTGATGGAGAAAAAGAGGAGCGTCTGAGAGAGCTGGGGGTGTTTATCCTGGAGAAGAGGAGGCTGAGGGGAGACCTTGTTGCTCTTTCCAGATACCTGAAAGGAGGTTGTGGAGAGGAGGGAGCTGGGCTCTTCTCCCAAGGGACAGGGGACAGGACGAGAGGGAATGGCCTCAAGCTCCACCAGGGGAGATTTAGGCTGGACATTAGGAAAAAATTCTTCATAGAAAGGGTGATTGGTCACTGGCAGAGGCTGCCCAGGTTGGGGGTTGATTCACCTTCCCTGGAGGGGTTTAAGGGACGGTTGGATAAGGTGCTGAGGGACATGGTTTAGTGTTTGATAGGAATGGTTGGACTCGATGATCCGATGGGTCTCTTCCAACCTGGTGATTGTACGATTCTATGAATCACAGAATCGTAGAACAAGCAGGTTGGAAGAGACCCACGGGATCATCGAGTCAATCGACTCCTAAACCTCCAAAACTATTCTTAAGAGACTTTTATTTACAGGCATTTTCATAGAATCATAGAATCATAGAACAACCAGGTTGGAAGGGACCCATTGGATCTTCTAGTCCAACCATTTCACTATAACACACACCTTCCCTGGAGAAGAGGAGGCTGAGAGGAGACCTCATTACTCTCTACAAGTACCTGAAAGGTGGTTGTGGAGAGGAGGGAGCTGGGCTCTTCTCCCAAGTGACAGGGGACAGGACGAGAGGGAATGGCCTCAAGCTCCACCAGGGGAGATTTAGGCTGGAGATTAGGAGGAAGTTCTTCACACAGAGGGTCATTGGGCACTGGAATAGGCTGCCCAGGGAGGTGGTTGAGTCACCTTCCCTGGAGGTGTTTAAGGCACGGGTGGATGAGGTCTTGAGGGACTTGGTTTAGTGTTAGATAGGAATGGTTGGACTAGAAGATCCGATGGGTCCCTTCCAACCTGGCTGTTCTGTGATTCTGTGATTCCCTCCCTCAGGTCTCCTCCCTCCACTGAGGGGCTCAAGCCCTTCCCGCCCTCTGCCGTGAGGGCTGGTGTGCGTGAGGGGGCGATATCTGCGAGGGGGCGATATCTGTGAGGGGACGATATCTGCGAGGGGGCGACATCCGTGAGGGGACGATATCTGTGAGGGGGCGATATCTGCGAGGGGGCGATGTGCGTGAGGGGGCGTTATCTGCGAGGGGGCGATGTGTGTGAGGGGTCGGTGCGCGCGTTCCCGCGCTCTGCGGGGGCGGGGTCGGCGGGCGCGTTCCCGCTCTCCGGGTTGGCGTCGGCATCGGCGTCTGGGGAAGGGGGGGGGGGAGGCAGCGCGCGCGCGCGCGTGTTTTGTCGCGCATGCGCAGGGCGCGCGCCCCTGTCGCCCCGCCGAGCTATGCCCGGTATGCGCGCGGGGCCGCCGCTCGGCCATGGGGCAGCGCGGCCCCCCCTCTCCCCGCTCCCCCCCGTCGCCGCCGCCGCCGTCGCCGTCACCGGGCTGAGCAGGCATGGCTGAGCCGCTCCGCAGGACGCTCTCCAAGCTGCGGGGCAGGAGGGCCCAGCCGGGGGCGCCGGCGGCGGGAGGGCATCGCCGCGGAGCCGCCTGCGCCTCGCACGGTGAGGAGGGAGACGGGGGAGGGAGGGAGGGATGGATGGGGGAGACGGGCTACGGCGGGGATCCGGCTGAAGGATCTGCGGTGCTCGGCAGCCTCCCCATGTCTCGGTGTGCACATGGGGTGCACCTCCCCATGTCTCGGTGTGCACGGGGGGTGCAGCTTCCCCATGTCTTAATGTGCATGGCGGGTGCAGCCTCTCCATGTCTCGGTGTGCACGGGGGGTGCAGCCTCCCCGGGAGCTCCGGAGTGAGGAGCCTTCAGTACCTGGGGAGCTCCGGCGTGCATGGGGGTGCAGCCTCCCCATGTCTCAGTGTGCACAGGGGGTGCAGCCTCCCCATGTCTCGGTGTGCACAGGGGGTGCAGCCTCCCCATGTCTCTCTGTGCACAGGGGGTGCAGCCTCTCCATGTCTCGGTGTGCACAGGGGGTGCAGCCTCCCCATGTCTCTCTGTGCACAGCGGGTGCAGCCTCCCCAGATGCTCAGGAGTGCACGGGGGTGCAGCCTTCAGGGAGCTCTGGGGTGAGGAGTCTTCGGTACCCAGGGAGCTCCGGGGTGCACGGGGGGTGCAGCCTCCCCATGCGTCGGTGTGCAAGGGGGTGCAGCCTCTCCATGTCTCGGTGTGCACAGGGAGTGCAGCCTCCCCATGTCTAGGTGTGCAAAAGGTCTGCAGCCTCCCCATGTCTAGGTGTGCAAAGGGTCTGCAGCCTCCCCATGTCTAGGTGTGCACAGGGAGTGCAGCCTCCCCATGTCTAGGTGTGCAAAGGGTCTGCAGCCTCCCCATGTCTAGGTGTGCAAAGGGTCTGCAGCCTCCCCATGTCTCGGTGTGCACAGGGAGTGCAGCCTCCCCATGTCTAGGTGTGCAAAGGGTCTGCAGCCTCCCCATGTCTCGGGGTGCACAGGATTGAGAAGTCTTCAGTACCCGGGAGCTCGGTGTGCACGGGGGTGCAGCCTCTCCGGGACTCGGTGTGCACAGGGGGTTCAGCCTCCCCGTGTCTCGGTGTGTATGGGGGTGCAGTCTCCCCATGTCTCGGTGTGCATGGTGGGTGCAGCCTTCCCCGGAGCTCCGGGATGCACCGAGGGTACAGCCTCCCAGGAGCTCTGGGGTGAAGAGTCTTCGGTGCCTGGAGCTCCAGGGTGCATGGGGAGTGCAGCCTTCCCAGGAGCTCTGGGGTGCACGGGGGGTACAGTCTTCTCGGGGAATGGGTTTTCACCGAGGGTGCAGCCTCCCGTGTCTCGGTGTGCAAGGGTCTGCAGCCTCCCGAGAGCTCCAGATGGGGGGTCCTTGGTGCCCGGGAGCTCCGGGGTGCATGGGGGGTGCAGCCTTCCCGAGGAATCAGTGTGTGTAGGGGTGCAGCCTCCTGGGAGCTCTGGGATGAGGAGTCTTCGGTACTCAGAGAGCTCCAGTGTGCACAGGGGGTGCAGCCTCCCCAGGTCTTGGGGTGCACTGCCTCTCCGGGGCTCGATGTGCACTGGGGCTGCAGCCTTCCTGGGAGCTCCAGGATGCAGCGAGGGTGCAGCCTCCCAGGAGCTCCAGGGTGAAGAGTCTTCGCTGCCTGGAGCTCCGGGGTGCATGGGGAGTGCAGCCTTCCCGGTAACTCGAGGTGCACGGGGGGTGCAGCCTCTCTGGGGCTCAGTGTGCACGGGGGGTACAGCCTTCTCGGGGAATGGGTTTTCACCGAGGGTGCAACCTCCCCAAGTCTCGGTGTGCAAGGGTCTGCAGCCTCCCGAGAGCTCTGGATGGGGGGTCCTGGGTGCCCGGGAGCTCCGGGGTGCACAGGGGGTACAGCCTCCCCAAGTCTCGGTGTGCCCTGGGGGCTCTGAGTCAGGGGTGTCCAGTGTGCACAGGGGACAGTGTGCACAGGGGGCTCCATCTGCACTGAGTCTCCTATGTACAGGGGTGTCTTTGGGGCTTGTGGGCTCCGATGCTTGGGTTTCTCCATTACCTGGGGGCTCCAGGTGAGTCGAGCTCTCCCTCTCCCTGGGAGTGTCCATTACATGGGGGTCTCGGGTGCCCAGGGTCTCTGTGGGCTCTGCTTGTCCACCCACATCTGCCCTACTGGGAGCACTGGGACGGCAGCTGGTGTTTGATGGGAATGGTTGGACTCGTTGATCTGATTGAGTCTCTTCCAACCTGCTTATTCTATGATTCTGTGGTGTTCTACAGAGTCTTGGGGTCCAGAGCCAAGGACTAGCTGGGATGCGATGCTTTTCCTAACACCTTATCGTGCTTTTCCCGTCACTTCCCTGTGCTTGTCCCATTGCTTTCCTGTGCCAAAACATCCAATTCCAGGTGGGAGCTCCCCTGTTCCTCCAGAAATTGTGAGAAGAGGCTACGCAAGTCTGTGTGATGCTGCTTGGGGTGGCAGTTTTTCCTGTTTCGGAAAGAGCTGATCTCTGTGGGGTTGGTGGTTGTCCCTTACGGTGATGTTTTAGTGGATGGAACGGAGAGGGTTGGGTTGGAATGCCGAAGGGGAACGTGGCAGCATCCCTACACCCCACAGCATCCCCACAGCGTCCCTACATCCCCGCAGTGTCACCGCATCATCCCAACATCCCCTCAGCATCTCCACCTCCCACAGCATCCCCACTCCCCACGGCATCCCCTCGGCATCCCCACATTCCGCAGCATCCCCTCAGCATCCTCAGCTTCCCCACATCCTGCAGCATCCCCTTGGCATCCCGACATCCCCTCAGCATCCCCTCAACATCCTACGGCATCCCGCGGCATCCCCTCAGTATCCCCACATCCCGCGGCATCCCCTCAGCATCCCCTCATCCCACGGCATCCCTGCAGCATCCCCTCATCCCACAGCATCCCTGCAGCATCCCCACATCCCGCAGCATCCCCTCAGCATCCTCACATCCCGCAGCATCCCTGCAGCTTCCCGGCATCCCACGGCATCCCCTCAGCATCCCCGCAGCATCCTCACATCCCGCAGCATCCCTGCAGCATCCCCACATCCCACAGCATCTCAGCAGCATCCCCTCAGCATCCCCACTCCCCACAGCATCCCCTCAGCATCCCCACTCCCCACAGCATCCCCTCAGCACCCCCACTCCCCACAGCATCCCTGCAGCATCCCCACATCCTGCAGCATCCCCTCAGCATCCTCACATCCCGCAGCATCCCTGCAGCACCCCTGCATCCCGCAGCATCCCCACACCCCATAGCATCCCCTCAACATCCCTACATCCCGCAGCATCCCCGCATCCCACAGCATCCCCACTGCATTTACTTCTTCCTTCCCATCCGGGGCCAGGAAGAGCCTCACTTTGCCCCTTACGAAGTCTTTTAATCCCATCATCCACGTATAAAATATGCCTTTCTTTTCATTCTCATTTATTTCACATCATTTATTTCATTTCTATGAGCGCCAACCTATATCAAGCATAAATAAACACAAACCAAGCCCTCGAAGCAACGGGGTTTGATGGAGCTGCCGCTCCTCAGTGGCTTCAAACAGCAATTTGGTCCCGTTAGGGAAAGTTTTCTTTTTTTTTTTTTTTTCCCTAGCTCTTTTGTAACCTTCGTGTTTATTGTGAGCAGTGACCGTGCGCTTCAGCGCATGTAAATTTAGGTCCTGGATCAATCCTCAACTGTAACATCCCGGCATCCATTCTTACTTTTCCTGATATTAAACATTCCTCATTATAATAAGAGATTCTTGGATTTAGACCTCTACTTTGTGTCAATCCCCACATTTTTTCTTACCATTTGCCTATTTATCATGCTGTTTGCCGCTTATTTTTGTAAATGATGCAACTTAAAGCTTACGCATTCATTTTTATTCTTGCTGCTGTTCTGCTTAAATGCAGAATTATCATATTTCTTAGGAAATCTGCTCTTCCTAGGAATAATTTTCTTCTTACTAGGAAACTTACTGGGGGAATAAAAGTGTTTAGATAGCTGTTATGGCCAGAAGAGCCGCGAATTGTTTTGCTCCATACATGGAGAGACTGGAAAAAGTCGTTCCCCTCATCGTTGCTCTCTGAAAAGCAGCTCACGGTATCACACTGAGAGATCTTCTAAGCCGACGTCATAAGCAGAATATAAAGTTTGACCTCAGCCGAGCGGAAACATCGAGACCCTGATTTCTGAGCACAGACGTGTCGTTACCGTAATATTTCATATTTAAATAGCAATTTAGATAGAAGAAAAGGTGAAGTGACCTTTTTAATTCAACTTATTTATACTTGACTCTAATTCAAGCCTTTTGGGAAGGAACCGTTGTCTTATTTGGTATTAGCCTGGGGGTTTAATGTATATTTTTAGAATATATGCGATAAATTTTTCACAGAAAGGGTCATTGTGCACTGGAACAGGTTGCCCAGGGAGGGGGTTGAGTCACCTTCCCTGAAGGGGTTTAAGGGATGAGTGGATGAAGTGCTGAGGGACATGGTTAAGTGTTTGATGGGAATGGTTGGACTCAATGATCCGATGATTCTCTTCCAACCTGGTTGTTCTATGATTCTATATGAGTACAAATTGAGAGTAGACGACGTTCTTCTGAATGAACCGTGCTCTAAATCCAAAAATATGTGCCCGACCTGTATTTATCTCAAAAAAAAAAAAAAAAGCTTTGTATTTATTTAAAAAATGCCTCGTTTCTATAACAGCCATGACATTGAAAAGTCGCTCTGGGCTTGCGAACCGCTGGCCGTGCAGATACTTGCATGTGAAACAGTTTGTTGCTAAAATAAACAGAGGCAGAAGGGCTTTCAGGATCCGTTCCAAGTTGGAATAAAAGGGAAGCAGCAGCAGCGGCAGCGCCGGCGAACGCTGCCGTCTCTTGCAAAAGCTGCGCTCGGAAGGTTTGACGTGGGAGCGTATCGTTGGGATGGGATTCAGCCAACGCTCGCAATCCGTGACCTCTGAGCTGGGTTGGAGAGGGAGAAGGGGTGGGATGGGATGCGGGTGATGGGCTGGCGTGTCTCGGCAGGCAACGGGGTTGTCGGAGGGCGCCGAAGGTACTTGCTTATTAATGTTTGTTGAGATAACTCTTTAACTACCTGAAAGGAGATTGTAGAGAGGAGGGAGCCGGGCTCTTCTCCCAAGTGACAGGACGAGAGGGAATGGCCTCAAGCTCCACCAGGGGAGGTTCAGGCTGGACATTAGGAAAAAGTTTTTAACAGAAAGGGTCATTGGACAGTGTCAGAGTCTGCCCAGGGAGGTGGTTGATTCACCTTCCCTGGAGGGGTTTAAGGGACGGGTAGACGAGGTGGTGAGGGACATGGTTTAGTGTTTGATAGGAATGGTTGGACTCGATGATCCGGTGGGTCTCTTCCAACCTGGTGATTCTATGATTCCTCTGTGGACAACCCAAGGTGCGGTCTCAGCTCTGGCAACATAAATAGATGCAGCATCCGAGAACTGCATTTCCACAAACAAAAATATCTGCTACTTCCTGCATTGCTGCAGAAACACAAGGCGGGTTAGGACAGCACACACTTCCCAGAAGAGCAGGCTCTGAAGGAGAACACTGCGCCTAAATATACCCCCAGCAACACATCTGGGATCAGCATTCAGTCCCAGGGCAGCAGAGCAAAGCCAATGTGGTTTCCAGCATCCATCCTGTTATCACAGAATCATAGAATCAGAGAATCATCAGGTTCAAAGAGGCCCGTCGGATCATCGAGTCCAACCATTCCTATCAAACACTAACCCATGTCCCTCAGCACCTCGTCCACCCATCCCTTTTACCCCTCCAGGGAAGGCAACTCAACCACCTCCCTGGGCAGCCTCTGCCAGTTCTTCACGACTCTTTCAGTAAAGACATTTTTCCTGGTACCCAATCCAAACCTCCCCTGGTGGAGCTTGAGGCCATTGTGAATCTGCCTGGGGTTTTGTAGCCATTTGAGCTATAGGTTATACGAAAACCAGGGGCCGTTTCTTCACTGGTGTGATTAAACGAAGGAATTACTCCGTGGCAGCTTTCCAAACCTGTTGTACCTGACCTCAGTTGAACAAAACCCAGCCGCTTGTGTCTCGCTGTGCGTGCCCTTTTGGCAGGGCCGTCCCACTGACATTTATCTAAATTACGTGGTGTTAAAAATACAGCCTAGCAAGCCTGACTCTTTATTAATTACATTCACATTCCTCTTTGACAGCCTGAAATCTCATTTTATGATCACACTGACTTCTCTTTTGCCCTTTTGGTTGAGGTGCAGTGCGAATGTTTTATCATAGAATCATAGAAGAACCAGGTTGGAAGAGACCCACCAGATCATTGAGTCTAACCATTCCTATCAAACACTAACCCATGTCCCTCAGCACCTCGTCCACCCGTCCTTTAAACCCTCCAGGGAAGGTGACTCAATTCCCTCGCGGGGCAGCCTGTTCCAGTGCCCAGTCACCCTTTCTGTGAAAAATTTTTTTCCTAATGTCCAGCCTAAACCTCCCCTGGTGGAGCTTAAGGCCATATGACGATGTGTGTTCATCTGTCAAGAGCAAAATGTTATTCTAAATACTTTTGTCTTTCTTTTTTTTTGCCTTCCTGCATGGAAACAGATTTGATAGAAAATGTTTACATCGCTTCGAGAAGCAGGAAGGAGCCCAGGTCCCCCCAGACCAGTGACGTCCCCGAGCGCAGGCCGCAGATGACCAGCATCACCGTGTCCAAGAAGCGCAGCTGGCTGCAGCAGAGCACCCACCAGTGTCCTCCTCGTCCTCCACAAGATGGAAACTCCTGTAAGGAAATGCCAGGGGACGTTATCCTGGTACCCAAGTCTCCCATCCTGCTGCCCGAACCCGCAGTGCCGTGGGCCCCTTCCACGTCACCGGTGGGGCAGGAGCGCCCGGCGCGAAGCTTTGCTCCTGTGGGTGCCGTACCAGGCCCGGCGGCGCCGGGGAGCGTTGCCTTGGACTTCGGGGAGGACAATGATGCAGATGATGAAGGAGAAATATGGTACAACCCCATCCCTGAAGACGACGAGCCCGACTTGCCGAGGGTCCGTCTTTGTTCTGTGAACAGCCCCAGTGCCACGGGCTCCGTGGCAGTTCGGTACAAACCCCCTCCCGGGGGTGACTTGGCGATGGTTACGAGTCCCCACAAGAGTCCCCCGCGCTCTGTGGATGGTGCAGGGGACGGCTGGACTGCTCAGCCCGGAGAAGGGAGTCAGGCAGATGCCGTGTGTCCTGGGGAGCATGTGCAGCAGCACCGGCTGAGGTTTGCCTGCAAGGCTCCCGCTGCGCCAGCGGCAGAGGACAGTCCTGCCTTCAAGGGCCCTTCCACAGGTAAGAGGCTTTGGGAACACAAGTGTCCTCTGTTTCCTTTTAGAGAATCATAGAATCACCAGGTTGGAAGAGACCCACCGGATCATCGAGTCCAACCATTCCTATCAAACACTGAACCATGTCCCTCAGCACCTCGTCCACCCACGCTTTAAACACCTCCAGGGAAGGTGAATCAACCCCCTCCCTGGGCAGCCTCTGCCAGTGCCCAGTGACCCTTTCCATGCAATATTTTTTCCTAATGTCCAGCCTGACCCTCCCCTGGTGGAGCTTGAGACCTAGTGGAGGTCTCCCTGCCTGTAGCAGGGGTGGAACTAGGTGGGCTTTAAGGTCCCTTCCAACCCAAACCATTTTGTCATTCTGTGAAAAACTTTAATACAGTTTGAACCTAAAAATATGCTTTGTATCTGCAGGATTTCTACAAAAAGAACAAAACCTGACAGTGTTTCTTTGGTCCCTTCCAACCCAAACCGCTCTCTGATGTAGAGGTTGTGGAGAGGAGGGAGCTGGGCTCTTCTCCCAAGGGACAGGATGAGAGTGAATGGCCTCAAGCTCCACCAGGGGAAGCTCAGGCTGCACATTAGGGAAAATTTTTTCACAGAAAGGATCATTGGGCAGTGGAGCAGTCTCCCTGGGGAGGTGGTTGAGTCATCTGCCCTGGAGGTGTTTAAGGTGTGGGTGGATGAGGTGCTGAGGGACATGGTTTAGTGTTTGATAGGAATGGTTGGACTCGATGATCCGGTGGGTCTCTTCCAACCTGGTGATTCTATGATTCTATTTTCCTTGATTGGTTTAAGCTTTGAGTTCATTAAGGTGCCTTGAGTGCAGCTCTCCCTTTGCATGTATTGACTAGTGATCACTTTGAATAGATGAATTGATGATCAAGCAGCTCCCTGCTGCCCAGTAATTGGCTTGATTATGGAGAAGTGGCTTAGCTGTTCTTCTTAATCCAGTTAAGGTGTTTACAGTTATTTTCAGACAAATATAAATCGACAGCTCATCCGTGTAAAATTACTGCGTGAAGGGCAACATGGCCAATTTAACTTTATTTGTGTTAGGAATTTGAGTTATACAACTGGGAGGAAATAGGTGGCTGGGTTCTTAGAGAGCTGGGGACGCAATAAATAAGCAATTACTGCTTCGGAGACAAGCCTGCTCACCTTTCTTATGGTTGGACTCGATGATCCAGTGGGTCTCTTCCAACCTGGTGATTCTATTATTCTTATCGATATGATTTATACTCTTCGCTATTAGTTAGGGTTAGTCTCATGTGTCACATTTTAAGAAGCATGGACGGAAAAAAGTGAAGCTCTATAAAAGCTAATAAAATAGTAGATTATTTTATCATTTGCTGTTTTCTTCTATGGATAACAGGATCAATTTTACCTTTGAAACTTCAAACATTGATGCCTGATTTGGATTTCCAATGTGATAGAGAGAAAATGCTCATGGATCCTTATTTTGTGGTTTTTTTGTTTTTTTTTTTTGAGGGAGTCTTTAGAAGATTAAGGAAAAATAAGCAATAGAATTCAGTTATTGGGAGTCTTTCCAAACATAGCAGTGTGGAGATATTGCCCATAAACATTTTCCTGTGAGGGTGGGGAGGCCCTGGCCCAGGTTACCCTGAGAAGTTGTGGATACCCCATCCCTGGAGGGGTTCAAGATGTTCAACTTTGACATGGATTGTGTTGTCCTTCTTGAGCTATTTTGGTTTGTTTTTTTTTGCCTTACTCATACTGCTAAAGATTACAGAAGCAGAAGGTTAATGTAGGAAAGGTGAATAATGTATGATGTAGGAAAGGTGTATATGCAGAGCTACAGACTGGGAGAAGTTTGTCTAGAAAGCTGCCTGGAGGAGAAGAACCTGGGGGTGTTGGTTGACTGCGATTGAACATGAGGCAGCAGTGTGCCCAGGTGGCCAAGAAGGCCAATGGCATCTTGGCTTGGGTCAGAAATGGTGTGACCAGCAGGGCCAGGGAGGTTCTTCTCCCTATGGACTTTGCACTGGTGAGACTGCTCCTTGAATCCTGTGTTCAGTTGTGGGCCCCTCAGCACAAGAAGGATATTGAGGCTCTGGAGAGAGTCCAGAGAAGAGCAACGAAGCTGGAGAAGGGGATGGAGAACAGGCCCTATGAGGAAGGGCTGAGAGAGCTGGGGGTGTTTAGGCTGGAGAAGAGGAGGCTGAGGGGAGACCTCATTGCTCTCTCCAACTACCTGAGGGGGGGTTGTGGAGAGAAGGGAACTTGGCTCTTCTCCCAAGTGACAGGACAGGATGAGAGGGAATGACCTCAAGCTCCACCAGGGGAGATTTGGGCTGTACATTAAGAAAAAGTTTTTCCACAGAAAGTGTCATTGGGCAGTGGCAGAGGCTGCCCAGGAAGGGGGTTGATTCACCTTCCCTGGAGGGGTTTAAGGGATGGGTGGACGAGGTGCTGAAGGACATGGTTTAGTATTTGAAAGGAATGGTTGGACTTGATGATTCGGTGGGTCTCTTCCAACCTGGTTGTTCTATGATTCTATAAGAGCCAAGGTTGGGAAGGACCTCTGGAGATCATCTAGTTCATCCTTTGATGGGAAACAGAGCCTAGATGAGATTACGTAGCACCCTGTCAAGTTGCATCTTGAAAACTTCCAGTGATGGGTACTCCACCACGTCCCTAGGGATGTAGTTTCACTGTAAAAAACCCAAATAATTTTTATATATATATATATACACACACACATATTTGTATATATATAGTCAGGTGCATCACATAGAATCATAGAATGGTTTGAGTTGGAAGGGTCCTCAAAGCCCATCCAGTTCTGACCCCTGTGCCATGGGCAGGGACACCTCCCACTGGAGGTGAGGTGCTAGCAGACCGAGTGAGGGCTCAGCCTGTTCAGAGCTGTGATGTCCACTGTTTAAAATCGCTTGCCCAGCTCAGCACATTGCTGGCTTTAATGGGACAACATGTGGCTTGGTGCTTGTGGGAATTCCACCCTGCATAATACTCCGCTGTTCGCTTCCTCCCAGACGCATATTTTCATTTTAACTCTTTGGGGCCGAACGCAGCCACGGTCAGACCTGAGAATCAAAGGGTTGGACTGACTCTTTGCTTTTAACGAGCTGAGGGGAAGTTTAATTTGCTGGCCTGCTTTTCCAGGCCCGTGCCAGAGGCTTTGGGCAGGAAGGGAGGATGGAAGTCAGTGGGCTGAGGGCACGGAGCGCTGCAGCGTGCTCCAGTTGGGACCGTGCGGCGATTTTGCAGCACAAGGGAAGGCTTTGTCTGTGTTTATCAACCACCACATTTCCAACTAGCTGCTTGCCAGAAAAGCACAGCAGGCGTGCTAGAAATAACCCTTCCCCTGCGAGGGAACCACTGCCGGGGGCCGCAGGGCTGCATGAATTTGCCTCTGTTGCTCTGGAAAACAGATTCTGCGCTTTTATTCTTCGTGACTGGAACTTGCTTTTATAAAGATCCCCTTAAACAGCTGCAACGGTCGGTAGAGCCAAACTTGTGTTGGGGCTGCAGGGAATGTTCTGCAGGGCTTTTTGTGGGGAGGGAGAAACCAAAACCACACAGACCAGATTGTCTGGTTTAACCATTTAAGCTAAATAAAGATTCGCAGAATGATTTGTGTCGGAAGGGACCTCAGAGCCCATCCAGTTCCAGCCCTCATTACTCATAACCCATTCCAGACCTCATTACTCTCTACAACTACCTGAAAGGAGGTTGTAGAGAGGAGGGAGCTGGGCTCTTCTTCCAAGTGACAGGGGACAGGACAAGAGGGAATGACCTCAAGCTCCGCCAGGGGAGATTTAGGCTAGAAATTAGGAGGAGTTTTTTCACGGAAAGGGTCATTGGGCATTGGAATAGGCTGCCTAGGGAGGGGGTTGATTCACCTTCCCTGGAGGTGTTTAAGGCACAGGTAGATGAGGTCCTGAGGGACATGGTTTAGTGTTTGATAGGAATGGTTGGACTGGATGATCCGATGGGTCCCTTCCAACCTGGTTGTTCTATGATTCTATGATTCTCTGCCACAGGCAGGGACACCTCCCGCTATGAACTGTAAAAAGTAAGTGGAGAAAATTAATTTGGATGAACCAGGGGACTCATAAAAATCACTCGCTGTATGGTAGTTGGGAAATGATGAGTTTAGAATTAAAGCCTTTGAGAAGTAGGTAAAAGCAAGCTCTGTAACGTGTAATTTGCTGAGTATCTTGTGAAAACAGCGCTGCTTGATTTCTTTTTATGTGCTGTAAACTGGCTTGCAAGGAGGAGTGATGGATGGATAAAGGTGTTTGAGCCTCTCTGAGCTGCTCAGGGTGGTCACACCACACAGGGTGAGTGCTTAGGAGCTCCGTGGTACCTAGAATCATAGAATCACCAGGTTGGAAGAGACCCACCGGATCACTGAGTCCAACCATTCCTATCAAACACTAAACCATGTCCCTCAGCACCTCGTCCACCCGTCCCTTAAACACCTCCAGGGAAGGTGAATCAACCACCTCCCTGGGCAGCCTCTGACAGTGCCCAGTGACCCTTTCCGTGAAAAACTTCCTCCTAATCTCTAGCCTAAATCTCCCCTGGTGGAGCTTGAGGCAATTCCCTCTTGTCCTGGCCCCTGTCACTTGGGAGAAGAGCCCAGCTCCCTACTCTCCACAACCTCCTTTCAGGTAGTTGGAGAGAGCAATGAGGTCTCCCCTCAGCCTCTTCTTCTCCAGCCTAAACACCTCCAGCTCTCTCAGCCACTCCTCATAAGGCCTGTTCTCCAGGCCTCTTATTTCCTCTCGTCCTGTCAATCACCTGGGAGGAGAGACCAACCTCCTAGGTAAAATGCAAACCATAGAAAGCCAAAATTAATTTAATATTAAATGTGCAGCTGCCTGTGTTTGAACTCAGAGGTATGGAGAGGGTAACTAATGTTCTTTTAGGCTACAGCTCCCAAACCCACTACTCCCAAACCCACTATTATCAGCCTTAAGGCTCTTCCACTGGTAGTTTACACGCCTTTCTGGCTGCTCAGGCAGGACTGCAACCGTCCTCTTGGGAGCTACTAAAATTTGCAGCCCATGTCCTGGGCTGCATCCCAAGCAGTGGGACCAGCAGGGTGAGGGAGGGGATTCTACCTCTGTTCTGCTCTCGTGAGACCTCACTGGAGTCCTGCATTCAGTTCTGAGCACAGGAGGGACGTGGAGCTGTTGGATCGAGCCCAGAGGAGATCTTGGAGATGATTTGAGGGCTGGAGCAGCTCCTGTATGAGGACAGGCTGAGAGAGTTGGGATTGTTCAGGCCCTGGCCCAGGTTGCCCAGAGCGGTGATGGCTGCCCCATCCCTGGAGGGGTTCAAGGGCAGGTTGGATGGGGCTTGGAGCCCCTGATGCAGTGGGAGGTGTCCCTGCCCATGGCAGGGGGATTGGAATTGGATCTTCTTTAAGGTCCCTTCCAACTCAAACCATTCTGTGTTTCGTTGACAAAGGTGCGTTTGTCGTATTCCAGTGTTTTCCCATTTAGGTTTTGCTGCACCTGTGCAGGGAATGCAGCTGCTGGGGTGGGGGTTACAGCACGAATAGATGGAGCTGAGTGCAGCGGGTGAGAGTGCTCGTTTGTTTATATGCCGCTTCTGGCCCTTTCATCTCCAGCAAGCAGAACAAATCTGCCTTTTGACTCTGAACTGCTAAATTTGTCCGAGCGAGTCAGCAGAGCCCAGCTTTAAGTGCTCCTGAACAGCTGACTGCTGAATGAACGATGCTTGTCTAGGTGGATTACGTTTATCGAGTTGCGACAAATCAACGAGGTTTCCCCTCAGCTCAAGATTTATTTCTTTATAACTGTGGTTACTGAGTGGTTTGAAAATGATTATTCCTTCTCTTTCATGGAATTGTAGAATGATAGAACAACCAGGTTGGAGGAGACCCACCAGATCATCAAGTCCAACCATTCCTATCAAACACTAAACCATGTCCCTCAGCACCTCGTCCACCTGTCCCTTAAACCCCTCCAGGGGAGGTGAATCAACCCCCTCCCTGAGGAGCCTGTTGCAGTGCCCAGTGACCCTTTTTGTGAAATTTTTTTTCCTAATGTCCAGTCTGGTGGAGCTTGAGGCCATTCCCTCTCGTCCTGTCCCCTGTCACTTGGGAGAAGAGCCCAGCTCCCTCTTCTCTTTGCTCCTGAAGAGATGAACACCACGATGCAGTGGGAGGTGACCCTTTCCATGGCAGGTGGGGTGGGACTGGGTGGGCTTTACAGTCCAACCCAAACCATTCCATGATTTTATGGTGGATTCTATGATACTAACCTCTCCTTTGCTTAAAACTTACCATTCAGTTTGAAGCCTCTGCCAGCTGGCATCTTATCATCTTTAGAAGAGCACCTTATAGATGGAATGATGGAGTATTCAAAATTTTCTTGAAACCTTGCTTAGTGGTATCACAGAATCACAGAACAACCAGGTTGGAAGAGACCCACCGGATCATCGAGTCCAACCATTCCTATCAAACACTAAACCATGTCGCTCAGCACCTCATCCACCCATCCCTTAAACCCTTCCAGGGAAGGTGACTCAACCACCTCCCTGGGCAGCCTATTCCAATGCCCAATGACCCTCTGCGTGAAAAACCTCCTCCTAATCTCCACCCTAAATATCGAATATAATGTAAATTTTCATAGAATCATAGAAGAACCAGATTGGAAGAGTCCCACTGGATCATCGAGTCCAACTGTTCCTATCAAACACTAAACCATGTCCCTTTTGTTTCCTCTCTTGCCTATTCTCTGTTTGTTTCCTAAGCTTGCTTAAAAATTAAGCGCTAAATGATTCTAATTTAAACATATTTCAGTAAAATGCTGCTCTGCGCATTCTCTGCTATGGAAAATGATTATTCTTTCTCTTTTCTCCTAAAGGCTGTGGAGTTGCACTCGCACACAAGGCTGACGTACCCTCCACCGAGGTTTCTCCTCCAAGCCCCAGCCCTCTCAAAAAAAGTGGGTCCATCAACTGGCCTTTCCCTGATAAGATCAAATCTCCCAGGACTGTGAGGAAGCTTTCCATGAAAATGAAGAAGCTGCCGGAGCTGAGCAGGAAACTGAGTGTCAAGGGAACGTTGAACCATGCTAGTTCGGATAACCCTCCTTCCCTGCTGAAAGGCACCTGCCGGGATACAAACCACGCGGTTTCTTTGACATCTTCCGGAAGCTCGGCCACCACTGCCAGCAGGAACGTGATCAGCAGGTACCATCTGGACAGCAGCGTGTCCTCGCAACACACCTACAAAAAGAAAAGCTCGAGGAGCTCCAAATCCTTCAACAAAGGTGGTTACCTCAGCGACGGCGACTCTCCCGAACTCATCACAAAATCAGGGAAACACGGGCACGAAGTCAAGTGTGGGAAAGGAAAGGAGAGCCTGCCGAGCACCGGCGGTAAATCTGAAATAGATATCGATGCTTTCAGGCACTACAACTTCTCTGACCAACCCAAGTGCTCTCAGTACATCTCTGGCCTCATGAGCATTCACTTTTATGGTGCTGAAGACTTGAAGCCACCAAGGATAGACTCGAAAGACGTCTTTTGTGCAATACAGGTTGACTCGGTAAACAAAGCGAGGACGGCCTTGCTTACGTGTAGGACAACGTTCCTAGACATGGACCACACGTTCAACATCGAGATTGAGAACGCTCAGCACTTAAAGCTGGTGGTGTTCAGCTGGGAGCCCACCCCGCGGAAAAACCGGGTGTGCTGCCACGGAACCGTGGCTCTTCCCACTCTCTTCCGAGTGACAAAGACGCATCAGCTGGCTGTCAAGCTGGAACCGAGGGGACTTATCTACGTCAAACTGTCTCTCATGGAGCAGTGGGAGAACTCTCTGGATGGTCTCAGTGCGGATCGCGAGCCTGTCGTGTTTGGGGTGGAGGCTCGCAAAGTGGTGGAGAAGGAAAATGCGGGCTTGATGGTGCCACTTCTGATGCAGAAATGCATTCTGGAGATCGAGAAGAGAGGCTGTCAGGTACCAGGCTTCTTTTAATCAGTTTATAGATTTATCATAGAACAACCAGGTTGGAAGAGACCCACCGGACTGAGTCCAACCATTCCTATCAAACACTAACCCATGTCCCTCAGCACCTCGTCCACCCGTCCCTTAAACCCCTCCAGGGAAAGTGAATCAATGCCCTCCCTGGGCAGCCTGTTCCAGTGCCTAATGACCCTTTCAGTGAAAAAATTTAGTTAGTATTTGATAGGAATGGTTGGACTTGATGATCTAATGGGTCTTTTCCAACCTGGTGATTCTATGATTCTATGATTTTGTCCATGTTTCTGTGTTGGGACAACTGTTGTTGCAGAGTATGAGTAGAGTGGACGGGAAAGGGATAATTAAAAGCATTTTTAGTGTCACATTTTGCTTTGCTGCTGCTGTTCCCCATGCTACTGCTCCTTGCCTTTCTTCAGGTTGCTTTCCAAATCCAGGATCTAAGGTGAATGCTGTAGAGCAGCAGTGCCCAGTGTCTCCTCCTCAGGCTGCCCAGGGAGGGAGTTGATTCACCTTCCCTGGAGGGGTTTAAGGGACGGGTGGACGAGGTGCTGTGGGACATGGTTTAGTGTTTGATAGGCATGGTTGGACTCGATGATCTGGTGGGTCTCTTCCAACCTGGTTATTCTGTGATTCTAATACAGTTTATTGGTGACCTAATGAGAAATGAGATATGGAAACCAATCCCCAGTTACGTCTGTTGTTGCTCAGGTGAAATCGAGAAGTCATTTCCCCTCCTGTTGTTGCTGTTTTATGTTGCTGGCAGGTTGGATGTTGTTGCAGATGCTACAAGATGAACTCAAAATACAGGCAGAAGTGGTATTTATGTGCAATTGCTTTGCTAGAAATCACTCGTGATCAAAACTGTGTGACTCTTATTGTGGTTTGGGTTGGAAAGGACCTCAAAGCCCATCCAGTCCCACCCCTGCCACGAGCAGGGACACCTCCCACTGGATCAGGGGCTCCAAGCCCCATCCAGCCTGGCCTTGAACCCCTCCAGGGATGCAAATCAGTGGAAAACAGAAGTTTTTTTCTCTGCAGTGTGCACGTCCCATGGTTTCAGCATTTTTATTTTGGGCTTATTAGCACCAAGTCATGCAAATGATATTGGGTAATCAAGGCAAGAGTGGTAATGAAGCGAACGGGATCTGAATTGTCTGGATGTACCTGGTCCTCTTGAGCATGAAATCTAATTTGCCTATTGGCACAGGCCAAGCCAAACCCCAAAATATACTGTTAACTTCTTGGTTTGACCTTGCGCTTGCCTCACATCTTGGGCTTTCCTGTCGTCTGTTGACTTCTGGAGTGGTTCAGCATCTCCACCTGAACTTCAGGTGAGGCGTTAGACAACTTCAGAGTGAAAAAAAACCCTGGCTCACGCAAATACTACATCGTTTTCAGTCTTGGGAAAGAGGGAGTACAAATTCCATCGGGTAACCTTCCATTTATTTAAACAGGAATTAATAAACAGCCAGCGAAATACTCTCATTTTTAGTCTTAGATTTACATGGGCTAAGACAGTACAGTTGATATCAGGGCTTTAGCTCCACCAGGGGAAGTTCAGGCTGGACACGAGGAAAAAAAATTTCACAGAAAAGGTCATTAGGCACTGGCAGAGGCTGCCCAGGGAGGGGGTTGATTCACCTTCCCTGGAGGGGTTTAAGGGACGGGTGGATGAGGTGCTGAGGGACATGGGTTAGTGTTTGATAGGAGTGGTTGGACTCGATGCTCTGGTGGGTCTCTTCCAACCTGATGATTCTGTGATCTTGTCATCTTTAAAACAGTGTTGTAGAGATGGAATAACGGAGGATTTATAATTCAACACTGATGCGTGACTGTTGTTTTTGCTTCTAGGTGGTGGGTTTGTACCGGTTGTGTGGCTCGGCAGCGGTTAAGAAGGAGCTTCGAGAGGCGTTTGAGAGGGACAGCAAGGCCGTGACGCTCTGTGAAAGCCAGTACCCAGACATCAATGTCATAACAGGTAACACACTCACCTGCTTTGCTTTTAGTAGAGTTGTGCTGCGTTTTTAACTTTTTAAAAGGTGAAGTTGTGCTTCTGTTGTCATTTAACAGCTGGTACCTCCTGTGTTGTGTTGCAGAAGGTAGGGTGGGAATGAGTGCAGCAACCTTGGGGGGTTTGGAGGGATGGAAGGAGCCGGTTTCAGGATCTGCGTTGCCAGCCTCAAAGGGAGCTGGACATCTGAAAGATGCTGAGGCCCCTGGGTTAAACCCCTGCTGTCGGTTTGGATTGGAGACAATCTTAGAAGACTTCAGTTGTGATCGGACACATCCACTGTACATGATCCAAGAGCTGTCTTGGAGCTACCCATTGTCCTCCCTTTATATTAGCAATTGTGGGATTTTTGGAAGCAGGTATCCCATCGTCTTCTACAGACTGGTTAGAGCTGCAGGAAGGTGCTGTCACTGGATCATTTGCTTCATCACACCATAATATGGCCTTGAGGTTTAACACGGCCAAATGGCAGGTCCTGCACTTGGGGCACAACAACCCTGAGCAGCTACAGACTAGGAGAAGTCTGTCTAGAAAGCTGCCTGGAGGAGAGGGACCTGGGGGTGTTGGTTGACAGCAACTGAACATCAGGCAGCAGTGGCCCAGGTGGCCAAGAAGGCCAATGGCATCTTGGCTTGGGTCAGAAACAGTGTGACCAGCAGGTCCAGGGAGGTTCTTCTCCCTCTGTACTCGGCACTGGTGAGATTGCTCCTTGAATCCTGTGTTCAGTTGTGGGCCCCTCAGCACAAGAAGGATGTTGAGGCTCTGGAGTGAGTCCAGAGAAGAGCAACGAGGCTGGTGAAGGGGCTGGAGAAGAGGCCCTATGAGGAGTGGCTGAGAGAGCTGGGGATGTTTCTACTGGAGAAGAGGAGGCTGAGGGGAGACCTCATTGCTCTCTACGACTCCCTGAGAGGAGGTTGTGTAGAGGAGGGAGCTGGGCTCTTCTCCCAAGTGACAGGGGACATGACAAGAGGGAATGACCTCAAGCTCCACCAGGGGAGGTTCAGGCTGGACATTAGGAAAAAATTTTTCCCAGAAAGGGTCATTGGGCACTGGCAGAGGCTGCCCAGGGAGGTGATTGGTTCACCTTCCCTGGAGGTGTTTAAGGTGCATGTGGGCAAGGTGCTGAGGGACATGGTTTAGTGTTTGATAGGAATGGTTGAACTCGATGATCTGGTGGGTCTCTTCCAACCTGGTTGTTCTACGATTCTATGATAATTAAGTAGCAGTTTCCCCCTGCTCACTGTCCTGGCGCTCAACAAGCCGCTGGTGAAGGTGGGAAGGACTGGGACTACAGGACCAGGAGGTCTTAGGAAGCATATCTGCATCAGCTCCTCACGTGAGCATTTACACAGGAGCTGCACTGCACAACTGAGTTGTTCAGAGGGTTTTATTACTTAAAAGTGGACCAGTTTTATAACTATTGATACGTGTTATGTAAACCAAAGTTGAGCTCATTTCAGGCATCGCTGAGCAAACCAATTGCTCCAGGAAATTAGGCAGGAGCATTCATTTCCTCCATATCCAGGGACGGAAAATGAAATAGGAGTAGGCAGGGTTGGAATATTCTGTGCCAAAGCCTTCTCTGTACCATCCAGCATCCAGTTCAAGACCATTCCACCCTGTTTGGGGTTTTATTTAATTTCGGCCTGTTGGGAATGAATTTCATTTGTTACACTTCATAATTACACCAAGTGATAATAGAAGGTTTGGAGTTGTTCAGCCTGGAGAGGAGAAGGCTCCAGGGAGACCTTAGAGCAGCTTCCAGTGCTGAAAGGGGCTCCGGGAAAGCTGGGGAGGGGCTCTGGATCAGGGAGTGCAGGGGTAGGACGAGGGGGGAATGGTTTTAAGCTGAAGGAGGAGAGATTTAGATGAAGAAGAAACGTTTTGCTGTGAGGGTGGAGAGGTGCAGGTTGCCCAGAGCGGTGTTGGCTGCCCCATCCCTGGAGGTGTTCAAGGCTGGAAGGGGCTTGGAGCAACCTGATTCAGTGGGAGATGTCCCTGCCCAGGGCAGAGGGATTGGAATTGGATGATCTTTAAGGTCCTTTCCAACCCAAACCATTCTATGATTCCATGATCTGGGCTGATAGACCTGAGGTACCCCCCGTGCTCAGTGCTAGCAAGAAAAGAGCCCCCAGACCCTCACTTGCATGCGCTTGGGGAGAGGGAATGTCTTTCATGACGTGTTTGTGCTGCTTTTGCGGTGCTGAGGCTGCTGCACATGATTCATGCTTTTAGGAGCCAAAACATGTGTTCCAGAAAATATGAATCCTCAGCATAAATCTTGGCTGATTTGAAGTGCTGCCTCGTGGCCCGTTTGTAATTTGAGTCGCGCTGCTTTTCCAAGAGATTAAAAAGATCTTTGTTTTTTTGACAGCTCTCCAGAGGCTAAAGAAGGAACATTTAATGATTAAACCTTGCCTGAGAAACGCTCTGGGGACTGGCACAGCCTCACACACAATTTATTGTGCTCGTGGCCCCAGCCGAAGCGTGAGGCCAGTTTTCAGACCTGACCTGTGGTGGGTGTTGTTGCCTCGTGTCCGTTCGCGTCCACGTGAATTCATCTCTCTGTGTAAAGCCTGCGATGCTGTTAACAGATCAGTGAGCATGGAAAATGAGGAATTAATGAAGTGGACGGGAGGTTCTGCTCTCTGCCCGCGTTTGCTGAGTGTGGTTTGGTCAAGGGGAATGTGCTGGTGGGCTGGCAGCAGCGGGAAGTGTAGATCTGTGGAGGAGAAAAATAGCAGTAGCTTCTTAGAGGGCTAATTTAGCCGAATGAATAAGGGTTTAGAAGGGTCAGGGGGCGTTTATGGCTCCCAACCTCTCCTGTTCTTCGGGGCTAAAGAGGAGAAAGCTCTTTGGCAGGTGGTCGTCTTGTGACAGCGGATGTTAGTACAGGAATTCCTCCTAAGTGGTTATTAATAGCCATTTGTGAGCGTTTCAACTGGATAAGATGATGTGATTATGGAGCAGCGTTTCCTACTTGAAGGCGATTCAGATTTCTGCCTCCCCCTCCAAAACAAAAAGCACGGCTGAAACAAAGGCCCTGGCCCAGGTTGCCCAGAGAAGTCGTGGATGTCTCATCGCTGGAGGTGTTCGAGGCCAGGTTGAGCAACCTGATCCAGTGGGAGGTGTTAGGATAAAAGTCAGCATCTTTTGCTAGTGTTTTGCTTAAGGAAAAAGGAAAATATCCCAGTGTTTAATCATTGAATGGTTTGGGTTGGAGGGGACCTCCAAACCCATCCAGTCCCACCCGCTGCCATGGGCAGGGACACCTCCTGCTGGATCAGGGGCTCCAAGCCCCATCCAACCTGCCCTTGAACCCCTCCAGGGATGGGGCAGCCACCCCGGCTCTGAGCAACCTGGGCCAGGGCCTCCCCACCCTCACAGAAAACATTTCTTCTCAAGATCTCGCCTCGATCTTCCCTCTTTCACTTTAAATCCTTGTCCTGTGCCTTGTCCTGTCCCTGCACTCCCTGATCAAGAGCTTTCCTGGAGCCCCTTTAAGTCCGGAAAGTACTTCTCAACACAGTATTGAAATTCAGTTGTGCTCTAGCTAAACTGAGCAGATATTTGTGGCACGGAGTGCATGTGTTAAGGAAAATGGAAGCTCCGAGGAGGTTGGCTCATTTCCTTCAAAGATTTCTGTGTCATTTGTACTGGATATGACAGATGTGCCGATGTCCCTCAGCCTCGTGGGGATGCTGCATTGATACCTCCTGCCTCTCAACTGACCCTGTGGGGGCTCCTCACGTACCCACGGTTCTCTGTGCCCTTTTGCTGTCGTCCCACATCCCTCGCTCCCAAGTACAAAGTTTATCACCGACATGGTAATAAATGATTCTTCTTCCAGTGAAGAGCAACGAAGCTGGTGAAGGGGCTGGAGAACAGGCCCTATGAGGAGCAGCTGAGAGAGCTGGGGGTGTTTAGCCTAGAGAAGAGGAGGCTGAGAGGAGACCTCATTGCTCTCTACAAGTACCTGAAAGGAGGTTGTAGAGAGAGAGAGCTGGGCTCTTCTCCCAAGGGACAGGGGACAGGACAAGAGGGAATGGCCTCAAGCTCCTCCAGGGGAGATTTAGGCTGGAGATTAGGAGGAAGTTTTTCACACAGAGGGTCATTGGGCATTGGAATAGGCTGCCCAGGGAGGTGGTTGATTGACCTTCCCTGGAGGTGTTTAAGACACGGGTAGATGAGGTCCTGAGGGACATGGTTTAGTGGTTGGACTCGATGATCTGATGGGTCTCTTCCAACCTGGTTGTTCTATGATTCTATGGAGGTACTTTTCATGGGATGGGCGAAGATGCGCCTTTGTGCTCCCAAAAAACACTGGAATTCAAGTCAACTTTGATAGGAATGGTTGGACTCAATGATCCGGTGAGTCTCCTTCCAACCTGGTGATTCTATAATTCTATGATTCTAAGTCTTGTTGTGTCTCTTGTTGAAGGTGTCCTGAAGGACTATCTGCGAGAGCTCCCCTCTCCCCTGATAACCAAGCAGCTCTACGAGGCCGTGCTGGACGCCATGGTGAAGAACCCGTTGAAAATGACAGCGAACGGTTGTGAGAACGACCCGAGCGACTCTGAGCACACGGCAGCCCTTCTGGACTGCCTGCCCGATGTTGAGAAGGTGAGTGGTAGGAGCAGGTCCAAGTTGATTGGAGGTCCAAGTCGATATTGCAGGTCCAAGAGCAGGTCCAAGGAGATATTTCTTCAGAAAATAAAAGAACATTTTCATGCTGCATGTAAGATGTGTGAAAATTCAACACTTCTTTCCTGACTCGGTGCTCTGTGTGTCATAAGTACCTGGGGAAATGCATCCCTCTTTGCTAAGGATGTGCGATAAAGCTTTAACTTAGGGTCACGAAGGTTGGAAAAGACCTCTAAGCTCATCCAGTCCAAGCATCAGCTCAACACTGCTGGGCTCATGTGCCACATCTACACCTACACGCTTTTTGAACCCCTCCAGTGATGGAGATTCAACCACCACCCTGGGCAGCCTCTGCTAGTGCTTCAGTGCTATTGCCATGAAGAGTTTTTTCCCTAATATCCAATCTAAACTTCCCCTGGTGCAACTTGAGGTCGTTTCAGTTGTGGGCCCCTCAGCACAAGAAGAATGTTGAGGCTCTGGAGTGAGTCCAGAGAAGAGCAATGAAGCTGGTGAAGGGGCTGGAGAACAGGCCTTATGAGGAATGGCTGAGAGAGCTGGGGGTGTTTATCCTGGAGAAGAGGAGGCTGAGAGGAGACCTCATTGCTCTCTACAACTGCTTGAAAGGAGGTTGTGGAGAGGAGGGAGCTGGGCTTTTCTCCCAAGGGGCAGGGGACAGGATGAGAGGGAATGGCCTCAAGCTCCACCAGGGGAGGTTCAGGCTGGACATTAGGAAAAAATATTTCCCAGAAAGGGTCATTGATCACTGTCAGAGGCTGCCCAGGGAGGTGGTTGATTGACCTTCCCTGAAGGTGTTTAAGGGACGGGTGGATGAGGTGCTGAGGGACATGGTTTAGAGTTTGTTAGGAATGGTTGGACTCGATGATCCAGTGAGTCTCTTCCAACCTGGTTATTCTATGATTCTATGATTTCCTTTTGTCCTGTCACTTGTTACTTAGGAGAAGAGAACAGCACCCATCTCCCCACAACCTCCTTTCAGGTAGTTGTAGAGAGCAATGAAGTCACCCCTCAGCCTCCTCTTCCCCAGGCTAAACACCCCCAGTTCCCTCAGCTGCTCCTCAAAAGGCTTCTGCTCCTGACTCTTCCACTCCTCTGGACATATTCCAGCAACTCAATGTCTTTCTTCTAGTTAGAGGTCCCTCTAGTGAGAACCCAGGATTGAGGTGCAGCCTCACCAGTGCAGTGGGACAATCCCTTCCCTACTCCTGCTGACCAAGCATTAAGGTGTCAGCTCCACCTTCATCCTGTGCTCTGTTTCCTGAGCTGTGTTTTGTTCTTTTAGGCTACCCTGAAGATGCTGTTGGATCACCTGAAGCTGGTGGCTTCTTACCACGAAGTGAATAAGATGACCTGCCAGAACTTAGCCGTATGCTTCGGGCCTGTGCTACTGAGCCAGAGGCAGGAGACCACCAACCACAACAACAGAGTCTTCACAGACTCCGAAGAGCTTGCAAGTGCCCTGGACTTCAAAAAACACATAGAGGTCCTTCACTATTTACTTCAGCTGTGGCCAGGTACCTATTCATGAATCTGATTAAGGGAAAAATGCCAAACCTGGGAGTTCTGACTGTGTGACAGTTAATTCACAGCAGTTAATTCTTAAAACATGAGGTGCTACGGCATGACCTCTTCATCTGAAGAAATCATGCTGGTTTTATAATCTACTCTTTGTTTCCGGTTGCTTTGTTTGATCGGAAGTTTGTTGTTCTAGTTGCTTTCATACCAGAGGGCAGAGTTAGATGTGATGTGAGAGGGAGACCGTTCCCTACAAGGAGAGATCGTTAGGCACAATGAAGAGGGAGACCAAGATCTGTTTGGGCAGCTTAGACTGTTCATGAAACCTTGGGGGTGGCTGCTGTGGAAAGGAGAGGCAGGTTGGTGTCGCTCTGCCCTTGAGAGGCTGGAGTAGGGTAAGGAATCAGAATTGTAAAATGGTTTGGGTTAGAAGGGACCTTCAAGATCATCCAGTCCCACCCCTGCCCTGGGCAGGGACACCTCCCACTGGATCAGGGGCTCCAAGCCCCATCCAACCTGGCCTTGAACCCCTCCAGGGATGGGCAGCCACCAATGCTCTGGGCATCCCACCCTCATTGTGAAGAATTTCCTCCTAATGACTAATCTAAATCTTTCCCCTTCCAATTTTAAGCTATCCCTCCTCATCCTACCACTCCAAGCCTTTGTAAAAAACCCCTCCCCAGCTTTCCTGGAGCCCCTTTCAGTCCTGGAAACTGCTCTAAGGTCTCCTCAGAGCCTTCTCTTCTCCAGGCTGAATAAGCCAAACTCTCTCAGCCTGTCCTTGGATCATCCTTGTGGCCTCCTCTGGATCCATTCCAACATTTCCATCTCCTCCTTATGCTGAAGGATCCAGAACTGGGCACAATGCTTCAGGTGGCATCTCACCAGAGCAAAGCAGAGGGGCAGAAATGTGAATTCCCCTGAAAAAGGTGTAGGACCTTGCACTTGGCCCTGTTGAGCCTCATAAGATTCACACAGGCCCAATTCTCCAGCTTGTCCAGGAGAGTTTCCCTTCACCTTAACGAGATTTTTTTGATAGGAATGGTTGAACTGGATGATCCGATGGGTCTCTTCCGACCTGGTGATTCTGTGATTCTGAGAGAAATGAGCACTATCCCTCAGCTTGAAAGGACATGGTGGTAAAAGGGAGATAAAAAATTGACCAGGGAGGTGGTTGATTTATCATCCCTGGAGGTGTTTAAGGGACAGGTGGATGACATGCTGAGGGTCATGGTTTAGTGTTTGATAGGAATGGTTGGACTTGATGATCCTGTGGGTCTTTTCCAACCTGGTGATTCTGTGAAACACAAATGTGAGCTATTGGGACACTGTGCGTGTTGGGCAGAGCAGCTGGACCCAATGGAGCGATCGCAGGCTGCTCTCTTACATTTAATCTCCTGGAGACTGAGACAGCTCGATAATTGACACATTGTGCAATACTTCGATTTCCACATTTTCCCAACCGCAAACAAATAGTCCTTGTTCAATTAAACTGTGTAATACCAGCAAGTTATTGTTAACCCATGCCCTTCGTCTTAAGGGAGAAGAGTTGAAACAGAAGGGCTTTTGTTTAGAGTGAGGAGGGGGGAAAAAAAACAGTGATGGCTTTTCACAGGGTGGAAAGACCCTGGTTGCCCCATCCCTGGAGGGGTTCAAGGATGGTTGGATGGGGCTTGGAGCCCCTGATCCAGTGGGAGGTGTCCCTGCCCATCGCATGGGATGAAACTGGGTGGGCTTTGAGGTCTTTTGAGTCCTCTATCAGTTCTGGAGGCCTCAGCACAGGAAGGACACAAAGCTTTTGGGGCGAGTCCAGAAGAGGCCACAGAGATGAGCCCAGGGCTGGAGAACCTCTCACATGAGGACAGGCTGAGAGAGTTGGGGTTGTTCAGCCTGGAGAAGAAAAGGCTCCAGGGAGATGTTAGAAAAGCTTTCAGTGCTGAAAGGGGCTCCAGGAAAGCTGGGGAGGGGCTCTTGATGAGGAAGGGCAGGGACAGGATGAGGGGAAATAGTTTTCAGCTGAAAGAGGGGAGATTGAGATAGGATCTCAGGAAGAATTTTTTTCTGTGAGGGTGGGGAGGCCCTGGCTTAGAGCAGTGGTGGCTGTCCCATCCCTGGAGGGGTTCAAGGCCAGGCTGGATGGGGCTTGGAGCCCCTGATCCAGTGGGAGGTGTCCCTGCCCATTGCATGAGATGAAACTGAGTGGGCTTTGAGGTTCCTTCCAACCCAAACCATTCTATGATCCTATGATTATTGCCTATTGTTGTGCAAGATTTAAATTAAGGCTAAAACCCCCTGGAAAGAGCTGTAATGTGGCCCCGGGAGAGGCGTTGGGTGCAGGATTGAACCACTGCAAGGAGTCTGAGGAGGAAAGGGTGAGGTTATGGGCTGCACCAGCAACAGCAAACCCGGAGAGAAAGTCTTTGCTTCGAATTACAAGAGGTAATCATAGAGTCACAGAACAACCAGGTTGGAAGGGACCCATCGGATCTTCTAGTCCAACCATTCCTATCAAACACTAAACCATGTCCCTCAGCCCCTCGTCCACCTGTGCCTTAAACACCTCCAGGGAAGGTGAATCAACCACCTCCCTGGGCAGCCTATTCCAATGACCCTTTCTGTGAAAAACTTCCTCCTAATCTCCAGCCTAAATCTCCCCTGGCGGAGCTTGAGGCCATTCCCTCTTGTCCTGTCCCCTGTCACTTGGGAGAAGAGCCCAGCTCCCTCCTCTCTACAACCTTCCTTCAGGTAGGTGTAGAGAGTAATGAGGTCTCCTCTCAGCCTCCTCTTCTCCAGTAATGATCTGCATGAAACTAAAGCTCTGTAGCTCAGATGTTTAACAGGCACGGGTGAGTAAAAATGTGTGCTGTTCACCGCAGGGAACCGGTAACGGTGGAGGAGGCTGTTAGTAACTTGCGCTGGGTAATCGTGAGCTCAGGTAACGCTGCCATCCAACGTCTCGGAGTGCGGCTGGCACGGGGGTTGTGACTGCTTAGACAAATCCATGCAAACGAGCTTCGTTTGGTAGCGCAGGGCACTAGGGCCAACGAGAAGCTCGAAAGTTCAACGCTTGGTGCGTCTTCGGCTTCTTGAGGTGGTTGTCTGCAGTGGTTTGTTGATGTTTTAACCTCTTTTGTTGTGCCTGCTTTCTGTTGTTCCTTCAGCTTGTGAGCTGAGCTGTTTGCTTTGCTTGGACCCAGAGCTGGGTGGTGGTCGCTCACGCAGTGACCTCCATCTGTGCTCTGGGATGTTCTCCTTGGAGATGGGTTTTCCGTTGCGATTCGAATCCGGCATGAATCTTCATCACTTAGCTTTGGCAGTAGATTTTTTTTTTTTGATTATTTTATATCAAACAGCGGCAGAAAATACAAGAACAGAATGTGTTGGCTGGAAGCTTGCATGTGTTCATGGATGCTGTGACATCGAGGGAGGGTGGTGGGTGTCGGTGGTGGTCTCCTTGCAGCCTGGATTTAGTCCTGACTGGGTTTAGCTTCTTTTCTAGTACATCCCTTGCCTGCCAAAGAACCGGTGCCTCCGAATGCGTCTCCCGAGCACCCGTTGTCCCTGAATTACCTGCGACCCAGGAGGCAGAGACCTCAGATGCTGAACCTGAGCTGTACCGAGATGTCTGGAGTGCTCCGACCGAGGCCGGCAGGTCTGGACAGCCCCTCCAGCAACCGCTATGCCGGAGACTGGAGCAGCTGCGGGGAGAACTACTTCTTAAACCCCAAAGACTGCCTGAGCGAAGCGGACTACGACGACGTCCCTTTGGAAGACACGGAGAGCGAGGACGACAGCAGCCGAGCCGAGGAGTCGGATGCTCCGGGGAGACCCCCCCAGCCCGTCCCCCGGGAGCAGGCCTTTCGGAGCTATTTGACCATGCAAGCCATAGACTCGGCAGCGGATCACAGGGCGAACCTCAAGGACCTGCAGGAAAGCATCGACACTCTGATAGGAAACCTGGAAAGGGAACTCAACAAAAACAAGCTAAATATGAGTTATTAAACCCTTGACAACGCCTCCTGTTGCCTCCGTGTGCCCTTCACGGGGCTTCCCACAGCCATACGAGGTGTGACGATGCCGGTGGTAAAGCCATGACCCACCTTGCGTTGATAAATTAAGCCATTTTATTCAATTTCTGCCTTTTTTTTTGGTTCGAAGAAGGCGTCGGCCTGGTCCTGGTGTTGGAGGCAAGCTTAGAAAGCGGGAGGTGGTACCACAGAGTGGCCGTTTCTCCCTAAAAATCCTCGGCACTTAGGCAGTCCTGGCAGAAGAGAAAGCAGCAGAACTCCTCGTTCCTTAAATTCCGATTACGGTACAGAAATTCCCTTTGGAAGAGGATGAAACGCTGCTTGGCTTGACTTTTGCAGCACAGACTTCAGATAGACTCGTTTTACTATATATGCAACGGCTGCTATGAAAAAAAATGCTTTATACATATATATATATATATAAAAAATATTTATATATAAAGTTTTAATTGTACAAATATTAACGTATTCCTCTATTAACCCTTTTCACGAATTTATTTAAACGAGCAGAAAAATTAAATATTTTTCTAACCTAGTGTGTATATAGATCTGTGTACGAACCTGCACACGCGGCTGTCGCTTTGCAAAGGAGAAAAGAGCTCGGATTGAGGAAACCTCCGTGTTCGTGGGAAGATGTGGCCGGCGATGGAGTTAACCCCTTGGGGAATGTGGATCTGCGCATGGAACCGTGGCCAGAGAGGAGGAGGCAGGGTGAATGATTAATGTGAATGACCTTGTGTTGCAGGGCATCGGTATTTTTCTCTCTCACCCTCACTGCTCTTTCTCTCCTTTTTGTTTTTTTTTTTTCCCCTTGTTGTATTTTTTTTTCCTCTGTGGTTTTATTTATGTAAAGAAAATCTGGAAAATATTTACTTTTCAGAAGCTTCTTTTCTTCTTGTAACCTCATAAGTCATTCTTGAGGTTTCAGTACTTTGTTTTTCCCTCCAGAGGTACCTTTGAGTGGCTACTGGGAGGTGTCTGAGCCCTCTCTGGAGACACAAGACTTGAGTTCTGAGCAAAGACAGTTAGATTTTTTTTCCCCCTGAGGCTTTTCATACAATCACCAGGTTGGACGAGACCCACCGGCTCATCGAGTCCAACCATTCCCACCAAGCTCTAAACCATGTCCCTCAGCACCTCATCCACCCGCACCTTAAACACCTCCAAATTCATCTCCCTAAAGCGGAAACCAGAGTTGTTCCACGAGGCTGAAGGAGTTGAGCGATGTCACTCTTGGGGAGCGCGAGTAGGATTGCAGCTCATCTGACCTCGTCAGATGCCGCTGCCACCACTTTCTCTAATCATCTTTTATCTTCAGTCACTTATGGTGAGGAATTCACATTTTGTGTTAAGGAAACACCTTCTTGATTTAATTAAAAATAGTTAGCAAGCGGCATACGGATCATGGGATGGTTTGGGTTGGAAGGGACATCAAAGCCTATCCAGGTCCAATCATCTGCCATGGATATAGAATCATAGAATCACCAGGTTGGAAGAGACCCATCGGATCATCGAGTCCAACCATTCCCATCATGTCCTATATGTCCTATATGTCCTCGTATGGCTTAATCAAAGAGTTATTTATTTACAGGAGCGAGGAGTAAAGAATCTTTCCAGCAAAACTTCACCTCTCTTCTCCAAGGAATCCTCTCAGCACGGTTTATTCAATCCCATTAATTTATTTTTTATAAGTGTTAAAAGGCGCGAGACGACGATTGCGATAGGATTATCAATGTACGAAAATGTAAATTGAACCGTGAGGCGTTTATCAAGAAATCGATGTATTTTTGTAAACTTTTATACCTACAGAATGTGCATCCTTTTTGAAACGATAGATTTGAAATTCTAAATAAAATTGGAATTCAGAACCGACTTCTTGACCTGGCTGAGTTAGTGATCGTTTAACCCTTTCTGAGCTGGGGCTGAACTGGCTGCATGAGGGGGTTAATTCTATGAAACCATTTAACTTTCCAGCGGATGATCTCCTCTGTTGTCTTTTCGCGGTTTAACTCAGTTATAATTAATTAAACTTATTATTAATTAAACTTAGTTTAATTTCAGTTATAGCATTAAAAACCAGAACCCAAATGCTACTAAATATTAATATAAAGGATCAAACCAGTGTTGAGGCAGCATTTTAGTGCAGGATGGTGATTTTTTTTTCAATGTTACACTGGGTGTGGGCAAGATATTTGCATTTAAAGTTATTTGATAAACGGGATATTGAATTTTCATTGTTTGTAACAACAAAAATGATGTAAATGAGCATCTTTTGAGTAAGAAATTTTATTTCTTCAGGTAGGTTCTGTCTTGCACAGCAGCAGCTGCTCTGCCAGCTCTAATTTTTTAACAACAGGAGATCGATGAGTATAAATGGTATTAATGTGAATATTAGTTATTAATGCTAATATTTAGTTATTATCATAGAATCATAGAGTAGTTTGGGTTGGAAGGGACCTTAAAACCCATCCTGTTCCAGCACAGGGACACCTCCTACTGGACCAGGCTGCCCCATCCAGTCCTGGTTGGACTCGATGATCCTATGGGTCCCTTTCAACCTGGTTGTTCTATGATTCTATGACCTTATTAATGTTGATATTAGCTGATTTGTTAAGATAAAACAAAGTGTTGGTACTATTCAATTAAAACATTTGCTGTTAATCATAGAGTCATTGAATATGCCGAGTTGGGAGGGACTCACAAGGATCATCAAGTTATAACAACTTGTAGAACACGTTTTCTATCTTAGAAATCCTCCTTTAACAAGACATTTTTGTTACAGGTTGTCCCTTATCTATGTTATTTAAGATGTTATTATATTTTGTATAATTATTTATAGAATCTGGTCAAGATGCATCCTTCTTATGATTGTTACAGGTTCTGAAGGAGCAGGATTAATGTGGGAAAGACTTAAGAGGGGAGACTAAACCAACCTGCTTCTACCAAACCTCTAATGAAGATTTCCTGACGCACCAGGGATGTTGGGTGCTGCAGGCAGAGCTCCTGTTGGACCCCGAGGGCACAAGCAGAAGCTTCTCTTGCTGAGCTGCCCTGTGTGTTTGGCTCCTGGATGTCTCTGCTTTGCATAAGGAGCAGCTCCTGCCCTGGAGGAGACCTGTAGGGTCTCTTATGCTACTATGAGAGGTTAAACCAAGATTCCAATGGCATCTCAGCTTGGATTAGAAATGGTATGACCAGCAGATCCAGGGAGGTTCTTCTCCCTCTGGACTCGGCACTGGTGAGACCACTCCTCGAATCTTGTGTTCAGTTCTGGGCCCCTCAGCACAAGAAGGATGTTGAGGCTCTGGAGCGAGTCCAGAGAAGAGCAATGAAGCTGGTGAAGGGGCTGGAGAACAGGCCTTCTGAGGAGCGGCTGAGAGAGCTGGGAGTGTTTATCCTGGAGAAGAGGAGGCTGAGGGGGGACCTCATTACTCTCTACAACTCCCTGAAAGGAGGTTGTGGAGAGGAGGGAGCTGGGCTCTTCTCCCAAGGGACAGGGGACAGGATGAGAGGGAATGGCCTCAAGCTCCACCAGGGGAGGTTTAGGCTGAACATTAGGAAAAAGAAAGGGTCATTGGGCAGTGGCAGAGGCTGCCCAGGGAGGTGGTTGATTCACCTTCCCTGGAGGTGTTTAAGGGACAGGTGGACAAGGTGCTGAGGGACATGGTTTAGTATTTGATAAGAATGGTTGGACTGGATGATCTGGTGGGTTTCTTCCAACCTGGTTACTCTATGACTCTATGAAACAGAGAGCAGAGCCTGCTGGTGCGGTGCTTGGCGCGTATGGACTTCTTTCAGGTGTGGCTTCTGTGCTCCCAGCAAGAGAAAACAGACTCTCTTACAGAAACAGTTTCACAACTTGTACCGGAATTGCGTGTAAACAAGCTGGTACCCAAGGATGGGTTGGTTCAGTATTTTTCGGTCTGGTTGGTGGTGTCCCATGTGCTGGGCTGAGTGGCAGCCAAGAGCCTTGGGTTTTGGTCCCTAGGGAAGAGGAGAAATGCTCTTGTGTGTCAGCACAACTCTGGCTGCCGAAGGATACGGTAGGTGAGTGGGTTGAGGAACAGACTAAGCAGAGTTTGAACCCACTGCTCCTTGTTTAAACAAACACGATTGTCTCGATGCTGCTGGGGCTGCGTAGCCCATCCGGCTGACACTGAATTGCTTCTCCTCCCTTTTCAGCTTCCCAGATATCTAGATGTATCCTTCCTAAATGTGTTATGGATGTGAGTGCTCGTTAAGGCACGAAATGTGGCTGCAGCTATTCGGCCGTGCTCTAAAAATAGAGGGAACTATCCCCAGCAAATGTAGATATTCAAGGTTTTTACAGAATAAATCTATAAATCTGATAAGCCAGAGGCACATCTGGTATCGCTCCTACCACATCTTAACCCCTTCACCTTCCCCCCAAGGGACGGGGGTTCTGAACAGTAAAAATGTCTTTAGAAATGAGCCTTTAGCTGGAATTCTGGAGCTACCAACAGCTGGAGGATGGTTATTTGGAGCGGGGTAAGAACTGGCTTTCATCTTGCTGTGATGCCTTCGTTTTAAAATTTCATCCTGTACTATGAGTTCATGTTTTTCACTCTTGGATTTTTCAGAGCCATGTGGGAAACCCTCTCGTTTTCTAAGCAGAATTAGCCTGGGGAGCAGCATCCCAGGAGGTAACGTGGAGCTGACCTACAGGTAGATGAACATCCAGGGCTGGATTAGAAAGGATAAAATCACATTGGGGTGTGTAATCAATCTCATGTCCCTGGTGTTACTTGGGAGCAGAGATAAGGAGGAAGATGTGTGTCTGAATGTGACTCCATTTCCACCGGAGGAGGGGGTCTTAGAATCATAGAACAACCAGGTTGGAAGAGACCCACCGGATCATCAAGTCCAACCATTCCTATCAAACACTAACCCATGTCCCTCAGCACCTCATCCACCCACACCTCAAACACCTCCAGGGAAGGTGACTCAACCCCCTCCCTGGGCAGCCTCTGCCAGTGCCCAATGACCTTTTCCATGAAAAAGTTTCCTAATATTCAGCCTAAGCCTCCCCTGGCAGAGCTTGAGGCTATTCCCTGTCATCCTGTCACTCGGGAGAAGAGCCCAGCTCCCTCCTCTCCACAACCTCCTTTCAGGTAGTTGTAGAGAGCAATGAGGTCTCCCCTCAGCCTCCTCTTCTCCAGGATAAGCACCCCCAGCTCTCTCAGCCACTCCTCATCAGGCCTGTTCTCCAGCCCCTTCCCCAGCTTTGTTGCTCATCTCTGCACTCGCTCCAGAACCTCAACAGCCTCTTGCAGCTCCCCTGCACTGCACTTTGCTCTGGGGTGATGAGCTGAGCCCTGATGTGCTGCCTCCTTGTCTCCAGAGCTAGGAAAACCCAGCTGGAATGTGGGAATCCTTTCTTAATCAAATACTCCTCTGGAATGGGGCCTACAGGGAAGCTGGAGAGGGACTATTCGTAAAAGCTTGTGGTGATAGGATGAGGGGGAACAGGTATAAAGTGGCAGGTGGCAGATTTAGGCTTGATACAAGGAAGAATTTCTTCACTGTGAGAGTGGAGAAGAGGTTGCCCAGAGCAGTGGTGGCTGCCCCATCCCTAGAGGGGTTCAAGGCCAGGCTGGATGGGGCTTGGAGCCCCTGATCCAGTGGGAGGTGTCCCTGCTCATGGCAGGGGTGGGACTGGCTGATCTTAAAGAACCTTCCAACCCAAACTATTCTGTGATTCTAAGAAAAACTTCTGAATCAAGACTCTCGGGGAGATAGAGAGACTCTCTATCTGCAGCAGGGAGCGAGGCTCATGTTGAAGAGCTGCCTCTTCAAGGCTTCAGTTACAGCAGAGGGGAGACAGTTGTGCTTTCAAGGTAAGTCATGACCATGTGGTTGACTTGACTGTGTGCACAGTTTGCAGCCCTCTTCCTCAAAAGGGCTGTGGAAGGTGATCTGAGGTGATGTTCTAATGAAATCCAGACCTGATAACAGTGCTGAGCGTTTTAAGTAGGTGGCCAGAGGGTGTTTACACATCCGCATGGAGCAGCTTGCTGGTTAAATATTGATATAGCAGAGGAACTGTGTCCTCTTCCTGTTCAGCTCTGAGAGCAAACACTGTGCTGGAGGTGGGAGGGATGTGCTTGTTGGGTTTTTGTGTTGAGGCTCTGGAGTGAGTCCAGAGAAGAGCAACGAAGCTGGTGAAGGGGCTGGAGAACAAGGCTGAGAGAGCTGGGGGTGTTTAGCCTGGAGAAGAGGCGGCTGAGGGGAGACCTCATTGCTCTCTCCAACTACCTGAAAGGAGGTTGTGGAGAGGAGGGAGCTGGGCTCTTCTCCCAAGTGACAGGGGACAGGATGAGAGGGAATGACCTCAAGCTCCACCAGGGGAGATTTAGGCTGGAGATTAGGAAAAAAAATTTCCCAGAAAGAGTCATTGGGCATTGGAATAGGCTGCCCAGGGAGGTGGTTGATTTAAGATCTGAGTGGATGAGGTGCTGAGGAACATGGTTTAGTGTTTGATAGGAATGGTTGGACTCGATGATCCGGAGGGTCTCTTCCAACCTGGTAGTTCTATGATTCTATGATTTTCCTCGGGTTTAATTTAGAGATCACTTCCTAGGAGGAACAAGGAATGTTATTATGACATTTAAACTTACAAGACTCTTTTTTCAAGCCACATCCTCCTATTCAGTGGCACCAAACCTGTTTTGAATCTGACCAAAGTTCATTTAAGTGGTAAAACTCAACGCTGGGGAGATCTTGGCCCTAGAAAAAGGCATGGGCGTGTTTTTAACGCTACCTGAACCTGCTTTGCAATGTTTATTTTGGGAGGCAGGAGGCTCACGCCTCTCCCATTTCATATTTGGTTGTTCAGCCTGGAGAAGCAGGGAACTGGACTGGCTCTCCCTTGTCAGCAGAGATCCTCTCTGCAAATCCCCCGTGTGCTTTTGTGCTTCCTTATCTGCTCTGCCCGTACGGACATTGTGTTCGACAGGAGGCTGTGACCCTCAAACCGTTTGGAGAGTCATGGAAAGAGTGAACTCACCCGTCTAGGGTTTAATCTGCCCTCCCCTGATAGGTTTAATTTCCACTTGAGAGGCTCTGCTCGCTTACACGGGCTCTGACCCGGCTACTGAAACCCAGCAACCAGAGGAACTCCGGCTCTCCAAAGCGTCCTCTCTCTGGCTGGAGAAGGAACGTGAATATTTATGAGCTGTTACTCATTTACACTGGTAAATATTCAAACTCCCGTATAATGCTATTCGATCTCGCTCATGAATAACTGCCTTTGATGGGAAACGCTCGCAGGTGGCAGCCCAGGTGTGCCTCCTAAAAGCTGTTTGTCCGACATAATACAGATTTCTTGGAGGGAACAGTTTCTTTACATGATTTGTGGTTTTGCTTTGTAAGCATCTGCCATCTGCTCCCTTAGCAAGTTTGCAGACAACACTAAACTGAGTGGAAGTGTTGATCTGCTAGAGGGTAGGGAGGCTCTGCAAAGGGATCTGAACAGGCTGGATTCATGGGCTGAGTCCAATGGGATGAGGTTTAACAAGACCAAATGCCACATTCTTTCCTTGGGGTACAACAACCCTGAGCAGCTCCAGACTAGGAGAAGTCTGTCAGGAAGCTGCCTGGAGGAGAGGGACCTGGGGGTGTTGGTCGACAGTGACTGAACATGAGGCAGCAGTGGTCCAGGTGGCCAAGAAGGCCAATGGCATCTTGGCTTGGATCAGACACGGTGTGACCAGCAGGGTCAGGGAGGTTATTCTACCTCTGGACTCGGCATTGGTGAGACTGCTCCTCGAATCCTGTGTTCAGTTGTGGGCCCCTCAGCACAAGAAGGATGTTGAGGCTCTGGAGTGAGTCCAGAGAAGAGCAATGAAGCTGGTGAAGGAGCTGGAGAACAGGCCTTATGAGAAACAGCTGAGGGAGCTGGGGGTGTTTATCCTGGAGAAGAGGAGGCTGAGGGGAGACCTCATTGCTCTCTACAACTCCCTGAAAGGAGGTTGTGGAGAGGAGGGGGCTGGGCTCTTCTCCCAAGGGACAGGGGACAGGACGAGAGGGAATGGCCTCAAGTTCCACCAGGAGAGGTTCAGGTTGGACATTAGGAAAAAATTCTTCACCGAAAGAGTCACTGGGCAGTGGCAAAGGCTGCCCAGGGAGGTGGTTGATTCACCTTCCCTGGAGGTGTTTAAGGGACGGGTGGACGAGGTGCTGAGGGACATGGTTTAGTGTTTGCTAGGAATGGTTGGACTTGATGATCCGGTGGGTCTCTTCCAACCTGGTTGTTCTATGATTCTATGGTAAATACATGGATAAAGTAAATGAAACAATAATCTCCAACTGCAAGATGATTTATTTCTGAAGCTAAACATGTTAGGTTGAAATAAAGAGGTCCTGACATAAAAGGCTGTGATGGGCTTTAAGTATTTGATCAATAAAGTATTTCTAGTTCCTTTACTCCTCCTAAACTGTTTAGTATCTGCTTCTGCAGGCTGAGAAACACAGTGCAGTCTGCATTTTCTTGCTTCTCCATTGTGTCTTGTGTTCTGCAGAGCAGTCACACTCTGAAGGAAAAACATACCAGGTAATAAATCACCAGTAAACTTTGAAATCTGTATTTGCGACCCTGTTGCTTTTACAGTGGACACTGTCTGTGCTATCACAAATTAATAAAAACAAGTCATGTGGAGCGGCTGAGAGAGCTGGGGGTGTTTAGCCTGGAGAAGAGGAGGTTGAGGAGAAACCTTATTGCTTTCTACAACTGTCTGAAAGGAGGTTGTAGAGAGGTGGTATGTTGGTCTCTTCACCCAAGTGGCAGGTGATAGGATGAGAGGGAATGGCCTCAAGCTGCACCAGGGCAGGTTCAGATTGGACATCAGGAAAAACTTTTTCACAGAAAGGGTCATGGAGCACTGCCAGAAGCTGCCCAGGGAGGTGGTGGAGTCCCCATCCCTGGTGGTGTTTAAATGATGGGATAGATGAATTACTTAGGGCTATGATTTAGTAGTGGGCAGGTATGGTAAGACTTCATGATCTCAAAGGTCTTTTCTAACCTAGGGATTCTACGATTTGGTGGGAATGGTTGGACTCGATGATCTGGTGGGTCTCTTCCAACCTGGTAGTTCTATGATTCTATGAAAATGTATCTTTTTGACAGAGCAACTGATGCAAAAAGAAATGCAAATTCATAGTAGTTAAATATATAATTCATAGTAGTTAAATGCCATGAGGCTCTAATCCTCATGGTAGAGTGAAAGTCCTACTAGAGCTGAACTTGGAGTTGTGAATATGAAATAAGGAGCTGCTAAGCTGCTCTCATTATAGAGTCATAGAATCATAGAACAACCAGGTTGGAAGAGACCCACCGGATCATCGAGTCCAACCGTTCTAAGCAAAGTAGATGCATTGTGAAGATCCAAAGAAACAAAGCAAGTTTTCTTAGAATCGTAGAATGGTTTGGGTTGGAAGGGACCTCCAAGCCCATCCAGTTCCACTGGGCAGGGACACCTCCCACTGGATCAGGGGCTCCAAGCCCCATCCAGCCTGGCCTTGAAATTCAAGTATCACATACTCTTTTCTCTCTTTGTGCTTCCAGCTCCTTTCCAGTTCTTTTTCGGCTTGAAAGTCTTGATACTCTTGAAGCTCTTGTTCCCAGTTTTTGAGATATTTGGCTTCTCTGTCAAAATACTCAAGGACCTCGACTTGCTGCAAACGCAATCACAAACAAGCATCACTATGAGAATTCCAGCTGATGGTCTGAGACGTATTATCAGTTTATCTGTATTGGAAATACGTCTATTTGCAGTAAAGCTATATAAAGATTAAACGAGTTGATTTTGGATCCAAATCTGCATGAGGTTACGTAAGTTTTATTACTCTGTGGCAAAAAAATTGCTGAACTTTGACTGTGTTTTCATGCAGCCACAGTGGAATTTTGGCAACTGTCACCCAAGTTGCCTCCAGGGTCCTCCTGTCAGGGTGAAACCAGCTTTGCTACAGGTGCTTTTAGGAGAACGTGGTCAGACTCATCTCCAGTCAATTGCTGTTCGTTTAAAAGCGAGTTTTTCCAGCAAGTTTTCTCTTTCCATGTTGGAGTTTTCAGGAGAAAAGCTCACAGAAATAATAAAAATCCTTTACCAACCTCATTTCTCAAAGGGTCCCGAAGCGTCTGACAGATTTCCAAAACACGCAGCACTCCGGACTCATCAGAAACAGCTAAAAAGTGCTGCTTGGCTGAAAGATATTTGACAAAAAAACCACATAAACAATCTAAATTCCAGCAGTTACACATTCCTCCACCCAAACACGTGCTCCGGAGGGGTCGGGTTTGTGAAGGCTGTTTGGATTTATTGTTCACTGCGGTGAGAAGGCAGCCTTCTTGCTCTCTTGTGGTCTTAAAAAATGAAATATATAATATTTAATACTATATATAAATCCTAATTAATATATATCCATGCTTTGTCAGACTTTTTTTAATAATTAAATGTTTTCAGCTGGTTTGTGCCGCACTCTCACGCTTGGAATGTGGTGTAGGTGGTGTTTTATACACAGCACAGGATTAAATTAGTGGAAAGGGAGGGAGACCTCATTACTCTCTCCAACTACCTGAAAGGAGGTTGTGGAGAGGAGGGAGCTGGGCTCTTCTCCCAAGGGACAGGGGACAGGACAAGAGGGAATGGCCTCGAGCTCCACCAGGGGAGATTTAGACTAGAGATTAGGAGGAAGTTTTTCACACAGAGGGCCATTGGGCACTGGAATAGGCTGCCCAGGGAGGTGGTTGATTCACCTTCCCTGGAGGTGTTTAAGGTGTGGGTGGATGAGGTGCTGAGGGACATGGTTTAGTGTTTGATAGGAATGGTTGGACTCGATGATCCGATGGGTCCCTTCAAACCTGGTTATTCTATCATTCTATGATTCTATGAAATATGTACTTACCTATTATATAAGAGAATGATAATGGGATTAATGTGCCTTGGAGTCACGGGTTGTGTTAGAAATGGGTTGGGACAGTAAAGTGTGATCCCAACCAACAATTCACCTTCCCTGGAGGGGTTTAAGGTGTGAGTGGACGAGGTGCTGTGGGACATGGTTTAGTGTTTGATAGGAATGGTTGGACCCGATGATCCGGTGGATCTCATCCAACCTGGTGATTCTATGATTCTATGATTCTATGAACATACGTGAGGCAGTTGGGCTGATGAATGTGATCATTGCTTCAGAGATCTTCTGGGAATCAGTTGGCTCGTGAGTTTTCTTCAGTAAGTCCCAAATATCGATGTTTCCGTCATCTCTGCCAACGAAAAAAACTCCTGGTCTGGTTAAGGACCAGTGTCCCGCGGTGTATCTTCCAGCAGAGCAGCTTGACTGAAGGATGGGCCCATTCTTCATGTTGTTTTGAAAACAAATGAAAGATAGAGTCAATAATCAAACAATAACCAATCCATTCATTTCCTGTCATTTGAGAACAGTTACTATTT
Source organism: Coccyzus lansbergi (assembly GCA_033558105.1). Taxonomy (NCBI): domain Eukaryota; kingdom Metazoa; phylum Chordata; class Aves; order Cuculiformes; family Coccyzidae; genus Coccyzus; species Coccyzus lansbergi. Next base: position 235,647 of record JAUMJK010000244.1, read on the forward strand.
AAACATAGAATCATAGAACAACCAGGTTGGAAGAGACCCATTGGATCATCGAGTCCAACCATTCCTATCAAAACAATCCTATTACAAAAATTATATCGATGGCAACATTGATATAAACTTCTGCAGATAGAGAGAGAGTTGTGGAGAAGTACAAACTGTGATATCTCACTTCCAGTAATCTGTTTATCTCCTGTTACAGTCTCTGCTCTTGAGGTTTTGCAGGTGCCACGAACTTGGATTCTGCTAACTTGGAGGTGAGACCCTCACCCTTCCAATTTAAAGCCATTTCTCCTTGTCCCTTGTAAAAAGTCCCTCCCCAGCTTTCCTGGAGCCCCTTTCAGCACTGGAAGATGCTCTAAAGTCTCTTCTCCAGGCTGAACAACCCCAGCTCTCTCAGCCTGTCCTCATAGCAGAGGGGCTCCAGCCCTTGGATCATCTCCGTGGTCTCCTCTGGACCCATTCCAACAGTTCCATCTCCTTCTCACATTGGGGATTCCAGAACTGGAAACGGGTACAGGTGGGATCTCACGAGAGAGGAGCCAAGGGGGAGAATCCCCATCCCTGCTGATGTGAAGAAAAAGGAAAAGCTTTTTTTTATACCAGATTTATTTCTGAATGATGAAGCTTCATGACCTTGAGTCTACCATACTTATCTCCTATAAAACTATCAATTCTGTTCCATAGAATCATAGAACAACCGGGTTGGAAGGGACCCATCGGATCTTCTAGTCCAACCATTCCTATCAAACACTAAACCAAGTCCCTCAAGACCTCATCCACCCGTCCCTTAAACACCTCCAGGGAAGGGGAATCAACCCCCTCCCTGGGCAGCCTATTCCAATACCCAATGACCTTTTCCATGAAAAACTTCCTCCTAATCTCCAACCTAAATCTCCAGCTGTGTTAAAATAACTTACTGTAACCTCTTCCTTCCAAATGGCAAAATTCCGGTCTCCAATGCTTAGGATGATGTCTTCAAAAAACGGAGACCTCTGGAGTGTGTGGATGCTTCTATCATGGACGGTGTATTTCTGAGCCTGCTTTTTACCTAACGGAATGAAAAAGGCACTTGCTGGTAACGAGCGCTTTGGTGATCACCTTCACAATGGGAATTGCGTGAGAGGAAATAGGGAGTGCAGGATCCAGAACAATCTTCGAAGAGAGCAGCCTGAATTTTTTTCAGTCACAAGGCACAGGAATTGGAATTCCTGCAAATCCAGTTATTGTGAAGCTCCTTGAATCTTGTGTTCAGTTGTGGGCCCCTCAGCACAAGAAGGATGTTGAGGCTCTGGAGCGAGTCCAGAGAAGAGCAACGAAGCTGGTGAAGGGACTGGAGAACAGGCCTGATGAGGAAGGGCTGAGAGAGCTGGGGGTGTTTATCCTGGAGAAGAGGAGGTTGAGGGGAGACCTCATTGCTTTCTGCAAGTACCTAAAAGGAGGTTGTGGAGCTGGGCTCTTCTCCCAAGTGACAGGGGACAGGACAAGCGGGAATGGCCTCAAGATCCACCAGGGGAGGTTCAGGCTCGACATTAGGAAAAAATTCTTAACAGAAGGGGTCATTGGGCACTGTTGGAGGCTGCCCAGGGAGGGGGTTGATTCACCTTTCCTGGAGGGGTTTAAGGGATGAGTGGTCGAGGTGCTGAGGGACATGGTTTAGTGTTTGCTAGGAATGGTTGGACTCGATGATCCGATGGGTCTCTTCCAACCTGCTTGTTCTACGATTCTATGATTCTATGACTTGAAAGATTTGTGCCAATAGGTACATAGTGATGCACCAGTAATACTGGATAGAATCATAGAATCACCAGGTTGGAAGAGACCCATCGGATCATCGAGTCCAACCATTCCTAGCAAACACTAAACCATGTCCCTCAGCACCTCATCTAATTGTCCCTTAAACACCTCCAGGGAAGGTGACTCAACCCCCTCCCTGGGCAGCCTATTCCAATGCCCAATGACCCTCTGTGTGAAAATCTTCCTCCTAATCTCTAGCCTAAATCTCCCCTGGTGGAGCTTGAGGCCATTCCCTCTTGTTCCGTCAAATACATTTGACATCCAAGCTTCTTACACTTTCGAGGCTGCTCTGCTGAATCCTGGTGCCATCAGTGAGACAGACTATTAGAGCAGGTGAACAAGAACTTTAAGAAGACAGAGTGCAAGTGCCACCACTTTAAAGTTAGCGAAATATGTTTAAACGGGTATTAAGAAACTTGTACTCACTAACTGGTTTTGCCAAGTCACCGTCGATTTCCATGTTCAAGTCAGAATAAATAATTTTGCCTTCCTGTGATGATGGAAAAATTAAGGAAATGCATTTAACATGAAATATATTCTGAGTAAAATGAAAACTTGCAGCCAATGACGGTTTGAATGCTTCGGGGAAAGGTAAGCAGAGGCAAAAAGAGGCCAAATTTTCATTTCCATGTGAATTCAAAACAGGGAAAGATTTGGGAATTTCTATATGTCGGGTAGTAAGAGTGCTATGAAGAGCTGGGGCTTCCTAAAATAGAAGTGACTTGTGGGGGAAATTGAAATATTTTCACCTGACACTCAACACCAAAAAAATGTTACTATTCTTATGAGTTCTGGAATATGGAAATAGTATTTGGTTCCTGAGGGTAGGTAGTTAAGTTTAACACATTTTCATAGAATCATGGAAGGGTTTGAGTTAGAAGGGACCTTAAAGCCCATCCCATCCCACCTCTGCCATGGGCTGGGACACCTCCCACTGGATCAGGGTGATCAAAGATCCATCCAACCTGCCCTTGAACCCCTCCAGGGATGGGGCAGCCACTCCTGCTCAGGGCAACCTGGGCCAGGGCCTCCCCACCCTCACAAGAAAACATTTCTTCCCAAGATCTCATCTCAATCTCCCCTCTTCCAGCTGAAATTCATTCCCCCTTGCCCTATCCCTCCACACCCTAATTAAAAGCCCCTCCCCAGCTTTCCTTTCAGTCTTGGAAGCTACTCTGAAGTCTCCTTGGAACCTTCTCTTCTCCAGGCTGAACAACCCCAACTCTCCCAGCCTGTCCTCATACGGGAGGTGCTCCAGCCCTCGGATCATCTCTGTGATCTCCTCTGGACTCAATCCAACAGCTCCATGTCCTTACGGAGCTGAGGACTCCAGAACTGGATGCAGGATTTGGAGGTGAGATTCTATTCTTTAGGCTGGAAATTAGGAGGAAGTTTTTCACAGAAAGGGTCATTGGACATTGGAATAGGCTGCCCAGGGAGGTGGTTGATTCCCCTTCCCTGGAGGGATTTAAGGGATGGGTGAATGAGGTGCTGAGGGACTTGGTTTAGTGTTTGATAGGAATGGTTGGACTCGAAGATCCGATGGGTCCCTTCCAACCTGGCTGTTCTATGATTCTATGAGAGTAGAGCAGAGGGGCCAAAGCTCCCTCTTCTCCAGGCTAAACACCCCCAGCTCTCTCTCTCCTCCTTGCTCTAACGGTCTCACTGCTTTGCCTGGGTTGGTTTTCTGGGCTGTGAGTGCATGTTGCATTTTGAAAATATCTCTTAATTCTCCTCTTTGAGTAATGGTTCATCATGTACCAATTATTGGGATGTTGCTATTATTTGAAGCATGTTACTCGATGCATTAAAATGGGAATATAATGTGGCCTGTCCAGAAAGTTAACACATCCATTTTTTGGATTTGTTTCCCAGGGAGGGGGTTGAGTCACCTTCCCTGGAGGGGTTTAAGGTGTGGGTGGTTGAGGTGCTGAGGGACATGGTTTAGAGATTGGTGGGAATGGTTGGACTCAATGATCCGGTGGGTCTCTTCCAACCTGGTGATTCTATGATTCTACCAGAAGAAAATGGGCAAGTTCATACATTTGTGAAAACTCTATTCTTTAATTGTTCTGTCGCTTGGATAGCTTGGAATAAGGTTTTAATTAGTAATCTATTCTTTTCACTTACTTCCGTTCCAATGAAAAGGCTAGCGGAGAGATTCTCTAGTATTTGCTGGTTTCTGCTTTGACCATACGGGTTGTCTTGGGCGCGTGCTTTTGAGGTGGTCCGAGCTCGTCTCCTGTCTGGGAAACATTTATTTATTACACACTGATATTTCATAGAATCATAGAATCACCAGGTTGGAAGAGACCCACCAGATCATCGAGTTTGAATAACAGTACATTTAAGAAACCTTTTCCCCCCAATGCATTTGGCTCCACAACATTTGTTTGATAGCGTTTGATAGGAATGGTTGGACTCGATGGTCCGATGGGTCTCTTCCAACCTGGTTGTTCTATGATTCTATGATTTTCTTGCTCAGTTTTCATTATGTATACGCTGAAATATAAGCTTATGAAAATAATTCTCCCCAATAAAATGTAATAAAAAAATAATTACCTGAGGTTTTGTAGCGATAATGTAGTTCTCTTAAACTGATTCTGATGGGAATGCAGTCTATATTGGTATTGCTTTTGCACAGGTTTATCTGCTCAGAAAAAAAATGCATTCACTGACTCATTTGGTCAGATCTTTGAGGTATGAGACTAAATAACTTCCTACTGTAATCATAGAATCGTGTGGCTGGAAAAACAATTTGCGATCATCGAGTCCAACTGTATCTGTCCACTGCTAGACCAGATCCCCGAGTACCTCATCTACCCATCTTCTAAATCCCTCCAGGGATGGGGACTCCACCACCTCTTGGGCAGCCCTTTCAGTGCCTGAGAATGGTTTCGGTAAAGAAATTTTTCCTGATATCCAATCTGAACCTACCCTGGTGCAGCTTGAGGCCATTCCCTCTCACTCTATCACCTGTAGCCTGGGAGAAGAGGCCAACACCCACCTCTCTACACCCTCTTTTCAGGGAGCTGTAGAGAGTGATGAGGTCTCCCCTCAGCCTCCTTTTGTCCAAGCAGAAGATAGGTCTTCTCAGCATGCAGTGTTCATAGAATCACCAGGTTGGAAGAGACCCACCAGATAATCGAGTTCAACTATTCCAAACAAACACTAACTTATGTCCCTCAGGACCTTGTCCGCGTGCTCCTTAAAACCCTCCAGGGAAGGTGACTCAACCCCCTCCCTGGGCAGCCTATTCCAATGCCCAATGACCCTCTGTGTGAAAAACTTCCTCCTAATCTCCAGCCTAAATTTCCCCTGGTGGAGCTTGAGGCCATTCCCTCTCATCCTGTCCCCTGTCACTTGGGAGAAGAGCCCAGATCCCTCCTCTCTACAACCTCCTTTCAGGTAATCGTAGAGAGTAATGAGGTCTCCTCATTATCTACTTGATCTTTCTGTTCCATATTTGTGTGCAGTACCTTTACGACAGGTTTCCAGCAGAGATCGAGATGTTTCCCTGAAACGTCAGGAGGTTTATAAAACATGTCCCCTGCTACTTTCTCAGATGGAGGTTGTTCAGTTAGGTTGGTGGCTGGAATATCCCAAAGTAGGATTGAGCTGCAAAATGATCGTATAATATTATTCCCTATTTTTTTGTTTCAAAGTCAGATGCACTTTTCCATACATTTTAAAGTTGTGGGTTTAGCCTTTTATCTCTAAACTCTGCATAGCAATAAACTCTGAGAAGCAAATTCTAGATAATTAATTGCTTCTTTTATAAATGAGGGTGTATATTCACAGAATCATAGAACAACCAGGTTGGAAGGGACCCATCGGATCATCGAGTCCAACCATTCAACCCCCTCCCTGGGCAGTCAATTCCAATGCCCAATGACCCTCTGTGTGAAAAACTTCCTCCTAATCTCCAGCCTAAATCTCTCCTGGTGGAGCTTGAGGCCATTCCCTCTTGTCCTGTCCCCTGTCACTTGGGAGAAGCGCCCAGCTCCCTCCTTTATTCATCTTTTCATCAGTTGTTATCTATACTAGAGCAGCCAGATAACATTCATACTCTTATGGGAAGTTACTGGGTGAAGTTACTGGTGCTACTGGGTAAATTCCTGGAGGCTCATAGAACCAGAAACGAATTCTGCATCAGGTAATTGAGTAATCAAAATCAAACCTCATTCCCAGCTCTCGTATGTACCAATTTATTTGCTGATATTCGAGACGGATGGTCCCATTCCCTTCAATCTATCATCACACTGGAGTTTTCTGCTCCTCTTGCTCCTTTTCCTGCTCCTCCTTTTGCTCCTCTTGCTCTGCTCTGGACACTCAGTCGCAGATTTGATACAGACAATGATAATTTTCCTCATTGCTGACATCTCCCTTTTCTAACAGGATTTCATAGAATCATAGAATCATCAGGTTGGAAGAGACCCACCGGATGATCGAGTCCAACCATTCCTATCAAACACTAACCCATGTCCCTTAATTCCCTCAGGGCCTGCGCTGGATGACATTACAGAGAACCCCCAGCTCTTATTTTGGGTGAATACTTGTGAATTGGAGCCCTGGTGTGTGAGTACTTCAAATTATTTCTTCCGTGCGCCTTACTTGCCTTACACTGTGAAGTTATTAACAATGGCATTTGCAGTCCTTCTTCTACCTTAGTTCTTCAAAGACTTCTCTGGTTTTGATTAGGAAAAATACCTTTATATCATTATATATTGTCGAATGACGAGGCTGGTGAAGGGGCTGGAGAACAGGCCTGATGAGGAACGACCGAGAGAGCTGGGGGTGTTTAGCCTGGAGAAGAGGAGGCTGAGAGGAGACCTCATTGCTCTCTCTAACTACCTGAAAGGAGGTTGTGGAGAGGAGGGAGCTGGGCTCTTCTCCCAAGTGCCAGGGGACAGGACGAGAGGGAATGGCCTCAAGCTCCACCAGGGGAGATTTTGGCTGGACATTATGAGGAAGGTTTTCATGGAAAGGGTCACTTGGGCACTGGCAGAGTCTGCCCAGGGAGGTGGTTGAGTCACCTTCCCTGGAGGTGTTTATAGTGCGAGTGGATGAGGTGTTGAGGGACATGGTTTAGTGTTTGATGAGAATGGTTGGACTCGGTGATCTGGTGGGTCTCTTCCAACCTGGTGATTCTATGATTCTATGATCTAAGTGTGGTGATACAGCTCTTCAAGCCAATGCGTGTGCGGCTAACGTGCTGCTTAAGAAAATAAACATATATACCTGAGAATTTTCAGTTAACAAACCCTTAATGCCATATTGTAAAGGGCTTAAATGGTGGAGAATGTGATGCTTGTCTTCTGCATATGGAACTCCAGCTATGCAGAATAAGCTGATAGGAATCCAGAAGTGTTCTGGTTAAATCATCCTCTATAAAGGTTTCCAGAGGAAAGTGGAAGGCATCTCATAGAGTATATATTATACCTACCAGTCAGGGGAGCAGGTCACAAGCTGCACACAGGTTTCAGCTTTGTTTTCAGAAGTAGCAACCATTTGCTTGTCCTAAAAACAACAGTAACAGTGGTTATGGGGAGAGAAGATGACGCCAGAAAATAATTACACTTTTCTAAGTAAGTTTTTCAACACAGAAAATGGGCTTCTAGAAACAAAACCATTGTTTCTGCTTGGGTCATGTTTGAGAATCAGGACTTATTAACCTGTAGTTATAAAGTCAAGACATTGTACAAATGTACTTTGGGTTAATCAGTTTTGTCTGCTCCAAATTCGAAATGAATCATAGAATCACAGAATCACCAGGTTGGAAGAGACCCACCAGATCATCGAGTCCAACCGTATGAAGCTCTCTCGATAAATCCTGGTTGGTACCACAGCAAGTTGATAGGAATGGTTGGACCTGATGATCCGGTGGGTCTCTTCCAACCTGGTTGTTCTATGATAAGTCAGGATCTCCTTAGGTTGCCACATTTAAAACTTTTTTATCCAAAGAGGAAATCATTGAGAAATTTCTCTTGTGGAGTTAATTGTAGCGAAAAATCTTTACCAAGTTTACACCATGGGTTAACTTTTTAAACTCTCACTCAGTTAGACTGAACTGCAGGATGGTAGTGGAGCCTTCAAATGTTAATTATTGAGTTTAGTTTGTGTTTGTGAAGTTCTGCAGGTTTTACAGAACTTATAATTTACCAAGTAGCCATTGTCTTATAGCAAATTTCATAGAATCCTAGAAGAACCAGGTTGGAAGAGACCCACTGGGTCATCGAGTCCAACCATTCCTATCAAACACTAAACACATTTATTTTAATTTATTCAGAAAAATCAAGGAAATGGGTTTGGGGGGAAGGGAATAAGTGATTATAGGCCATGCCCTGATCAAATATAATTTCCAGTATATGCAAAATGTGGATTTTTTTGCCAAATCCTACTCCAATTTTCATTTGTGTGTTGCTTACTTGAAGCCAACATGATAATCTCACAACTGTGCAAAACTAGATTAGGTTCTAGATATAATTTGGCATACTTTGCTGTTGCTATGCAATGGTAACTGCTGATTTAGGAACTGTGCCATAAGAGCTGCAGTGCTGTGCAAAAAGGCCGACACACGTGTTCTGTGTTTATATAACAAAAATTATATCCAAGGGCACCGCTAAATATTGACAAAGTCATTCTTTTGTCAGTGTTGTTTACCAAGGATGAGTTTCCCGTATCTGTTATCCCAGAGGAATATGAAAACAGCTTTCTGAGCTTAAACCTTGGCAAGAAAACCCCATCGAAACAATAAAAAAACCCCACAACAGATTCTCCTATCCAATCCCTTTCTGTACGTTTTACATCTGCTATCAATTAGTATACACAGGGATTACTGCAGCATAATTAATAATCATAGAATCATAGAACAACCAGGTTGGAAGAGACCCATCGGATCATCGAGTCCAACCATTCCCATTAAAAACACTAAATCATGTCCCTCAGCACCTCATACACCTGTCCCTTGCACACCTCCAGGGAAGGTGTTTAAGGTGCTACTTTCTTAGGTAGCAGATTAGGAGAGCAATACAAAGAAGAGAAATGGATTTTGAAGCTCACCTCAAAAGAAGCTGTCAGCCAGTGTAGGTCTGTTACTGGTTTTTTATGACTTTCCTCTATGGAAGAGACTATGCAGCAGCTCACTCGAGGTGGCTCTGTGCTACTCTGCTGGGTTTCTGTAAGTGAAGGCTAGAAATCAGAGAATCAGAGAATCACCAGGTTGGAAGAGACCCACCAGATCATTGAGTCCAACCATTCCAACCAATCTCTAAAGCATGTCGCTCAGTACCTCATCCACCTGTCCCTTAAACACCTCCAGGGAAGGCAAGTCAACCCCCTCCCTGGGCAGCCTGTTCTGTTGCCTAATGACCCTTTCTGTGAAGAATTTTTTCCTAATGTCCAGCCTGAACCTTCCCTCGTGGAGCTTGAGGCCATTCCCTCTCGTCCTGTCCCCTGTCACTTGGGAGAAGAGCCCAGCTCCCTCCTCTCCACAACCTCCTTTCAGGTACTTGTAGAGAGCAATGAGGTCTCCCCTCAGCCTCCTCTTCTCCAGGATAAACACCCCCAGCTCTCTTAGACGTTCCTCATCAGGCCTGTTCTCCAGCCCCTTCCCCAGCCTCGTTGCTCTTCTCTGGACTCACTCCAGAACCTCAACATCCTTCTTGTGCTGAGGGGCCCACAGCTGAGCACAGGATTCAAGGAGTGGCCTCACCAGTGCTGAGTACAGAGGGAGAAGAACCTCCCTGGACCTGCTGGTCACACCATTTCTGATACAAGCCAAGATGCCATCGATATTTAGAATAAGATATTTAGAACAGAACCCTTCACCGTATTAACATCTGTCATCTCGTCATCATCATCATCAACAGGTTTCTCATTTTGCAGCTTTTCTTCATGTTCAGAAATATCCCACAGTACAACCTGCAAGAAAAAAAATAGAATATATTACAAATTATTTAATCCCTTATGTTGATCTGCATTATTTTCAAACGGAGTTCATGGGGATTTGGGGCAAAAGGAGTAATTCACTTAGGAAATCTTGAAAGTATTTCCTCTTCAGTCTGATTTAGGCTGGACATTAGGAGGAAGTTTTTCCCAGAAAGGGTCATTGGGCATTGGAATAGGCTGCCCAGGGAGGTGGTTGATTCACCTTCCCTGGAGGTGTTTAAGGGACGGGTGGACGAGGTGCTGAGGGACATGGGTTAGTGTTTGATAGGAATGGTTGGACTTGATGATCCGGTGGGTCTCTTCCAACCTGGTGATTCTATGATTCTATGATGCAATCAGTTGAAAGGCTGCACTTGTCTCGATAGAAGAAAACAGAATTTTTAGCTTGACCTATTTATCAGAGCTGTTGCCGCAAAGAAACATCGTACAGCGCACAGGATCAGAGAATTCCTGACACTGATCTCTGTCTTGTGACACAATAAATTATTATGAATGTCGAGTATGCTTCTTCACCCTTATTTTTATAACGAAAGAAATACAGAAATATCTGATTTTATTCTTAAACTGCAGCTTCTCACCTGTCCAGTGATGCAGCCACCGGCGACGACATTTGGATCACTTGGACTGAACTGAAAGCAGTCGATGTCTTCAGGACACTCCAAAATTAACTAGAAAGAAAGGAACAAAACAGTTGAGAACACAGTCACGTTGATTGTTTGTTCTTGTTATTTAAACACTCAGCATATTTAAAAGTAAAGATTAAATACCTGAGGCTGGATAGGGTCATAAATGCTCCAAAAAAGTATTACTGTTTGCTGCAGCAGCGATTTCTCACAGAGGTTAACTTCTTCTTCATGAGAAAGGCGCCGTCTTGCTGATACTGCTACGATCCCTGATTGAGGGAGAAAACGAATTTTCTCAGAAGCAACAACTGAAGTTTCAACGTGCTGTTAATTATTCAAAGTGATTTATAATGATACCTTCTGATTACAGTGGCAGAAACACCTCAACCTGGACATACATTTTCCTTTTTAGAGGTCAACTTTGAAGATATTATTTTTGTTAATTAATAATGAGTTGTGGCATCTAAAGATCAGGATAAAATTCAACTTTTTTGCTAATCCTCCTTAAAACTGTGATACCTGAACTGATGTGACTTGTCCAGGCCACACGTCGTGAAATCAAAATTCAACTTTTTTGCTAATACTCTTTAAAGCTGTGATACCTGAACTGATGTGACTTGTCCAGGCCACACATCATGAAATCGAATATTTTGTTGCTGAATTAATTCCCTACACAGATTGCAGCATCGGCTTTGGTTCGGTTGGACTCAAAGATCTCAAAGGTCTTCTCCAACCAAGCGATTCTACGATTCCATGATTCTGTTCATATGTTGTGTAGCTGGAATGTTTATATAGAACTTAATTGTGCCTTTAAGCCTCTCTGTAGAGCAACAATCCCCGGCAGAGAGCAAGAGGAGATATCTGAGTGCCTCGTGATGCTCTCTGGCACTCGTCAGGAGAGCAGGGGAGTGTTGTGGCTCTAATATTCCTCCACGAGTATTAGGCATGCGACAAGAACCAGGTATGGGGAGAATGTTGATGGTCTGCAGAGTCACCAGAAGGACCTGGCACAGTCGCAGTCCCACTCAAATGTGCCTCATAAAGTGTTCAGTTGTGGGCCCCTCACCACATGAAGGATGTTGAGGCTCTGGAGTGAGTCCAGAGAAGAGCAGCAAAGCTGGTGAAGGGGCTGGAGAACAGGCCTGATGAGGAACGGCTGAGAGAGCTGGGGGTGTTTAGCCTAGACAAGAGGAGGCTGAGGGGAGACCTCATTACTCTCTACAACTTCCTGAAAGGAGGTTGTGGAGAGGAGGGAGCTGGGCTCTTCTCCCAAGGGACAGGGGACAGGACGAGAGGGAATGACCTCAAGCTCCACCAGGGGAGGGTCAGGCTCAACATAAGGAAAAAAAATTTTCACAGAAAGGGTCACTGGGCAGTGGCAGAGGCTGCCCAGGGAGGGGGTTGACTCCCCTTCCCTGGAGGTGTTTAAGGGACGGGTGGATAAGGTGCTGAGGAACATGGGTTAGTGTTTGATAGGAATGGTTGGTCTTAATGATCCGGTGGGTCTCTTCCAACCTGGTGATTCCATGATGCTATAAGGGAGAAATCTCCCTTTCCTATGATCTCTGCTTATCGGTCAGCACGATGGACTTTGCACGGCTGGTGTGAACTCCACAAAGGATTTATCCATCTCATTTTTCGCTTCATCTCAAATCAGAAATTCAGAAATTCCAAATTGGTTGTTTTGTGTTTTTTTTTTAATTTAAAAGCCAATAATTTTATGAAAGATGGCTATTTTACACCTGTCACATAATAAGTGTCATTCAAGTCTCAAATATACTTGAACAGTGTGTATATATATATATATATATATATATATACTTGAACAGTATCTATTGGAGGTGATTGATTCACCTTCCCTGGAGGGGTTTAAGGGACGGGTGGATGAGGTGCTGAGGGACATGGGTTAGTGTTTGATAGGAATGGTTGGACTCGATGATCTGGTGGGTCTCTTCCAACCTGGTTGTTCTATGATTCTATGATTTTAACAGCGTTACCATCAATGGTCGGATGCCAGCAAACGCAGCAAATGGTGCTGTCCTTGAGCTCCGTGAAGGACTGGTACGCTTCAAGCAAAACACCTAGCTTGCCACCAGAACCATCTTCTCCCAGGGCCTTCCAGTCGTCATAAAAAGCATTCATAATTTCATTTTGCTGCAACGCGATTTCCATTCTGTTTCGTGAAAAGAAGAGTTAAGACTTTAAAGAATCCAGGTCAAACTACTCGGTGGTCAAACCACAAATAATTCTGTAGAGCAACAGCTTCTTTTCACATAGAATTATGACCATAATAGTAAAAAAAATTGCTAATTCTGTTAGCAGACATCACAGTAAAGAAACCCTCTTCCATTTAAATGTAAGTAACCAATTGTACAAAGGATTTAACTCTAGTTTTGTGTAATTTTACAGGTCTTATGAAAAAACATCAGCAAGTGGGACTTGTTGAGTGACTGAGGGCTTTGCTCTTCTGCATGAGCTTCTGCTGGAACAAGCAGTGTTTGAAAGGTCAGCTTTGTGGTTTGTTTGAAAACATGTATCACTATCAACTTTAAGGGCTCTAATATCTATTTAAACCAACATGCATCTACGGCATAGGTTTCATGTTAATTTTCAGAAACAAATATTAAGTAAATATTTGTTAATGTTATAATAATAAGCAAGAGAAAACCAAAAATGTATATAAAACCAAAAAAAGCAGGTTTTGACCAGACTCATGGTCCACTCAGACAAGATTTCTTGCTTATATTCTGTACTATTTCAGCTTTTAACGTGTGTTGCTGCAGTGATTTTACCTTAAACTGACGGATGTAAGAAAGTCTCTCAGTTTCTCAGATGACAGATTCTCTTCTTTCTCTTCGTCTGACATCTGTCTAGGAAAATACTGTGTGGCTGCATTTTTCGGATAGGTCCTAAGCAATTGGAAGGAATTTGGATGTGAGTAAGCACTGAAACAATTTCAGAAGCAGAAACCAAATTTTAGAGGTCAATGGGGGCCAGAGCTCTACTGTGACAAAGATCTTTAGAAAAGACCGAAAGGAGAAAGATGCAAACGGAGCATCCAGTTCTGTTCTCTTAATCAGTTTGTACTTGAGTAACTCCAGAAGAGTTGAGATAATTTCCATAATCGTAGAATCATAGAACAACCAGGTTGGAAGAGACCAACAGATCATCGAGTCCAACCATTCCCACCAATCTCTAAACCATGTCCCTCAGCACCTCATAGAATCATAGAACAACCAGGTTGGAAGAGACCAACAGATCATCGAGTCCAACCATTCCCACCAATCTCTAAACCATGTCCCTCAGCACCTCATAGAATCATAGAACAACCAGGTTGGAAGAGACCCATTGGATCATCGAGTCCAACCACTCCTATCAAACACTAAACCAAGTGCCTCAGCACCTCGTCCACCCACACCTTGAACACCTCCAGGGAAGGTGAGTCAACCCCCTCCCTGGGCAACCCATTCCAAAACTTTAGTTCCGTAACTTTCGTTGAGGTCAGAAACATAATAAATAAGCTGATAAATATTTTCTCGCACTTACCAGTTCGTCTGAGTACCAGCTTCTCTGACCTGTGGAACCATCTGTGTGCCCACATCTTTCTCCAGCACTTTAATACTGAAAGCTTTGTCTTCATAGGACGTGCATTCAACGTAACTGTCTTTTGCTTCTGAAGCATTCTTATCGGTGAATGTAATTGGTGCACCAAACATCCTGCGTACTCGAGAAACCATATATTTAACCTGGAAAAGAGATATTTCTGGAATTAGCAGAGGAGAAAGTTTTTGGCAAGGTCGTTCTGTAAAATGGCAGCATTTGTATAATAGTAGAATTGATTTTGTCGGTGATTTCTGTGCTGGGTTTACTCATATATAGAATCATAGAACAACAAGGTTGGAAGAGACCTACCAGATCATCGAGTCCAACCATTCCTACCAAGCACTGACCCGTGTCCCTCAGGACCTCATCCACCTGTCCCTTAAACCCCTCCAGGGAAGGTGAATCAACCCCCTCCCTGGGCAGCCTCTGCCAGTGACCTTTTCAGTGAAGAATTTTTTCCTTATATCGAGCCTGAGCCTCCCCTGGTGGAGCTTGAGGCCATTCCCTCTCGTCCTGTCAAACGAACCAGGGGCTCCCTGGAAATCTTAACTGTAAATGGATTCTGGGTTCTTGGAATATAATTATAATGATTCAACTTGTTATCTGGCCACATAGTAAATAGAGCAAGAAGTAGCAGAAATGCTAATGACTAGAAGATCAGGACTTTTGAAGTTCCAGTTTGAGTAGTCAATATGTCCAGAGCAGCCTTATGTCCCTTATTTGCAGCATTTAAAGAGAATAGAGTTGTAAAACAGAAAAAAACCCAATTTTCTGCAGCACTTTTACTTTGTTAAAGGTTGAGCTCGTTCTCTCTCTCTCTTTTCTTATTGAAAAATGCCACGAAAAGTTAGAATCACAACTTTCAATTTTCTGACTTCTTTGGAAGAAATTTAAACTAAATTTTGGGGGTTTGTGATATTTATTTGAGTGACGCCTGTTGATTCTGACCTTTCTAACCGTGTCTTTAACAGATTCTTCTTCAACTTCCTTTTCGCTGCCAAGAGAAACCCAAGGTTTGGACACGGGAGGTTTATAAGGTTCGATGTCCTGAGTTTCGTTTTCTTCTTCATTTTCTTCTGCTGTTTCTGGAGGCTGCGACACCAAACAGAGAAAAATAGTATTTCTGCAAAACTTTGGTGCTGAAATGTAAGTATTAACTAGAAACCCAGTTTTTAGTCTTTATTCACACATTCTTTGCTGTTGTATCAATGAATTAAGCCTGGATGTTCATCACCCCTTCATTCGTTTGCACATTAATATTTTCCAATAAACCTTAAATATTTAATATTTAACTGTTGTCTTGAAAGAATGACACGAGGGACATGGTTTAGTGTTTGATAGGAATGGTTGGACCTGATCATCCGGTGGGTTTCTTCCAACCTGCTGATTCTATGATTCTAATTGATAATAATTTTCTACATTTAGTCCCTCCTGCCTGGACTTGCACTTTGCTTCTCTAATAATTGTTAGACACTGGGTGACAAACTTGCTTTGAGAAATTATATAAACTGCCCTTAAACCTTCGGGAAAGCTATATATCTTGATTTGGAGCTCAAGAACATTTTAAAGTATGGTTTGAACAAGACATATGTATATTTTGTGATGAATAAGGATAATATTTCTTCGAAGATGCTCGATATATTATAGGCTTTTATTTTTGTGTCTGGGTCCTAGAATCACAGAACAACCATAGAATCATAGAACAACCAGATTGGAATCATAGAACAACCAGATTGGAATCATAGAACAACCATAGAATCATAGAACAACCAGGCTGGAAGAGACCCACTGGATCATCGAGTCCAACCATTCACAGACTCATTAGGTTGGAAAAGACCTTTGGGATTATCAAGTCCAACTGTACCTGTTCACTATTAAATCATATCCTTGAGCACTTCATCTACCTGTCTTCTAAATCCTTCCAGGGATGGGGACTCAATCACCTCCCTGGGGCTTGGTAGAGGAAATTAAAACTTATCATAGAATCATAGAATGGTTTGGGTTGGAAGGGACCTCAAGGCCTATCCAGTCCCAAATCTACCATGGGCAGGGACACCTCCCACTGGATCAGGGGCTCCAAGCCCCATCCAACCTGCCCTTGAAGCCCTCCATGCAGACGTAGTGGTTATAAAGACCATCAGAAGTAAAATATAAACCTTTAATTCAGTCTTTCTTGGTATAAATAATAATTTTACAGTGATACACATATTTTTCTATTATGAGATTAATGCTCAGGCACATCAGAGGCTTATGAATACAATATCATTCCTGAATCATAGAACAACCAGGTTGGAAGAGACCCACTGGATCATAGAGTCCAACCGTTCCTATGGAAGTATATGGTATAAGGCTGTATCTTCCTACCTTCAGAAGGTTTTCCTTGGCTTCCTCTGTAGCGACGAGGTAAAAGTTCTGGCCGTACTGCAACTCTGCGTCAAAAACTACCAAAAGTTCTTCACCAGGATATTCCTGTTTTAATTAAAACAATTAGTGAAAGCAAATAACATCCCAAACAGATACAATCCTGTGACTTCCAAAGCCGCCACCAGTGTAAATTCAGTATCTTTGGTTAATCTTGTGGTTTTAAGAGGGAATTTTGTGTGTTAACTGAAAATAACAGATTTTTTTTTAAAATCTTTTCATACAGAGAATTAAACTGTTTTAATGATTCTCTATAAGGAGGCCGTGAATTAGGGGAAGCCCAAATCCACGAAGCTCTGCCAGTTCACAGAATCGAAACGAGTAATATTTATGTTACTTTTAACATAGTTTTTAGTTAACAAAAAAAAAAAAGCAGATGGTGAGTCACGAGAAACTTTGAGTTGACAGTGGTCCATGACCTCTGGTTATTACAGCAATTGTGTATTTACACATCTAAACAAGGACAGGCCTTATCATTAAAAAAAATATCTACTGTCAGACCCTGAAGTCTGAAAGTGAGAATGAAACCTCTACATACAAGGACAACTTTTTTGACAGGGTGGAAGTCCGAAACGGCAGCTCTTGCATTCAGGTCCTGAATGACGTCTTCCTTTTTAATAAGTTTGAAACGGTTTTGCTCTGTGACGTCTTCATCCACTCGGCAATTAAAAATTTCTTGGGTCTGCGTCGTCAAAGCTAAAGGGAAGATTTCTGGGTGCCCTAGGGAAGAAGGTAAAATTGCACCATAGATGTGGGATTTTTAAGTAGTAAAATGAGCTGTTTTTTGTGAGAATGACTGATACCGTCCATCTTCCTTGTTTCATTCTATTTTCTTAGCTTGAGTTATTTAATATTTTATGTTAATTCCCAAAACTTCCCTGGAGGTGTTTAAGGTGTGGGTGGACAAGGTGCTGAGGGACATGGGTTAGTGTTTGATAGGAATGGTTGGACTCGCTGATCCAATGGGCCTCACCCAACCTGGTTGTTCTACGATTCTATGATTTTTCTTCCTTGCCTGTGGGTTAAATCGAAGTTCATGGAATCATGGAATGGTTTGAGTTGGAAGAGACCTTAAAACCCATCCAGCTCCAACGTCTCCAGCTGGGTCAGGATGCTCAGCTGATGTATCTAAACTGATGATGTTGACCAGCTGCCTCAGCATATTTTGAGGAACCATCTCTAACCTAAGCCAACGAGGACCGACAAAACAATAAATCCTTCTTAATCTGGTTTAGTGTTTGATAGGAATGGTTGGACTCGATGATCCGATGGGTCTCTTCCAACCTGGTTGTTCTATGATACTAATCTCTTATCCCGCGGGAAGCTAAATCTCCATTTAATCCTATCACGTAATATATAATGTTTGATGAATCTGACATTTATCCTTTCAAATCTTTCAGTGCTGCTCCTCCTGCTGTGCCTGCTCTGCTGCAGTCGTCACTAAAATGAATGACGGTGAAATATGGTGCTTCTGGCAAGCCCTGCACTGAACCAGGTAGGATTTTCTTGGTGCTGACAAGTTATGTTGCAGCACGTGATCCACTTAGAGCACTCACAGCCCAATCGTTCACTTTCTTTATCAGAAACGGTGTGACCAGCAGGTCGAGGGAGGTTATTCTCCCTCTGTACTTAGCACTGGTGAGACTGCACCTTAAATCCTGTGCTCAGTTCTGGGCCTCTCACCACAAGAAGGATGTTGAGGCTCTGGAGCAAGTCCAGAGAAGAGCCACGAAACTGGTGAAGGGGCTGGAGAACAGGTCTGATGAGGAACGGCTGAGAGAGCTGGGGGTGTTCAGCCTGGAGAAGAGGAGACTGAGGGGAGACCTCATTGCTCTCTACAACTACCTGAGAGGAGGTTGTGGAGAGGAGGGAGCTGGGCTCTTCTCCCAAGTGACAGGGGACAGGACGAGAGGAAATGGCCTCAAGCTCCGACAGGAGAGATTTAGGCTGGACATTAGGAAAAAGTTTTTCACAGAAAGGGTCAATGGGCACTGTCAGAGGCTTCCCAGGGAGGTGGTTGATTCACCTTCCCTGAAGGTGTTTAATTTTTGGGTGGATGAGGTGCTGAGGGACATGGTTCAGAGATTGGTGGGAATGATTGGACTCGATGATCCGATGGGTCTCTTCCAGCCTGGTGATTCTATGATTAAAACCCCTAAACAAGACTAACTATTGTTGATTCAAGAAGTTTGTATGATGTTATTTTTTTAAATGCTGAATCAAGCATATGGCCGTGTCCAAAAATACTAAAGAAATCTTTTCACAGGGATGTAGCTTTCAGGACCTGCACATAGTAGCGGTTTTTATCTTTTTCTAGCAATAGTTTAGCTATTTAGGTTTCTAACCTTATTTGCCACTAGGTGGAGGTAAAATTCTCTCAAAACTCAGCATCTCCAAGAAGACTGTAAATACATTTTTAAGAGGAAAACTTTCACCATCTGAGGGATCATTTAGTGCCCATTTTCATTAATTGCAGTGAAGTTAATCCGAGTGCAATTTTCGCTTTCTCCCATGTGTTCACAGGTTTATGTAAGGAGACAAGTGATTTATGATTTCTCTAAAAAACGACCTGGTTTGCATATTTGTCACATTATGTTCTAGCTTGTAGCACTAAAAGCTGTGCGGTTAAAAGCTAATTAAGAAGATGACCTTTTGGGCTGTTCCTGTAAACACTAGATAAAGTTTACACTGAAATCAATTTAAATTATGTCCAAATATATAACCTGCACCAATCAGGTCAGAAGTAAAATCTCATGAGAGATGTGGGAAAAAACCCACTTAAATTATTTGGTGTTTATGATACAAGATGATATTTCATAGAATCATAGAACAACCAGGTTGGAAGAGACCCACTGGATCATCGAGTCCAGCCGTATTTCAACTCAAAAAAATTACATCTTTTAGCTCATAACCATGGTCACACTTAAAACCACAAAACCTGCATTTTTTTTGCTCATAAGCAGAGGGACTTGATATCTTATGGCTCTTAAATAAGAGATTTTTATTCCCTACAAAGCAAATGACATCAATCAAGGTTTATTGATGCCTATGATTAATAACACAAGAATCTTTCAAGTTATAGAATCATAGAACAACCAGGTTGGAAGAGACCCACAGGATCATCGAGTCCAACCATTCCTATCAAACACTAACCCATGTCCCTCAAGGCCTCATCTACCCACACCTTAAACACCTCCAGGGAAGGTGAATCAACCCCCTCCCTGGGCAACTTCTGCCTGTGACCAATGACCCTTTCTGTGACGAATTTTTTTCCTAATCTCCAGTCTGAACCTCCCCTGGTGGAGCTTGAGGCCATTCCCTCTTGTCCCGTTCCCTGTCACTTGGGAGAAGAGCCCAACTCCCTCCTCCTCCTCCTCCTCCTCCTCCAAACTCCTTTCAGGTAGTTGTAGAAAGCAATGAGGTTTCCTCTCAGCCTCCTCCTCAGCTCTTCACCCCCAGCTCTCTCAGCCATTCTCCATAAGGCCTGTTCTCCAGCCCCTTCACCAGCTTCGTTGCTCTTCTCTGGACTCACTCCAGAGCCTCAATATCCTTCTTGTGGTGAGGGGCCCACAACTGAACACAGGATTTGAGGAGCGGTCTCACCAGTGCTGAGTCCAGAGGGAGAAGAACCTCCCTGGTCCTGCTGGTCACGCCGTTTCTCATACAAGACAGGATGCCGTTGGCCTTCTTGGCCACCTGGGCACACTGCTGGCTCATGGTCAGTTGCTGTCAACCAACACCCCCAGGTCCTTCTCCTCCAGGCATCTTTCTAGACAGACTTCTCCTAGTCTGTAGCTGCTCAGGGTTGTTGTGCCCCAAGTACAGGACCTGACATTTGGCCATGTTAAACCTCATCCTGTTGGTCTCAGCCCATGGATCCAGCCTGTTCAGATCCCTTTGGAGACTCTCGACCCTCCTTTCCTTCTCAGTCCCCAGTATTAGCAACATCAAATGCTTCAAACTGCTTAAAATCTTCCAAAACAATTAATTTAAATCCATCGCAGCACTTACCTATAGCAGCCATAGAAAGATCGACTTCATCTTTTTTACCTGAAATAAAATGATATGATATTATCTGTATTTTTTATTTAACAAACTAACTAGGAACATGCAGTCTTGTCCTTCTTAGGGCAATGCTTAAAATATCTTTAAACTTACAACTCAAAGCCATTCCAACTCACCTTGTCACTCCAAGCCCTTGTAAAAAGTCCCTCCCCAGCTTTCTTGTAGCCCCTTTCAACTCCTAGGAGGTCACTATCAAGATTCAAATTTCTATTCAATATTGTTATTGTGATACCACAAACTATTAAATCTAAACTAGGAAGATGAAGTGTAAGTATTGCAATGTAGCTTTGTTATGTTCCATATATTGGTTGCAAATTTGTAGTCATTAATTGTACATCTCTCATTTATATAAAATAGAGTATTCTAACATATTAACAGGCTGCACAGGGAGGGGGTCGAGTCACCTTCCCTGGAGGAGTTTAAGGGTGCAGGTGGATGAGGTGCTGAGGGACATGGTTTAGTGTTTGATGGGAATGGTTGAACTCAATGATCCGGTGGGTCTCTTCCAACCTCTTTGTTCTATGATTCTATATCTCATGCTTCATGGGTCCAAAATAGTTAAGGTCATAGAACCATAGAATGTCAGGTTGGAAGAGGCCTCAGGAATCATCTAGTCCAATGCTCTAGATGATCAATGTTTGAGCTGAACCTTAAGAGCATCTGGTGTAGAGACCAGATGACTGCTCGTTTCATTCCTGCTGCACCTTACGTACCAGACTGCGTTCGTTTTCCTTTTGAAGATCCCTTAGCTTTTTTCCCAGCTTTCAGTTTCTTCGCCGAGGTTTTTGGACCTTTCGAGGAGGTCTTGCCGGATGCGAGGTTTCTCGGCATGTTTTCAGATTTTTCTAGATAAAGAAATATACCATCAACAAACTTTAAGCGGACAATGGAACGCATCACGTAGGAGTGAAAATTCGGTCCACAACTTTACGTAGTTTATTGTCATCGAAATATTTTCATATGCATCTAATGGTATGTTATATGTTTTTTAAATAATAGACTGTAATATGATATAGAATCATAGAATGGTTTGGGTTGAAACAGACCTTAAAGCCCTTCCAGTCCCACCCCTGCCATGGGCAGGGACACCTCCCACTGGATCAGGGGCTCCAAGCCCCATCCAACCTGGTCTTGGACCCCTCCAGGGATGGAGCAGCCACCTCTGCTCTGGGCAACCTGGGCCAGGGCCTCCTCACGCTCATAGTGAAGAAATTCCTCCTTACGTCTAATCTAAACCTGCCCCTCTCCAGTTTACACCCATTGTCCATAGTCCTATCACTACCAGCCTCTGTAAAATATTTGGATGCTACCGAGATTTCAACACTAATGAGAGGAACACTGATGCACTTAAAGGACAGAAATTGGAATAGGCTGCCCAGGGAGGTGGTTGATTCACCTTCCCTGGAGGTGTTTAAGGGACGGGTAGATGAGGTCCTGAGGGACATGGTTTAGTGTTTGATAGGAATGGTTGGACTCAGTGATCCGATGGGCCTCTTCCGACCTGGTTGTTCTATGATTCTAATATGGTTTATATTTCTGAAACATTTGGGGCTCACTAACTTCAAGCACATGTCAATTCAGATGGTTAGAAGAGGCTAATTTTCCCTTATTTAAAAAAACCCCAAAAACAAACCAAAAAAGGCACAAAGCTATTTCTTATCCGTCTCTCTGTATATTTTAGAGTAAAAAAATTGTGACCTGTTTTATAAATGGATTCCATGACGACTCTAATTTGAAGCTAACCTTGATGCTTGTGGATAAAAGAGAAAGGTTTGGGAATGAGTTGAAGGACAATACGAACCTTCTCATGTATATTACAGTCACGTTGTCTTACTTCACCATTTGCTAATTTTAAGCTGAGACGAAGCCAATTGGGAAATTTTGAGTTCTTTCTCCTGAGCAACCTAACCTCTAAGTCACATGAATAGAGGAAGCACTGAGAGGGCTGAGATAATCACATGCCTATGTTCAGTACAATAACTTGCCAGTAAGAACATCCCTTTTCCTTCAGCTGACGTCCAAGTACATCAAAAACAGCTACAGCTTTTGAAAACTGTCTCCATGAAGCATATTCTTCTCCAGGCTTCTCCAACTCTCTCAGCCTGTCTTCATAGCAGAGCTGCTCCAGCCCTTGGATGATCTTTGTGGCCTCCTCTGTACCCGTTCCAACAGTTCCATCTCATTCTTATGTTTGGGATTCCAGAACTGGACACAGGACTCCAGGTGAATACCTGGAGTACTGAGGCATATGGTTTAGAGATTGATGGGAATGGTTGGACTCGATGATCCGGTGGGTCTCTTCCAACCTGGTGATTCTCTGATTCCATGAAAAAATTTCCATGATTCTATGATTTCCATGATTCTATGAAAAAATCCCTCTGTACTCAGCACTGGTGAGGTCACTCCTTGAATCCTGTGTTCAGTTCTGGGCCCCTCAGCACAAGAAGGGTGTTGAGGCTCTGGAGAGAGTCCAGAGAAGAGCAACAAAGCTGGTGAAGGGGCTGGAGAACAGGCCCTATGAGGACCGTCTGAGAGAACTAGGGGTGTTTAGCCTAGAGAAGAGGAGGCTGAGAGGAGACCTCATTGCTCTCTACAAGTACCTGAAAGGAGGTTGTAGAGAGGAGGGAGCTGGGCTCTTCTCCCAAGGGACAGGACAAGAGGGAATGGCCTCAAGCTCCACCAGGGGAGATTTAGGCTAAAGATTAGGAAGAAGTTTTTCACACAGAGGGTCATTGGGCATTGGAATAGGCTGCCCAGGGAGGTGGTTGATTCACCTTCCCTGGAGGGATTTAAGGGACGGGTGGACGAGGTGGTGAGAGACCTGGTTTAGTGTTTGATAGGAATGGTTGGACTCAATGATCCGATGGGTCTCTTCCAACCTGGTTGTTCTATAATTCTATGATTCTATGAAATTTCCCTGCTGAAGGGTAGCAGATGAATGCAGTCACTAGTAGGACTGTTCATGCTTCCACTTGGTATGCACAGAAACCACACCCCCAGCGGGGGAAGCAGACAGGAAAGTATAAATTAATTATCTCCTTTTACAAGACCCGTAACACCCTATCGCCTCTGCCCATTTGTCATCCTGTCAGTGGTTAGAGAACATGTAAAGCCTCCAAAGGCAGAACTTAGCGACTTGTCTGGAAGCATAATGAAGCCCATAACCATTTACAAAGCAGGAAAATTTTTGGGTTTTTTTTGCATAGGCTGACGTTACCAACCCCTAGGTGCTCCCTGCAGGAACCCAACGCGCTCCGAGAACTTTATAACAGGTACTGAAGAGCACCCCTCCTTTTCCAAAAAAAAAAGAAGAATAAAAAATCCTAATGGTTCTTCACGTGGAAGAGAAAAGGTAGTATTTTCAGAAGTTGCCTCTTCCTTCTGGGATCTGGGTTTGTTTTTTCACTCCCAAGTGGCCTCTTCTCGCAAGTGACAGGGGAACAGGACAAGAGGGAATGGCCTCAAGCTCTGCCAGGGGAGGTTTAGGCTAGAGATTAGGAGGAAGTTTTTCACGGAAAGGGTCATTGGGCATTGGAACAGGCTGCCCAGGGAGGTGGTTGATTCCCCTTCCCTGGAGGTGTTTAAGGGACGGGTGGATGAGATGCTGAGGGACATGGTTTAGTGTTTGATGGGAACGGTTGGACTCGATGATGTGGTGGGTCTCTTCCAACCTGGTGATTCTATGATTCTAATCCCTTTAGATACTGGAAGATCATTATAAGGTCTCCTTGGAGCCTTCTCTTCTCCAGGCTGAACAACCCCAACACTCTCAACCTATCAATACAATGCATTATGTCTTTTCATTAGCTTCTATAAATGCACGATTCTATAATTGAGGGTAGGAAACAACATTGAAATTAACATAAATTAAAATCTTTCAGAGCGTTAAAAACCTATGAAAAGGAACAGCTCCTGAGAATCAATTTTTATAAATGTTGACGAGGGACATGGTTTAGTGTTTGACAGGAATGGTTGGACTCGATGATCCGATGGGTCTCTTCCAACCTGGCTGTTCTATGATTCTATGATTTTATTTTTAAAGAGCAGGCAATGCATTCTATTAAAACTTCATCTCAAACGCTCGGTCTCATTTTTCAGTCGTTTTTTTTTAGTTTTACACTGGTTAATTGGAGAAGCCCAAGTAAATATTTGACAACTCTGATGTTTTGCAGCCTGGTTGCTTTAGAGGTGGCTGCAATATTTTGAACATTAGGCTCGGGAGAAGAAATAAGGTCGGAGCGTCCTCCTCATCGTTTAATGTACTGAAATGTTTACAGTCATAAAGCAAATCCATGGAGTTTCCAGGGACTGCGAGAGGAGGGAGGTAATGAGCTATCAGCGCTACAAATGCTGCTGTTTGAATTGAGGACACGGAATGATTGATTCGTTGCCCAATTAAATGATTTAAGGTCAAGCTTGTGTGTATTATTCATTTAGCACAGTAATTTACTCCAGGGAGGAATGACAGAGGAATCGGGTGTACTCCCATTTGAGAAAAGCTCTAAGGAAATTATAAACAATGTGCTACTTGTTGTTGTTGTCACTATCAAGCTAAAAAATCACATTTTTTGCCTGTAAATATTTAGGGACCTGTTAAAAATATCATCTTGAGAAGGACCTCATCTCTCCAAAAATTCATAGAATCATAGAATCACCAGGTTGGAAGAGACCCACTGGATCATAGAATCATAGAATCTTAGAACAACCAGGTTGGAAGAGACCCACCAGATCATTGAGTCCAACCATTCCTATCATTTCCTTTAATTAAATTTATTCTACTTCGCACAAAATAATATAAACACCTCAAGTTTGTATTGTTGATGATGCCTGTGACTATCTGGACACAAATTCACTATCTAAGCGTTAGGAGTAAAGCTGAAATTTTGGCAACTGCTGAATGATTTCTGCAAATGATCAGTTCTAATTGAATGGACCTGATTTCAGATGTACTTTTCATTAAATTAACTCAAACCGGGCGTAGGTTTTGATATTTGATAGAATGGACTGGTTGGACCCGATGATCTGATGGGTCTCTTCCAACCTGGTTGTTCTATGATTCTATAATGTAAAATCAGGTTAAAAATTAATAAAGGGCAGAGAGAACAAAACAGAAAACTCCATTAAAACACTAAAAAATACTGTGTTTTGTTTCTCCCCTTTATTCCGGTCAGAGAAATGCGATCGGAAAAAGGATAACATGGATCACTGAAGATACGGAACATGTTTGGTACCAGGAATAAACGACAATTGTTTTTAGCCCGGACTGAAGAGCATATGACGGAAGGCGATGGAATCATGAGAGGTATGGACAAAGTGATTGGTCATGGTCTTTCGTAATACAAGATCTGGTTGGCATCATGTGAGTTACCAAAGGACAGTGAGAAAACAAACAAAGAAGGAGCACAGGCTTATTTTATTGTGTAATAGGTGCCTGAATTCTGGAGTGTGCTGCCTAAGGGCTGCTGAAAGTGAATCATCTCGAACAGTAACAGGGATGGGGACTCCACCACCTCCCTGAGCAGCTGTTTCGGTGGCTGAGAACCTTTTTGGTGAAGAAATTTTTCCTGAAATCCAATCTAAACCTCCCCTGGCATGACTGGAGGCCCTTTCCTCTTGTCCTGTCGCTTGTTACAAGGGAGAAGAGACCAGCACCTGCCTCGCTACAACCTCCTATAAGGGAGTTGCAGACAGTGATGAGGTCTCCTCACCCTTCTCTTCTCCAGACCAAACAACCCCAGCTCCCTCAGCTGCTCCTTGCCCAAAGTCCATCGATCCAAGCTGCCCAGCTCCCTCTGCACAGCATCCCTGCTCCTCAGCCCATAGAATCATAGAACAACCAGGTTGGAAGAGACCCATCGGATCATCGAGTCCAACCATTCCTATCAAACACTAAACCATGTCCCTCAGGACCTCGTCCGCCTGTGCCTTAAACACCTCCAGGGAAGGTGAATCAACCACCTCCCTGGGCAGCCTATTCCAATTCCGTGAAAAACTTCCTCCTAATCTCTAGCCTAAATCTCCCCTGGCAGAGCTTGAGGCCATTCTCTCTTGTCCTGTCCCCTGTCCCTTGGGAGAAGAGCCCAGCTCCCTCCTCTCTACAACCTCCTTTCAGGTAGCAATGAGGTCTTCCCTCAGCCTCCTCTTCTCCAGGATAAACACCCCCAGCTCTCTCAGCCGCTCCTCATAGGGCCTGTTCTCCAGCTCCTTCACCAGCTTCGTTGCTCTTCTCTGGATTTGCCCCAGAGCCTCAACATCCTTCTTGTGCTGTGGGGCCCAGAACTGAACACAGGATTCGAGGAGCAGTCTCCCCAGTGCCGAGTCCAGAGGGAGAATAACCTCCCTGGCCCTGCTGGTCACACCGTTTCTGATCCAAGCCAAGATGCCATTGGCCTTCTTGGCCACCTGGGCCACTGCTGCCTCATGGTCAGTGGGCTGTCGACCAACACCCCCAGGTCCCTCTCCTCCTGGATTCTATGATTGTATGGATCCAAGCTGTCCAGCTCCCTCTGCACAGCATTCCTGTCCCCCAGCCCATGGATCCAGGCTGTATCGTTCCACCTCCCCAAGCCGCCCCTACCTGCTTGGCATCCGGTTGTCAGGGCAACGAGGGGCCCGGATTGACGCTTCCGGCAGCCAATCAGCCCTCCTATTTTTCGGCCCGCCCCCGCCAGGAGAAGCTGCCATTGGTGGGTTCCCGCAGGCCTGCGGCAGTACGGGTTGAAAACTACAAATCCCAGCATGCTGTGCGCCGGAAGGCGCCTGCCGCGGCCGGCGCGTGGAGCGCAAAGGATGATGGGGGCTGTAGGCGGAGAGTAGTGAGAGCTGGGCTCTTCTCCCAAGTGACAGGGGTCAGGACGAGAGGGAATGGCCTCAAGCTCCACCAGGGGAGATTTAGGCTGAACATTAGGAAAAAAATTTTCACAGAAAGGGTCATTGGGCACTGGCAGAGGCTGCTCAGGGAGGTGGTTGATTCACCTTCCCTGAAGGGGTTTAAGGGGCGGTTGGACAAGGTGCTGAGGGACATGGTTTAGTGTTTGATAGGAATGGTTGGACTCAATGATCCGGTGGGTCTCTTCCAACCTGGTGATTCTATGATTCAAACCGTACCATGATTCTACGATCCTTTGAAGTTTAACTTTAATAGCAACTAAGTGCAATGATTTAAGTGTGTCCATCATTCCCCTCAGTTCAGTGCATGCCTGGCTGCCCTTCATAACCACTACTCTGTGACCAGAAAGGGTTTATTCATTGTGGAAGAGGGACACCTCATCATAACATGCGCGTTACCTTTTCATCTTGTGCTGGAGAAGCTTAGGTTAATAAACCTGGGCCCCTATATCCTATAGGAAGGGTGTGTAGAGAGGTTTGGGAGCAGGAGGGTAATGGGCTAACTCCCAGCTCTGCCCCTCCTGAAGCCCCCTCCCCAGCCCTGCTCCTGGCCAAGCTGCCCCTCAGCTCTGTCCCTTTGGACTCCCCCAGACCTACCCTCACCCCAGTTCTCACAGCTCTGCCATCCTAGAGCTGCTTCTGGCTGAGCCCCCCCAGCTCTGCCCTCTCTGGAGACACCCCCTCCCACACTCTGTCCCTCCATCACCCTCCCACCATCCCATCTCTCCCCTCCCTACCTCTTTCACCCCCTCTCCCCACCTCTTTCCCTCCTCTCCTCACCTCTTCACCCTTCCACCTCTTCCTCTTCCTTTCACCAACTCCCCATCTCTTTCACTCCTCTCCATATCTCTTCCCCCATCTCTTCCCCCCCTCCCCATCTCTCCCTCCATCTCTTCCCCCCTCTCCCCATCTCTCCTTCCATCTCTTCCCCCTCCTCTCCCATCTCTCCCCTGTCCTCTCACCTTATCTCCTTTCTCCTCTACCCATCTCTCCCCCTCTCCCCTGTCTTCCTCCTCTTCCCCCTCTTCCCTCCTCTCCCCTTCCCTCTCTTTCCCTTCCTCTCCCTGTTCTTTCTCTTCCTCTCCCCTCTCTTTCCCTCCCTCTCCCCTCTCTTTCCCTCCCTCTCCCATCTCTTCCCCATCTCTTCCCCATCTCTTCCCCATCTCTTCCCCATCTCTTCCCCATCTCTTCCCCCATCTCTCTTCCCCATCTCTCTTCCCATCTTCCCCCCTCCCCTTCCCTCCTCTCCCCCTCTCTCCCCCTGTCCTCCCCCCTTCCTCTCCTATCTCTCCCTGTCCCCTCTCCCTCTCCATCTCTCCCCCTTCCTCTTCCCCATCTCCCCCTCCTCTACCCCCTCTCCCTATCTCTCCCCCTCCTCCCTATCTCTCCCCCTCCTCCCTATCTCTTCCCCTCCTCCCTTTTCCCCCCTTCCTCTCCCATCTCTCCCCTTCCTCTCCCATCTCTCCCCGTCCCCTCTCCTCCTCCATCTCCCCCCATCCCCTCTCCCCCTCCATCTCCCCACTCCTCTTCCCCCCTCCCTATCTCTCCCCCTCCATCTCCCCACTCCTCTTCCCCCCTCCCTATCTCTCCCCCTCCTCCCTTTTATCCCCCTTCCTCTCCCTTCTCCCCTTCCTCTCCCTTCTCTCCCCCTTCCTCTTCCCCTCTCTCCCCCATCTCCTCCCCTTTCCCTTTTCACCCTCTCCCCCGCCCCTCCCCCGGTCCCACAGGTCTGGGTGCGGTGGCGGCCCCTGGAGCGGCAGGAGCTGCGGGTGCCCTAGTCAGGTAGGCGGTTTGGGGGTGTGGGGTGTGAAGCCTTTGTGGGGCTGGAAGGGGCTGCCAGCGCCGGGAACGCAGCCCAGTGCTGGGCTCGCCTGGAGCATCTTCTGGGAGCCATAAGGGAAGGTCCCGAGGGGTTAGTTCTGCTTCGATCGAGCGCTTCCTTCGGCAGGAAAACTGCAGGTTCAGAGCAGGAGATTTTATCCACCGGGAACCCCGAGACCTCCTCGGCTGGGCTGCTCTCCCCTGCGTGTACTGGTCTCTCGATCGTGTCACCCCCAAACCTGTATTGATCTCTCTATTGCATCACCCCCCCCAACCTGTATTGATCTCCACCACATCATCACCCCAACCTATACTGATTTCCATCACATCATCCCCCAAGCCTATACTGGTCTCTCCATCACATCATCCCTCTACCTATACTGGTCTCTCCATCCCATCACCCCCCAGTCTGTACTGATCTCTCGATCGTGTCACCCCCAAACCTGTATTGATCTCTCTATTGCATCACCCCCCCCCCAACCTGTATTGATCTCCACCACATCATCCCCCCAACCTGTACTGGTCTCTTGATCGCATCACCCCCAGTCTACACTGGTGTCTCCATCACATCATCCCCTAGTCTATAGTGGTGTCTCCATCACATCACCCCCATAACCTC
Source organism: Coccyzus lansbergi (assembly GCA_033558105.1). Taxonomy (NCBI): domain Eukaryota; kingdom Metazoa; phylum Chordata; class Aves; order Cuculiformes; family Coccyzidae; genus Coccyzus; species Coccyzus lansbergi. The sequence continues at coordinate 265,431 of JAUMJK010000244.1, forward strand.
TACTGGTGTCTCCATCACATCATCCCCCATAACCTCTACTGGTGTCTCCATCACATCATCCCCCAGCCTGTACTGGTCTCTCCGTCTCATCATCCCCCAGCCTGTACTGGTCTCTCTGTCTCATCATCCCCCAGCCTGTACTGGTCTCTCCATCACATCATCCCCCAGCCTGTAGTGGTCTCTCTATTGCATCACCCCCAGTCTATACTGGTGTCTCCATCACATCATCCCCCCAACCTGTACTGGTCTCTCTAACTCATCACCCCCAGTCTATACTGGTGTCTCTGTCACATCATCCCCCAGCCTGTACTGGTCTCCCCATCACATCGTCCCCCAGTCTATACTGGTCTCTCCACATCATCCCCCAGCCTATACTGGTCTCTCCATCACATCATCCCCCAGTCTGTACTGGTCTCTTGATCGCATCACCCCCATAACCTATACTGGTCTCTCCATCACATCATCTCCCAGCCTGTATTGGTCTCCCCATCGCATTGTCCCCCAGTCTATACTGGTCTCTCCACATCATCCCCCAGCCTATACTGGTCTCTCCATCACATCATCCCCCAGCCTGTACTGGTCTCTTGATCGCATCACCCCCGGTCTATACTGGTCTCTCCATCACATCATCCCCCAGCCTGTACTGGTCTCTTGATCGCATCACCCCCGGTCTATACTGGTCTCTCCATCACATCATCCCCCAGCCTGTACTGGTGTCTCTATCATAACACCCCCATAACCTATACTGGTCTCTCCATCACATCACCCCCAGTCTGTACTGGTCGGTCTCTCCATCACATCATCCCCCCCCAACCTTTACTGGTCTCTCGATTGCATCACCTCCAGTCTATACTGGTGTCTCCATCACATCATCCCCCAGTCTATACTGGTGTCTCCATCACATCACCCCCATAACCTCTACTGGTCTCTCCATCACATCACCCCTTTCTGTACTGGTCTCTCCATCACATCATCCCCCAGCCTGTACTGGTCTCCCCATCACATCATCCCCCAGTCTATACTGGTCTCTCTATCACATCATCCCCCAGCCTATATTGGTCTTTCCATCACATCATCCCCAGTCTATACTGGTCTCTTGATCGCATCACCCCCAGTCTGTATCATTACCTAAGAATTCATACCAATCTCTCCCTGGCTCTGCCTTGTCCTTATTTCACCTTCTCTTTTGCTGCCAGCGCTCACTCGCAGCACAAATTAGGCAGCGGCTGAGGGGATGCAGTTATCACAACCTGGTCTTTACCCTGAGCACTCCTTCCATCAGGCACGATGATCGATCACCTGTAGGAAACGGTTGATCACCTGTAGGGAATGATTGATCATCTGGAGGAAAGGAGTGGAAATGGGGATACTGCATCCCACAGCACAGTGGAGACCTGGTAAAACAGGAGCTGAATTATTTTTTTAAGCCTGTTTATGGGTCTGTTCTTAGAGTTAAACTGCTGAATCGAAACCTTTCTTGTCCTCTCAGCAGGAGCAGTTCAAGGTGTCTAAAATTTCAAGGTGTCTTGAAATATCAGGTATCAAGAATTGGCAGGAAGGTGCCTCAGGGGAGGGGGCATATCTTTAACTTTATTCACAACCTCAGCTGTCTTCTCTGGTATTAATGTTAATCTTTTATCTGAAATAAATATTCCTGCCTACCTCTTAATAACTTCCTAAAGTATGTTTGGATGTCAGTGATCTTAGCAACAGGTTAACGTGTTCCGTGCTGTGGAGAACGTCTCAAACTGCGTTTCTAAGGTTCACTTCTAAGCTTTCCCCTCGTGCTCGACTCAAATGTGAGCCTTTTTGGCTCAGCACGACGCCCGAATACAATTACCTTGTGGTCTTTTTATCTGCTTCGTGATCGTTGCTGCTTTGCATTCGGTCTTTATGGCTGAGGAAATGGATATAATCTTACTAAATGACACGTTAACGCACTCGGGTGATTTATCTGAATTGCAGTTTGCTAAATGCTGTGTCTCCCTTTTCCAAGAGTGCGCGATGCAAATACTCAGGTCTAAGAAAAATGCTTCCTATCTTGAAAAATTCCATTTCTTTCAACAGAAATTTCAGCTTTCTACAGAAGTAGCTAAGTTTTCCACAAGGGTGAACACTCGTGAGAGGCTTTCGATGCTCCTCTGGCTGCAGAAGGAAATGAGTCAGGATGTCTTGCGAATATGATGTTGTTGGCAAGCGAGAGAGGAAGACGTTTCCAGCAAGTGACTCCGTAATTCCATAGGGACAGAAATTCCACTATTAAATAAATGTCCTGACAACCTGTCTGGAGATTTAAGAGCTCATTATAGAATCATAGAATAATAGAACAACCAGGTTGGAAGAGACCCATCGGATCATCGAATCCAACCATTCCTATCAAACACTAAACCATTGAAATGTTTCTTGGGTCCTGCGGAACATGTGTGATATTTTAAGGGCCTCAAGTTGCGCCTTGGGGGAGGGTTAGATGGGATGTTGGGGCAAAATGTCTTTACTGAAAGAGCAGTGAAGCATGGGAACAGGCTGCCCAGGGCAGCAGTGGAGTCTCCATCCCTGGAGGGTTCAAAAAACATGTGGATGTGGCACTTGGGGACAGGATTTAGCAGGCACAGTGGTCTTGTGTTGATGGTTGGACTGGATTATCTGAGAGGTCTTTTCTAACCTTAACGACTCTATGATGAGGAAGGTCTTAACCTCAGTGTGATGTGCAAGTGCCATTCGCAGGAGACAAACATTGTTGGAGCCCAGGTTGTCAGCACAGACCGATCTGACGCTGCTGTCTTCGTGCTTGCGTGTTTTCCAGCTGACTTCATTTCAGAAATGGAAAATCCCGAAGTGGCCGTGAGCAGCTGCAGTGCTCCCGATGATGAAAATCTTTACTGCTGCAAACGACGCCTGTCGCAGCAGGGACTTTTGGAAGACCAGCTCCGGAGGAAGTTAAAATTCTTCTTCATGAATCCGTGCGAGAAATTCTGGGCCCGGGGCAGGAAACCTTGGAAACTTGGGATTCAGCTACTCAAAATAGCAATGGTTACTGCTCAGGTGAGTAGCTGGGGAAGCAGGGACTCTTCTTCTTTGTGGGAATTCAAAGAAGGAGCGTGAGTGACAAAAGCTGTTCTTGAGGTGCTGCAGGGACAGGGAGAGGATAGACTGCAAAACTATCTTAGTTACATAGAAGTAGTTTAGAGCTCAGATGGTATAATTTTCTCCTAAATATACTGACTCAGGGATACCTATCATACAGTCGTGGAATGGTTTGGGTTGGAAGGGACCTCCAAGCCCATCCAGTCCCACCCCTGCCATGGGCAGGGCCACCTCCCACTGGATCAGGGGCTCCAAGCCCCATCCACCCTGGTCTTGAACCCCTCCAGGGATGGGGCAACCACCACTGCTCTGGGCAGCCTGGGCCAGGGCCTCCCCACCCTCACAGCAAAAAGTTTCTTCCCAAGGTCTCATCTAAATCTCCTCTCTTTCATCTGAAAACTGTTCCCCCTCCTGTCTCTGCCCTCCCTGATCCAGAGCCACTCCCCAGCATTACTGCAGCCCTTTTCAGCATTAGAAACTGCTCTAAGGTCTCCCTGTAGCCTTCTCTTCTCCAGGCTGAATAACCCCAACACCTCCCACTGGATCAGGGGCTCCAAGCCCCATCCAGCCTGGCCTTGAACCCCTCCAGGGATGGGACAACCACCACTGCTCTGGGCAACCTGGGGCAGGGCCTCCCCACCCTCACAGCAAAACATTTCTTCCTAAGAACTCATCTCAGTCTCTCTTCTTTTAGCTGAAAACCGTTCCCCCTTTTCCTATCCCAGCCCTCCCTTATCAAGAACTCCTCCCCAGCTTTCCTTGGAGCCCCTTTCAGTACTGGAAGCTGCCCTAAGGTCTCCTCAGAGCCTTCTCTCCTCCAGGCTGAACAACCTCAACTCTCTCTGCTTGTCCCCAAGGTGGGTCATGTTAATGTCAGGCCGAGCTACCAAAGCACGTGTAACAGTAGCTGGGTAGCCTGAATTTGAGATGGTATCATTTTCTTAGTAAAAATGCGAGTCCTTGGCCAAGACACTGGTAAACGTGTTAAAGGAACATTCTTAAAATCCGCTGTTTCCCCAAGTATCCTGCAGGTAAGGGTCGTGTCTACCAGTGCAATGAAACACTGGTTGTTGGCAGGACAGGATTCTCATGTTAATTCAAAAGCCAACTTTGTCTGTGAACAGGAAATCTAAATCTCTTTTCCAGCTGGTGGTTTTTGGATTGAGCAATCAGATGGTGGTTGCCTTCAAAGAAGAGAACACCGTTGCCTTCAAACACCTCTTCTTGAAAGGGTACATGGACAGAATGGATGATACCTATGCTGTGTACACACAAGCAGATGTCTATGACCAGATTTTCTATGCAATAAACCAGGTAAGGATTGTTGCTGCCATGTATACAATACAGATGTTCTTTACCTGTGTCCCTATTCTTCTTTCTCCTTCCCTGATGGAAATGTTGACTTGCTCAGGTTTTCTGCCATAGCCAGAGCATTGTAATTATGGCAACGTTCTTAATGCTAATCAATATGCTAATTATGTGGTAAATGCAGGGCTTGGCTTTGAGCCAGAGTGAGCAAATAACAAATTTGGCTTTGTAATAAGGATTGTAATGAGAAAAAATACTCTACTGTGAAGGCACTTAGATACGAGTAAATATTAAAAAGGTATTTAGATACAAACCCTGTACTTTGTTAAATATCTTGGAATCATAAAATGGTTTGGGTTGGAAGGGACCTTAAAGCTCATCCAGTGCCACCCCTGCCCTGGGCAGGGACACCTCCCACTGGATCAGGGGCTCCAAGCCCCATCCAACCTGCCCTTGAACCCCTCCAGGGATGGGGCAGCCACCACTGCTCTGGGCAACCTGGGCCAGGGCCTCCTCACCCTCACAGCAAAACATTTCTTCCCAAGGTCTCATCTAAATCTCCTCTCTTTCATCTGAAAACCGTTCCCCTCATCCTGTCTAGCCCCTCCCCAGCATTGCTGCAGCCCTTTTCAGCACTGGAAGCTGCTCTAAGGTCTCCCTGGAACCTTCTCTTCTCCAGGCTGAACAACCCCAACTCTCTCAGCCTGTCTTTATACAGGAGTTGCTCCAGCCCTTGAACCGTCTTTTTGGCTTCCTCTGGACTTGCTCCAACAGCTCCGTGTCCTCCCTTTGCTGAGGACTCCAGAACTGACTGAAGCATTTGTGGACTCAGCTGCAGTGTGCTGTAGATTTCTGAGATCTTTAGGTGACCTTTTAAGTAAAAAAGATGGGTTTTTGCACACATCCAAACACTTCTGGCTTTTTTTCTTAGCAGCTTTGGTGCAAACTTCCCTGTAGGTGTTTAAGGCACAGGTGGATGAGGTCCTGAGGGTCATGGTTTCGTGTTTGATAGGAAAGGTTGAAGGTTGGACTCGATGATCCAGTGGGTCTCTTCCAACCTGGTGATTCTATAATTCTATGAACTAAGTTGGTTTGTCTCTTTGTTCTGAACTTTAGTACTTACAGCTGCCCCACATTTCTGTTGGAAACCATGCGTACGAGAAGAGGGGAGCAGAAGAGACAGCTCTGGCTGTGTGTCAGCAGTTCTACAAGCGTGGAACCATCAGTCCTGGAAATGACACCTTTGATATAGACCCAGAGATTGTGACTGGTAATAACCCTGATCTATTGTATCAGTTCTTTAGGACCTTACGCTTATCCTTATAAACATCCAGTGCTGTATTGTCCTATCAAATGATCTATATTGAACTTAATAATAGCCCAAACTGGCAAGTAAATGACTGTGTAACTAAAGCTGTAGCCCTCAGTTCCAAGCTAATAGTCCTTTATGTCCACTGCCACAAAGGAAATGATGAGCAATTAGCACCAATGACCATCTAATTGCTGGTGAAGGAGCTGGAGAACAAGTCTTATGAACAACTGCTGAGAGAGCTGGGGGCGTTTAGCCTGGAGAAGAGGAGGCTGAGGGGAGACCTCATTGCTCTCTACAACTACCTGAGGGGAGGTTGTGAAGAGCAGGGAGCTGGGCTCTTCTCCCAAGGGACAAGGGACAGGACAAGAGGGAATGGCCTCAAGCTCAATGAGGGGAGGTTCAGGCTCAACATAAGGAAAAAATTTTTCCCAGAAAGGGTCATTGGGCAGTGGCAGAGGCTGCCCAGGGAGGTGGTTGATTCACCTTCCCTGGAGGTGTTTAAGGTTTGGGTGGACGAGGTCCTGAGGGACATGGTTTAGTGTTTGATAGGAATGATTGGACTCAATGATCCAGTGGGTCTCTTCCAACCTGATTGTTCTATGATTCCAGGAGCTTTCCCTATGAATTCATGATAAATAACTTTACCAAGTCAGGGAAGCCAATATATTTGTCATCTGACTTCCCAAACAACTCCTCGCTTAAGCTGCTATCTTGCTCGGTGGACTCAACAGCTCTTTCCAGCCGCAGGAGTGGGAAAGGCAGATTATAGAGAGTGTGATAACCCGTGAGGAGCTGGTGAAGGGGCTGGAGAACAAGTCTTATGAGGACCAGTTAGGGCAACTGGGCTTGTTTAGCCTGGAGAAGAGGAGGCTGAGGGGAGACCTTATCATTGTCTACAACTGCCTGAAAGGAGGTTGTGGAGAGAGGGATATTGGTCTCTTCACCCAAGTGTTAGGTGATAGGACGAGAGGAGATGGCCTCAAGCTGCACCAGGGAAGCTTCAGATTGGACATGAGGAAAAAATTCTTCACTGAAAGGGTTATCAGACACTCGCAGAGGCTTCCCAGGGAGGTCATGATGTCCCCATTCCTGGAGGCATTTGAAACGGAGGTAGACGATGGGTAGATGAATTGCTTAGGGAGATGATTTAGTAATGGGCAAGTATGGTTGAAGTCGATGATCAAAAAGGTCTTTTCCAACCTAGGGATTCTTTGATTCTATATTATTTTTGAGTACTTATCCATTGCAGACTGCTTATACATTGAACCAATGGTGCCGTCAGACAACATGACAATGGGAAAGCACAATTTGAATTTCACTCTGGATTTCCACAGGTGAGGAGGAGTTAGCACCTCCTGTATTGGGACAGTTGAGCGTTTTCCCTTTGAAAAGCTAATACAGAGCTTTATTGCAGACTGGTGGCCGTACAGCTCATGTTCAACCTGAAGGCAATCAACCTCCAGACTGTTCGTCACCATGAGCTCCCTGACTGTTACGATTTCACCCTGACGGTATGTGGAAGAACCGAGAAATCGTTGCTGGTTTATCAGTGCAGGTGTTTTCTGAAGAGGCCTGAGTATCATTGGCTGCTCATAAAATCATAGAATGGTTTGAGCTGGAAGGGATCTTAAAACCCATCCAGTTCCAACCCCCCTGCCATGGGGAGGGGCATCTTCCACTGCTCCCCAGTGATGTCTGGATCACTCTGTTATGGCTTAATTTACCCTGTAAATAACCACTAGTTGTTTGTGTGGCAGGTGAAGCTTTGAGTGCTTGTGATGTGATCCTGAGGCACTTGCTCTAATCCATCTCAAGCGTAACAAAGGCAAAAACCTCTTCTCTTTTGAGAGGTGTTTGTTGTTTTCAGATTATAGATGAATGGGGCTGTAGGTTAAAAGAATTTCACCTAATATGTAGCCGATCAAATAATCTCTGGCAAATACATGGTTCACCAGATTTATCTTTCAGTTTGAAAGCATTTCTTTGAATAAACTGGAATTACCTTAAGCTTAAACGAGTTTTCCTCTAGGAGATTTGTTCCGAATCATTAGCTTAGCAGTACAGGCTGCTACTTATGTGATGCTTTAACTTTAAAAAGACATGCCCTTCTTTTTTTTTTTTATTGTTGTTAATACAGATAGTGTTTGATAACAAAGCACATAGTGGAAGAATTAAAATAAGGCTAGACAACGACATAGCGATCAGGGAATGTAAGGACTGGCATGTTTCTGGATCAAGTAAGTGATATAAACATGTTCAAATTTTCATGCTAAACTTCTGCACAGTGTTTGTTAACCTTTACTGAAAGATGAGGCACTGTTGATGTGCATTAACAGTTGGACTCGATGATCCGGTCTCTTCCAACCTGGTTGGTCTATGATTCTATGATTCCCTAGTGGGTCTGCTATAAATTCTGATTTTCTAAGGAACTGATGTTCTTCAACTTCTAAACTGAAGTCCTGGGATGTACCATTGCTTTCTTTAACAGCATTCAAACCTTGCACCATTGATAGTGTCCAACCAAAACTTCTCAACACCTCACTGTGCATCCTTCTAGCTTTGCTTCTGAACATGAGGCAGCAGTGGCCCAGGTGGCCAAGAAGGCCAATGGCATCCTGGCTTGGATCAGAAACGGTGTGACCAGCAGGGCCAGGGAGGTTATTCTCCCTCTGGACTCAGCACTGGTGAGACTGCTCCTCAAATCCTGTGTTCAGTTGTGGGCCTCTCAGCACAAGAAGGATGTTGAGGCTCTGGAGCGAGTCCAGAGAAGAGCAACGAAGCTGGTGAAGGGGCTGGAGAACAGGCCTTCTGAGGAACATCTGAGAGAGCTGGGGGTGTTTATCCTGGAGAAGAGGAGGCTGAGGGGAGACCTCATTGCTCTCTACAACTCCCTGAAAGGAGGTTGTGGAGAGGAGGGAACTTGGCTCTTCTCCCAAGGGACAGGGGACAGGATGAGAGGGAATGCCCTCAATCTCCACCAGGGGAGGTTCAGGCTGGACATCAGGAAAAAAAATTACACTGAAAGGGTCATTGGGCAGTGGCAGAGGCTACCCAGGGAGGTGGTTGATTCAAATTCCCTGGAGGGATTTAAGGGACGGGTGGAGGAGGTACTGAGGGACATGGTTTAGTGTTTGATAGGAATGTTTGGACTCGATGATCCGGTGGGTCTCTTCCAACCTGGTTGTCCTATGATTCTATGAACTTACACTGCTTGGTACTTAAGGCAGCGCTGGGAGCTGTTCTTGCACCAGGCAACAGGAGGACACATGATAGTGGTGGAAAGTTGAACCTGTTTTACTCTTATTTCAGGCCCAGGAAAGATAAGGAGGCACTGTTGCTAAGGCTTGCTAGAGTGGAATGGCTGGAAACACCTCTTAGTGCTGCTTAAATATTGTTTGGTGTGCGTTTAGGTCTAACTGAGATGCATGATATGGTTAAATATCTATCTTAAACAGTTCCTCATAGGAGCACCCTTTGTTGGAAGCTGTTAAATCTGATCAAAATATAGTTTGAGACCTTTTTTGATTAGAGCAGAGAATCTTTTTGAAAGTCAGAAGCTTTCCACGACACTAAATTCCACTTATTTTTTAATATTTTCATAGAATCATAGAATCACCAGGTTGGAAGAGACCCACTGGATCATCGAGTCCAACCATTCCTATCAAACACTAAACCACGTCCCTCATCACCTTGTCTACCCGTAATAATATGTGCTATCATATTTTTTCTGTTTGTATTAAGAAAAGCAATTTTAAATAGATCTTTGATAAAGATTTTTAATTTCTTAAATTCTTACTGATTAAGATAATCAGTAAGATTAAGATTTTGCTGAAGAAGGCAATAAGGTAACCTGGGTTCATTTTACCACTTTTCCCCTCTCTCACGCCTGTGTTAGGTAAGGAAGAGCTGATAGTGAAAAAAGGTGTGTTTGTTTTTTTTTAAGATTCAGATTGGAATTTGGGTAATTTAATGAAATGCATCACAGAGCACAAAAGACGCTGCTTAGGCAAATATATATTCTAGCAACTGGCTTTTGCTGTTGTGCTATAACTGCTCAGCAGATGGCAGGATGCCTCTAGCAGAGCGCTCTGCAGCAGCTCAAGGGCTTGATACCAGTGATGATCATGGAATTATAGAATGATTTGGGTTGGAAGGGACCTCAAAGCCCATCCAGTCCCACCCCTGTCATGGGCAGGGACACCTCCCACTGGACCAGGGGCTCCAAGCCCCATCCAACCTGCCCTTGAACCCCTCCAGGGATGGGGCAGCCACCCCTGCTCTGGGCAACCTGGGTCAGGGCCTCCTCACCCGCACAGGAAAACAATTTTTCTTCATCTCTATCTCCCTTCTTCCGGCTTAAAACCGTTCTCTCTTGTCCTGTCCCTGCATTCCCTGATAAAGAGCTCCTCCCTATCTTTCTTATAGGCCTTAGTTGATTAAGAATGTGAATTTTAGTAACGTAAGTGATGGAGAACTCTTGGGTAGCTCAGTGTTGGTCTCGGCTAGCTGAGCAGCAGTGCAAATTATCTTTACTGCTCTAGGACAGAAACTATCTGATAATCAAGCACTGATCTAGAAAAGACAACACTTACTGCAAAGTTCCTGAGCTTTCTTTCATTTTTGACCAGCTGGGTCACTCCAAAGGCCATTTCAGTGCTTGTCAAATGGACAATTCCCACTTTTGGTTCTTCAGTGCTGACAGAAGCACTTGTGCTTTGATATGTTTTTGATGTGGTGTCAATCTTCCTAAATTAGCCCGAGTGGTATCTGTAGTGCAGATGCACTTGTGTCTCTCACTAATACGTCAGATAAACTTTCGTGGGAAAAATGCGAAGATTTTTATGAATTCAGCTGTATAAACACAGTTAACACCAAAACTTCATTCTTAGAACAATGCACAAGATTGGTCAGTGAGAAGAAATGCATCTGATTATAAACACATGCATTTTTGTTCTTGCAGTACAGAAGAACACTCATTACATGATGATCTTCGATGCTTTTGTTATATTGACTTGTGTGGCCTCATTGATCCTTTGCACACGGTCCGTGGTTAAAGGAATTCAGCTCCAAAGGGTAGGTATAAATTTTCTTGGAAAGCCTTCATGCCTTGTGTTAGTCTGATTAATTTTTTTCCCTTTTCCCCTAGGAATTTGTAAGCTTTTTCCTATATTATTACAAGAAAGAAGTATCTTTCAGTGACCAAATGGAATTTGTCAACGGATGGTACATCCTCATTATGGTTAGCGATGTCTTATCTATTGTTGGATCAACCCTGAAGATGGAGATACAAGCCAAGGTGAGCTTCTTGCCATGTTAGTAGAAGAAAACAGGTTGTTTTGTCTAGTTTGGGGTGACTATACTTGATTTTGAGTGACACGGAATGTTAAAACCTTCTCTTCTGCTCCAGAATTATAACTGAGATGTGTTGTTTCCAGTTACAAGATTGAAAAACTCCAAGTATCACTAGATATTAGAACTCTGATTATCTTTAGTATCATAGAATTGTTAAGGTTGGAAAAGACCTTAAATCTCATCTAGTCAAACCCTCAGCCCAACCCCACAGTCCCTACTAAACCACATCTACGCGTTTTTTGAACATCTCCTGGGACAATGTTCATCTCTTTGCTCCTTTGTGACTAAAAGGAATAAAATGAACAGTTCCAGACTGTTAATATCCTCTCTTCTCCATTTCAAACCACTTATATTTGTGTATTTATTGGGTTATTAAAAGTTTATCATTTAACTTTCTGCTCCTAGTTTCCAGCATGTACAGTCAGCCACAGCTCCTAAGCCTCCTATTTCTAAAATAAATTGATATAGGAAATAACCCCCATTTATAAAGCGTTTTATGAACAGCTAGAATTGGGGAAGAAAAATTATTGCAAGATGCTCTCCTGAAGCGCTTTAATATTCAGGTGATGTTGTTCACCAAATCTGCAGCAGACTTTGAAGCGAGACATTGCAACAGTACAAACTTTGGACAGCAGGGACGAAAGGGTGGGTATGAAATCCACGTGGTGATAGCTTCACCGTCATAAAGGCCCTGTAAAAATTGCTCTATCTTACCTGAGGAATTGTAAACTCAGCTCGTGGGAGCAGAAAGAAGCTATGAGGAAGCCGGCTAAGATAAGGGAGAATTCCATCCTGCTTTGGGAGAAACGAAGATGAGAATAAGATTGGAGTGAGATACAGCATCTGGGATTCCAGTACCTTTTATATAGGATGTTGAGGCTCTGGAGAGAGTCCAGAGAAGAGCAATGAAGCTGGTGAAGAGGCTGGAGAACAGGCCTGATGAGGAACGGCTGAGAGACCTGGGGGTGTTTATCCTGGAGAAGAGGAGGCTGAAGGGAGATCTCATTGCTCTCTCCAACTCCCTGAAAGGAGGTTGTGGAGAGGAGGGATCTGGGCTCTTCTCCCAAGGAACAGGGGACAGAATGAGAGGGAATGACCTCAAGCTCCACCAGGGGAGGTTCAGGCTGGACATTAGGAAAAAAATTTTCCGGGAAAGGGTGATTGGGCACTGGCAGAGGCTGCCCAGGGAGGAGGTTGATTCACCATCCCTGGAGATATTTAAGGTTTGGGTGGATGAGGTGCTCAGGGATGTGGTTTAGTGTTTGATGGGAATGGTTGGACTCGATGATCCAGAGGGTCTCTTCCAACCTGGTTCTTCTATGATTCTATGATATATATAAATATACACATATTTATATATATTTCTAGGAGTATTTTACTAAAACTCTTGCTACAGCTCCAAGTCACTTCATTTTATGAGCCTCATGCACCATAACAACAAGACAAGGTCTGTGCTAACATGGAGGAAAACAAACCAGTGTGTATAGGTGGAAAAAAAACCAGTCAAGTGCCAATAAAATATAAATGAAGTTCCAGTTAGAATTAATTAGAAGCTAATTAGTCCTCTCCTTCATAACTTTCTATGCCTCTTGCAGTTCCCACTTACTGAACAAGATCCTCCTTAGTATTTATTGGAGCTCTGCTGACAGGGTGTGCTGTGTTTTAAAGATTGCTGCAATTTAGAACCTGTTGGTTGTTCTAATACTTGGTTTTTAATTTCATTCTTTCTTTTCCATTCTTTTTGCTTAGAGCCTGACAAGTTACGATGTCTGTAGCATCCTCCTAGGAACATCTACCATGCTTGTGTGGCTCGGAGTTATTCGCTACCTAGGATTCTTCCAGAAGTATAATGTAAGAATCTCCCGGGATCATAGAATCATAGAATAACCAGGTTGGAAGAGACCCATCGGATCATCAAGTCCAACCATTCCTATCAAACACTAAACCATGTCCCTCATCACCTCGTCCACCCGTCACCTAAACACCTCCAGGGAAGGTGAATCAACCACCTCCCTGGGCAGCCTGTTCCAATGCTCAATGACCCTTTCTGTGAAAAACGTCCTCCTAATGTCCAGCCTAAATCTCCCCTGGTGGAGCTTGAGGCCATTCCCTCTTGTCCTGTCCCCTGTCCCTTGGGAGAAGAGCCCAGCTCCCTCCTCTCCACAACCTCCTTTCAGGGAGTTGTAGAGAGCAATGAGGTCTCCTCTCAGCCTCCTCTTCTCCAGGATAAACACCCCCAGCTCTCTCAGCCATTCCTCATAAGGCCTGTTCTCCAGCCCCTTCACCAGCTTCGTTGCTCTTCTCTGGACTCACTCCAGAGCCTCAACATCCTTCTTGTGCTGAGGGGCCCACAACTGAACACAGGATTCAAGGAGCGGTTTCACCAGTGCTGAGTCCAGAGGGAGAAGAACCTCCCTGGACCTGCTGTTCACACTGTTTCTTTGTGCTGTTGGGATTTATTCTGTTTGTTGCTATAAGACAAGTGGAAGAATCACCTGGTTGCATTCTAACTGTTGGCACCTGCTCTGTGCAGCTTCTCATCCTGACGCTGCGAGCGGCGTTGCCCAACGTGATGAGATTCTGCTGCTGTGCTGCTATGATCTACCTGGGCTACTGTTTTTGCGGATGGATTGTGCTGGGACCATACCATGTGAAGGTGAGACACTTAAAAGCGAAAGAAAACCCAACTCGAGTAACAGAAGGGGTTCCAAACAAATGAGGGAATCATAGAATCATAGAATAACCAGGTTGAAAGAAACCCACTGGTAGACGAGGTGCTGAGGGACATGGTTTAGCGATTGATGTTCCATCAGTCGCTAAACCGTGTCCCTCAGCACCTCGTCCACCCATCCCTTAAACCCCTCCAGGCTAACTGTTGACTTTTACGTTTCCATATCAAAGCTTTCCTTACTATAAAAATAGTGCATCTTCACCATGATGCTGCTCTGTTCGAGAGACCTGACTGCTGTGACTCAGCCGGACTTTCCTCGAGTTATGAAAGCTGTGAGTCAGAAGTGGAAGCTGCTACTGTGACTCCCTCTCACATGCTGGTGTTTTGAGAAATGATTTTCATCTTGCAGAGCAGTGGTGTCGGACTAAATCTTTGCAGACTTTCTCCGCACCCCTTATAAACATTAAATTGGCTTCCTTGTCTCAGCAGGAATTTCGTAGAATCATAGAACAACCAGGTTGGAAGAGACCCATTGGATCATTGAGTCCAACCATTCCCATCAAACACTAAACCATGTCCCTCAGCACCTCATCTACCCATCCCTTAAACACCTCCAGGGAAGGTGAATCAACCACCTCCCTGGGCAGCCTATTCCAATGCCCAATGACCCTCTGTGTGAAAAACTTCCTCCTAATCTCCAGCCTAAATCTCCCCTGGTGGAGCTTGAGACCATTCCCTCTTGTCCTGTCCCCTGTCCCTTGGAAGAAGAGCCCAGCTCCCTCCTCTTCACAACCTCCTTTCAGGGAGTTGTAGAGAGCAATGAGGTCTCCTCTCAGCCTCCTCTTCTCCAGGATAAACACCCCCAGCTCTCTCAGACACTCCTCATAGGGCCTGTTCTCCAGCCCCTTCACCAACTTCGTTGCTCTTCTCTGAACTCGCTCCAGAGCCTCAACATCCTTCTTGTGCTGAGGGGCCCAGAACTGGACACAGGATTCAAGGAGCGGCCTCACCAGTGCCGAGTATAGAGGGAGAAGAACCTCCCTGGCCCTGCTGGTCACACCATTTCTGATCCAAGCCAAGATGCCATTGACCTTCTTGGCCACCTGGGCACACTGCTGGCTCATGTTCAGTCGGCTGTCGACCAACACCCCCAGGTCCCTCTCCTCCTGGCAGTTTTCCAGCCAGACTTCTCCCAGTCTATAGCTCTGCATAGGGTTGTTGTGCCCCAAGTGCAGGACCTGGCATTTGGCCGTGTTAAACCTCATCCCATTGGACTCATTGGTTTACAGGTGAATGAATTGAATATGTTGGTGTGCAGGAGGTGACAGACTTTTCTTGTGCCTCAAATGCTTTACTGTGTGCATCTTATACTCTGGGCATCCAAAGAGATCCAAGGCAGTCGTCAGCTGCGTATCTTCTTCATGCTACACACAGTCTTTGGATCCAAATAAAGCTGTGACGGATGCCCTTGGCTTCTCCCCTTCTCTCTAGTTTCGCTCTCTGAACATGGTTTCTGAGTGTCTTTTTTCGCTGATTAACGGAGACGACATGTTTGCCACCTTTGCAAAAATGCAGCAGAAGAGTTACTTGGTTTGGCTCTTCAGTAGGATCTACCTCTACTCCTTCATCAGTCTGTTCATCTACATGGTGCTGAGCCTCTTCATTGCGCTCATTACAGACACGTACGAAACCGTCAAGGTAAGTGTGAACTCTTCCTTGGGAATAAAAACAAAACATTGGGGCTGTCGAGACTCTCATGTCCCTCGTTATTTCGATTTACAGTGCATGTCAAATTACTGAATAAATATAGCGGCTACTTTTGAGGGTGCAGAGTGATGATAAGAAGCTTTTAGTCCTTCCCTGTTTCAGTTTTTCCTACCAGCCTATCTGATTTCCCGCCCCAGGGGAAGCTAAATGTCTACTAAAAAGCAATATTTTCATATGCGGTTCTCTGAATCCTCTAAATTCAGGTGTAAACTGTGTCTGAAAAGTTGTCTGGGGATGATTTGGGTTATTGTGTGGCTTTGCTCTGCTGAAGGTTTAACTAAATATCAATTTTCAGCACTACCAGCAGGATGGCTTTCCAGAGACAGAACTTCGGAGATTTATCTCGCAGTGCAAAGACTCCCCAAACTCTGGCAGGTACCGCTTAGAGGAGGAGAGCTCTGGATCTCTCTTCTGTTGCTGTAACGGTATGTACCTACATTAAAATAATACATGAACATCTCCTGTGCTTATTGCAATAGTCAGGACTCACTGAACTCATTCAGCACCATATTTTTAATCATAGAATCATAGAATAACCAGATTGGAAGAGACCCACTGGATCATTGAGTCTAACCATTCCTATCAAACACTAAACCATGTCCCTCAGCACCTTGTCCACCCGTCCCTTAAACCCCTTCAGGGAAAGTGACTCAACCCCCTCCCTGGGCAACCTCTGCCAATGCCCAATGACCCTTTCTGTGAAATTTTTTTTCCTAATGTCCAGCCTAAATATCCCCTGGTGGAGCCTGAGGCCATTCCCTCTCGTCCTGTCCCCTGTCACTTGGGAGAAGAGCCCAGCTCCCTCCTCTCCACAACCTCTAAGCTCATCCAGTCCAACCATCAGCCCAATCCCACCATATCCACTAAATCATGTCCCAAAGCACCACATCTACACATTTTTTGAATGCCTCCTCTTGGGAAAGGATTGCCTAACTTCCGCTGTGGAGATCTTAATGCTTCGATCATTTGAAGTTTTGTTTCTTTGGGTTTATATTTAACCTGCCTGGCAGCCACACTACTCTGTGCTTGCGGAAGGGTCCCGTTGGTGGGGGTGCCTTGAAATATTTGCAGCTTGATTAAAAAGATCAAAGGCTTTTGCAGCTCCTTGGGCTTTTCTGGTTTGCTCTATTGTTGTGCACCAGAGAGAATGTTTTTTTTTGGGGGGGGTGGGCGCATTTTGGGGAGCAGAGAGAGAGCAGAGCCTGGAGTCAGATAGTCCAGAGCGGAGAGCTTGTGTTCCAGCCAAGTGCCTTTTTGGAAAGCACTGGGATGGAGCAGAGCAGGGCATCTTGCTGCTGGGCAAAGGGCACCGCAAGGTTAATATTTCCTTTTCTGCACACACCTCCTAGTTTAACCGGGCAAAAAACCCAAAGTAAGGCAGGATGAGCTGGGAATGTAATACTTCTCCCACTGACTTAGAAGCAGGGAATCAGGACTCTAGGAGAGCACTTGGAAGACTTAGTACCTCTCAGCAGTGCCCTGGGCTCAACCTGCTGTTGCCATTTAAGTGCTTGGTTTCAGAGCCTTGTTTCCTAAACTGATTACCTACTATTTTAGGAAAAATATATTTATTATATTAGGAAAAAAATTTTTACAGAAAGGCTCATCGGGCACTGGCAGAGGCTGCTCAGTGAGGGGGTTGAGTCACCTTCCCTGGAGGGGTTTAAGGCACATTTGGACGAGGTGTTGAGGGACATGGTTTAGAGATTGGTGGGAATGGTTGGACTCGATGATTTGGTGGGTCTCTTCCAACCTGGTTGTTCTATGATTCTATGATTTTATTATATTCTGTTGGTTCATAATGCCATCATCCACATGCTCTGCGTGTTAATGTTCCAAACTGGTAACGGTGTGTTTCTTTCTCTGGAAGCCAGACCAAGGACTGACTTTGATATCACCTGGAGCACTGGATGTTGCTCCTTCAGCTCAGGGCAGTGCCCTCCTGGTTTTACTTAGAAACTCATGATCTGGAGGAATAAATATTCATCTCGAGTGGGATGCTGAGTTATCAGTTCTATGGCTGCTGCTCTTGAAACAGTCCTGTGGCCCCGCAGGACTTCTCTTAATCCTTTCACGCTTTCAGAATGTTTCATGGTGGTTCACAGCAGTTTTTTACCTGCTTATGTCAATTAGTAATTAAACAGCTTGGATGTATTTTTAAGGTTCATTGTGCAATGAAACCTCATGGTTTTCATTGTACAATGAAACCTCTCGGTCATTTCATTGACCTTTCACGGAAAGGGTCATTGGGCATTGGAATAGGCTGCCCAGGGAGGTGGTTGATTCACCTTCCCTGGAGGTGTTTAAGGCACAGGTAGATGAGATCCTGAGGGACATGGTTTAGTGTTTGATAGGAATGTTTGGACTCGATGATCCGATGGGTCTCTTCCAACCTGGCTATTCTATGATTCTCACAACTTTCTGCCTTCCTTTCCTGTACAGGTCGTAGTGAACATCATTAACAGATTGTGGGAGTGTGTCCTGGAGGCTTTAAAGCAACACACACTGAAGAACCTGATGGTAGAACTGGTGGGAAACCTTATAGCTAAAGCCTGAATTTGCTTTTCTCAAAAACCAGCGTAAGCCTTGTGGCAGAAGCTTCTGATAAATGTACGACCATTCTGAATAGGTCCTCTTGCTGCTCGCTCAGGGGCTTGGGGGGCTTGGGGTTTATTAGATTTGTTCTAGTGGTTTCCTCGGTTGAATTGTGTTAGGATGCAAAGGGCATTAAAATGTTGTCTGTGTCCAGAGACTTGTCAGTTATACGAGTAGACTAGAAATGCAGTAAATTTTCATAGAATCATAGAATCACCAGGTTGGAAGAGACCCACCGGATCATCGAGTCCAACCATTCCTATCAAAATGAAAAAAAAAAAAAATTCCTATCAAAATTTTGATGATAAGTAGAATCACGGCTGGACAACCCCAGCTTTGAATGGCAACCTCGCCCTTGGTACTGCGAGCATGATCCAGCCAGGCTGATCCTGCACTGAGCAAGTGAGAGCTCACCCTGCAGCTCTCTGCATTCTGTGTTTATCTACACGCACAGTAGAAAGAATCTAAAACTAGGACATTTATCATATATTTTTTCTGGAGGCGTCACAATGAGTTGATGCATGAGCTTTTTGAATGCGGCTGAGAGCATAAACTAAAAGTCATAGGATCACGGAAGGGACCTTAAAGATCATCCAGTTCCATTCCTGCCATGGGGAGGAACACTTCCCACTGGATCAGGGGCTCCAAGCCCCATCCAACCTGGCCTTGAACCCCTCCAGGGATGGGGCAGCTGCGACTTCCTTGGCCAACTTAGTCCAGGGCCTCCCCACCCTCATAGGGATGAATTTCTTCCTAATGTCTAATCTAAATCTTCCTTCCATTTTAAAGCTCTGACCCTATCACTCCAGGCCCTTGTAAAAAGTCCCTCCCCAGCTTTCTTGTAACCCGTTCAGGCACTGGAAGCTGCTCTAACGTCTCCCCACAGACTTCTCTTCTCCAGGCTGAACAATCCCAACTCTCTCAGCCTGTCCTCGTGGTAGAGGTGCTCCAGCCCTCGGATCATCTCTGTGGCCTCCTCCGGACACATTCCAACAGTTTCTTATCCTTCTTAAATTGGGGATTCCAGAACTGGACATAGATGGGGTCTCACAAAAGAGGAGTAGAGGGGCAGAATCTCCTCCCTTGACCTGCTGGCCACACTGCTTTGGATGCAGCTCAGGATATGGGTTATTATGGATTAAACATTGCATATTTTTATAAATATAATAAACTAAATATTTATATATTCAGGATCACCACTTAATGTAAGTGACGGTCTGTGTGTAGAGAGGCCAGGGATGTCCCAGGTGAGAAGTGGGCTCTGAGGGGGGAGCTGAGTGGAGAAATGCAGATGTTCTCCTATATCCAGGCTTGGGTCAGAGGGGGGAACTGAGTGGAGAAATGCAGATGTTCTCCTATATCCAGGCTTGGGGCAGATCAGTTACAGCCTTCACCTTCGCAGTCAGCTGCTCTTGGGTTTTGAATTGAAAAGTCAGACGAAAGCACTTTCAAAACATCTACTTTTTTTATTTGAATCCTTCCTCTGGTACACAAGTAAACCTGAAGTCTAAGATAAATACAGATATATTTAATAGACGTGTCTCTGAGAGTTGTTACCTCTCCAGGCTTTGGGAATGGGATGTTTCCTAGTGACCCAATAACATGGTACTTTCAGTGACTGTCTGAAACGTTCGATCTTATGCAAGTTAAGCTTTGACAACTGACTCTATATTCTTTGTTGACTGTGATATCATTTCATGGATGCCTTATCTGCTCTCCTCAGTCTGGGAGCAGAATGGAAAACCAAAGGGGAGCCTAATGAGGATAATTTGCATTTAGGAGCCACAGCCGTGTAGGCATGTGTGACAATGTATAATTCTGTGCACAAAGGTAGAGGACACTACAAATGCTCTGTCTGAATGTTTACACATTGTAAATGTGCTACAATAAACACTTCGAGCTGCAGTAACGACTGGGTGTGTGGGTATTCAACTTAAGAGTAAATACGTGGCCAAGTTAATCATAGAATCATGGGATGGTTTGGGTTGGAAGGGACATCAAAGCCTATCCAGTTCCACCTCTGCCATGGGCAGGGACACCTCCCACTGGATCAGGGCTCCAAGGCCCATCCAGCCTATCCTTGAACCCCTCCAGGGATGGGGCAACCACCCCTGCTCTGGGCAAAGGAGGAATAAAAATCCCATCCTTACACCACAGCTTTCATAGAGCACATTGACCTGCTGCCTAAACCACAACCCTTTGTCTCAAAGTCCTGTGGTCGAGGAGGAAGAAGGTCTTTCATAAAATCTTTCTGATTTTCTCAGATAATGATCCTTCAGAGTTGCTCACACGTGATTCTATGATTTATCTGCCTGAGTACTGGGCTCACCTGAGAAGAATCATAGAATCATAGAACAACTAGGTTGGAAGAGACTCATTGGATCATCGAGTCCAACCATTCCTATCAAACACTAAACCATGTAAGAAGCCGGTCAGTGCCGTGTTTTCATTGAGATGAAGCGCAGCTCTGCCAGGAGATCTACCTGGGAGGGTGAGGGTTGAACTAGATGGTCTTTGAGGTCACTTCCAACCCAAACCATTCTGTTATCTGTGGCTCCTGCTGTTGCGTGTGTGGTGGTGCTTCATTATCTTATTTTGTGTCGATGTCTGAGGCGCCAGTTACGGCTTTGCAGAGCCTAGAAGTGTTACAATGACCTTATTCTGAAGAAATCCTCATGACTCCAACAGTATCAGCCATCTCCACATCAGCAATGACAGTAACACGTGTAAAGCCGCATCCTGGAGACATCTCTATCTTTACGCTGATACAATTAAGGAGGCCCCAGCTAGAACTGTAAAATGCAAGTAGGGAGAGCCAAGAGGCAGATAAAGCATCACAGAAACTCGTTAGGCTTGAAAGGCTGAGGGACATGCTTTAGTGTTTGATAGGAATGGTTGGACTCGATGATCTGGTGGGTCTCTTCCAACCTGGTGACTCTATGATTCTAAAGTGCCATCCTAAGGAAAGGCTGTTTCAGTGCTGTCCAAGCTGGTGTGGAGTGGTGAGAGAGTTCCTTGGCTGAAAAATAATGCTGGTGAGTATTTCCTCCTGAAAACAAGTTAGAATCATAGACACGTTAGGCTGGAGAAGACCGTTGAGATCATCAAGTCCAACTGTACCTGTTCACTACTAAATTATACTCCTTAAGCACTTTGTCTACCTGCCTTTTAATCCCCTCCAGGGACGGGGACTCCCCCACCTCCCCGGGCACCCGTTCCAGTGCTTGAGAACTCTTTCAGTGAAGAAGTTTTTCCTAATATCCAGCCTGCACTTCCCCCTGTTGCAGGTGCTAAACCCGGGTCACAGCTCATTTCATACCAGGGCTTGTTTCATAGAATCATAGAATCATAGAACTTCATGAGAACTTCATGTTTTCAGCAGAATTTGGATCCCGTAGCTGAGGACACTGGAAGAAAACTTCTGTATGTGGTGTGAGCTGACACAGTGTTCTTGCAGCTGATTTGGAGCAACCACACAGAGATGTTAGTCTGGGCTTTTGGTCCTTCTCTCTCAAACAGTGTGAGTGTAACCAAAGGCAGCAGCAGCGTGGGGAGGAGCTGGTTATCAGGGAGTGCAGGGACAGGGTGAGGGGAACGGTTTCCAGCTGAAAGAGGAGAGATTGAGAGGAGATCTTAGGAAAAAAAATATTTTCCTGTGAGGGTGGGGAGGCCCTGGCCCAGGTTGCCCAGAGCAGTGGTGGCTGCTCCATCCCTGAAGGGGTTCAAGGCCAGGCTGGATGAGGCTTGGAGCACCTGATCCCACAGAATCATAGAATCATTAAGGTTGGGAAAGACTTCTGAGCTCACCCAGTCCAACCATCACCCCAACCCCTCTGTGCCTGCTAAACCACATCCCGCAGAGCCATGGCCACTCGCTTTTCATAGAATCATAGAATCATAGAACAACCAGGTTGGAAGGGACCCATCGGATCTTCTAGTCCAACCATTCCTAGCAAACACTAAACCAAGTCCCTCAAGACCTCATCCACCTGTGCCTTAAACACCTCCAGGGAAGGGGAACCAACCACCTCCCTGGGCAGCCTGTTCCAATGCCCAATGACCCTTTCTGGGAAAAACTTCCTCCTTATCTCTAGCCTAAACCTCCCCTGGTGGAGCTTGAGGCCATTCCCTCTTGTCCTGTCCCCTGTCCCTTGGGAGAAGAGCCCAGCTCCCTCTCTCTACAACCTCCTTTCAGGTAGTTGTAGAGAGCAATGAGGTCTCCTCTCAGCCTCCTCTTCTCCAGGATAAACCTCCTCTGGCGCAGTTTGAGGGTATTTCTTCTCTTCCCACCACTTGTTTGTTACCTGAGAGGCCTCCCTGCCCCTCGCAGGGGGTGGAACTGGCTGGACTTTTCCTCCCAACCCAAACCAGTTAATGATTTTATGGTGGTGTCAGGGGCCTGCGCTGCCTGTCCCCAGCACCAGTTTTGCTTCAGAGGAACCACATCAAACCACATCCTCAGAGGAGGTGATGGAGGACTCAGAGCTCAATCGGCTGCCTGACAGAGCAGAGGGCTGGGCTACCGGCATGGCGAGCT
This sequence comes from Coccyzus lansbergi, assembly GCA_033558105.1. Lineage (NCBI taxonomy): Eukaryota > Metazoa > Chordata > Aves > Cuculiformes > Coccyzidae > Coccyzus > Coccyzus lansbergi. Next base: position 288,057 of record JAUMJK010000244.1, read on the forward strand.
GGGCTACCAGGGGACTTGGCTACCAGCAAGTGGGGCTGGGCTATTGGGATGCTTAGTTACTGGCACAGGGCTTGGCTACCAGGTGCTGGGCTGAGTTACTGGGTGTGGGAGCTTGGCTACTGGTATGGGGGGCTGGGCTACCATTACTGGGCTGCTGGGCTACCGGCACGGGGCTGTGCTACTGCGGGATTTAGCTACCAAGAGGCTTGGCTACCCGCACGGGGAGTTTGGCTACTGGTATGGGGGGCTGGGCTACTGGCACTGGGCTGTGCTACTGCAGGATTTGGCTACCGGGAGGCTTGGCTACCGGCACGGGGCTTGGCTATCGGGTAGGAGGTGCTTGGCTACCGGCATAAGGAGCTTGACTGCCGAGCAGGACGGTTTGGCTACCGGCGCGGGGCTGGGCTACCGGGCGGAGGAGGTCGGGGGGGGGTGGGCTGGGCTAGCGGGCGGAGTCTTGACTACCGGGCAGGGGGTTGGGCTACCGGGAGACTTGGCTACAGGGAGAGCGGCGCTGGGCTACCGAGCGCGGGGTCTTGGCTACCAGGCAGGGAGGCTTGGCTAGCGGGCAGGGGGGCTTGGCTACCGGGGGGACTTCACTACCTGCCGCGGGGCTTGGCTAGTGGAGGGTCTTGTCTACCGGGGGCGCTTGGCTAGCGGACACGGGTGCTTGGCTAGTGGGCAGAGGGGCTTGGCTCCCGGCACGAGGCTGAGCTGCCGCGGAGGGGAGCTTGGCTAGCGTGCGGGGGACTTGGCTACTGGAGGGTCTTGCCTACAGGGCTGGGAGTCTTGCCTACCGGGGGGTCTTGGCTACCAGGCAGGGAGGTTTGGCTAGTGGGCTTTGCTAGTGTGCAGGGGGGCTTGGCTAGCAGAGGGTCTTGCCCACAGTGCAGGGAGTCTTGCCTACTGGTGAGTCTTGGCTAGCAGGCAAGGGGTGTGTGGCTAGCGGGCAGGGAGGTTTGGCTAGCAGAGGGTCTTGCTTATTGGGGGGGCTTGGCTACCGGGGGGGGTCTTGCCTACCGGCCGTGGGGCTTGGCTAGTGGAGGGGCTTGCCTACTGGGGGGTCTTGGCTAGCCTATGGGGGGCTTGGCTAGTGGAGTGTCTTGCCTACTGGGGGGGCTTGGCTAGTGTGTGAGGGACTTGGCTCCTGGACAAGGGGCCTTGGCTACTGGAGGGTCTTGACTACCAGGCAGGGAGGTTTGCCTAGTGGATGCAGGTGCTTGGCTTCTGGCATGAGGCTGAGCTACTAGGCAGGGGGTGCTTGGCTAGCAGGCAGGGGGGCTTGGCTCCTGGCGCGAGGCTGAGCTACTAGGCAGCAGGGGGTCTTGGCTAGTGGGCAGGGGGGCTTGGCTCCTGGCACGAGGCTGAGCTACTAGGCAGGGGGTCTTAGCTAGCGTGCCAAGGGGTCTTGGCTAGCGTGTGAGGGGCTTTGCTAGTGGTTGTTGGGGCTCATCTCCCGTGCGGGGTCGGTGTCTCCACCGGGTCCCTGATGGAGCTGCGGTTGGAGCCGCTGCCTGGGACCAGGCTCCCTGGCACCAGGTGGGTCCCGCGGCCTCTCCCGTCTCCACAAGCTTTGGGGAAGCTCCACAAGGAGTTTTTTTTTTCCCCTCTTCGTCTTCTTTCTCTGCCTTTTCTCAGAGGTGCCGGGTGAAGCCCTCTTGGGAGAGCCCATAGAATGCTTTGGGTCAGAAGGGACCTTAGAGCAGGGACGTGTCTTTAATTTACCAGGTTGCTCCAAGTCATTGGAGCAACCTGGTTGGACTCGATGATCTGATGGGTCCCTTCCAACCTGGTTCTTCTGTGGTTCTGTGATTCTATGATTCTGAGTCCCATCCAAGAAGCACCAGGTTGGAAAGGATTTCGTAGAGCATCGAGTCCAACCCTTCCTATCTACTCGCTGGGGTCAGTTGTGAGCCTCATAGCACAAGAAGGATGTTGAGGCTCTGGAGCGAGTCCAGAAAAGAGCAACGAAGCTGGTGAAGGGGCTGGAGAAGAGGAGCAGCTGAGAGAGCTGGGGGTGTTTGTCCTGGAGAAGAGGAGGCTGAGAGGAGACCTCATTGCTTTCTGCAACTACCTGGTTGTAGAGAGGAGGGAGCTGGGCTTTTCTTCAAAGGGACAGGAGACAGGATGAGAGGGAATGGTCTCAAGCTCTGCTAGGGGAGATTTAGGCTGAACATTAGGAAAAAAATTTTCCCAGAAAGGGTCATTGGGCATTGGCAGAGGCTGCCCAGGGAGGTGGTTGATTCACCTTCCCTGGAGGTGTTTAAAGCACATGTGGATGAGATCCTGAGGGACATTGTTTAGTGATTGATGGGAATGGTTGGACTCGATGACTCGGTGGGTCTCTCCCAACCTGGTGATTCTATGATTCTATGTTTAAGTGATATCTGAGTTAATCTTCATTCACAAAACTTGCTAGTTTGAGTGCTTTGCAAAACTTATTAAGGAAGCCTGTGGAGTGGTGTTAATTACAGCACCGTCTCTGAATTGAATTGTTCCATTGTACTATCTGGATTAATTTTTAGATTATTAGGCTAATAAACATTCGGTAGAAGTGGCTGGTTTGTTTTGAATGCTTTTAGGTCACACTGCTCATCACTCAGAGCTTTAATGCTTTGGTTGAAGATTCTGATTCTTCAGCTTTAATGGAGTTTATTTGCATGTTACTTTGAATCTGGCCTAGAAACACACGGATTAGAAAACAATTTTGATGGGAAGGGTTGGACTCGATGATCCGGTGGGTCTCTTCCAACCTGGTGATTCTATGATTCTATGAAGTGCAGGAGAATTAGAGCCATGTAGATGTTAACCAATGAAAGCTGTCTCAGTGCTTTATCTCGGTGACAAATCAATGGTGGGAATGGTTGGACTCAATGATCCGGTGGGTCTCTTCCAACCTGGTGATTCTATGATTCTATAATTGGCATCATTCACCTATTGTTTCTTAGATACTGCACCAGAGAATGCTGGTTCTTTATTGGAAGCAAAGCCCAACAGGGATAAAGCTCAAATCCTGTCTTGCCTTCTTAAGGCAAAAAGCTACGTTGCTTTCCTTGGCTGATTTTCCTGCTCTCGATTTCTCCAGCTCGTTAATATGGGAAACAAAAAGCGTTGGTGACAGTAATCCCTCACCAGTGGAGTTAAGTGAGGGGTTGTATAGAAGTGAAAGGATTGATATTAGTCAACATCATGATTTTAACAGAGCTCTGGAGGTGTTCGCCTTCCCTGGAGGTGTTTAAGGGACGGGTGGACGAGGTGCTGAGGGACATGGGTTAGTGTTTGATAGGAATGGTTGGACTCGATGATCCGGTGGGTCTCTTCCAACCTGGTGATTCTATGATTCTGAGGGCTTGCAAGGCAACTTTGAGAAGAGCCTTAGACGATACTCACAGCTCTAATTATCACATCATTTTTTTGCCAGATGCGTTTAATTTTTCAAAGCTTTTATACTTTAAACATCATTAAAATGGTTGGACCTGATGATCCGGTGGGTGTCTTCTAATCTGGTGATTCTATGATTCTAAAATTAGTCCAGGGTGGTTTCATCCTGACTTTAAATAGGGATGAACGCCACAGTTTCTTTTTCTTTATCACTTTCCTGTGTTTTTTCCATCTTAGAATCATAGAATCACCAGGTTGGAAGAGACCCACCGGATCATCCAGTCCAACCTTTCCTATCAAACACTTAAAACCAAACCCAGTATCTCTCATCATCTCCACGAACGATTGATTTCAGGCTGTGTAATAAATATAACCTTTGAGCTTCTAAGGTTAAAATAGATTTTTTTTTTTTGTTTGGTTGGTTGGGTTTTTCCCCACTTCCTCTTACGAGGAGACAACCACAGTGTCAACTCTGCTGGTTTTTTTTAACTCTCGTTTCTCCTCTTTTGAGAAAGCTGCTTCTGGCAAATCAAATGTGTTTTGCAAACTGCAGTTTGGGCTTAAATACCTGATGCTTCAGACAGGTGAGGACAAAAGAAATAAGAACAGCTCTGAAAGCCTGGATGTGATGCTGTTAGTTTTAACTTTGAGGGGAAATTTATCCTTTATTAAACCCAGAACATGGGAAGTTCTTCCCTGGAAGGGTTTAAGGGACGGGTGGATGAGGTGCTGAGGGACATGGGTTAGTGTTTGATAGGAATGGTTGGACCTGATGATCCGGTGGGTCTCTTCCAACCTGGTTGTTTTATGATTCTAAGTAAGTTTCTGGGTGATAAACGGTGCCGATAATCAGGAAGCTTAAGATGCGATTGCTTTAACTTAACTCCTGGAGGGAGGTAAAACATTACAAGTTTGGTTCTGATTTTTTTGCGTGAAGTAGGGAAAACTCTGACAATCAGAGTAGTGTGAAACAGGCTCAGAAAGATTAGGAATCATAGAATCATAGAATCACCAGGTTGGAAGAGACCCATCGGAGAAGGGGAAAGTTTCAATGTCTCGTTCTGTTAATAGGTAGAAAGTTGGAGTGATTTAAGACACCTTCAACAACAGTTCTCTGTGCTCGGTCGCCTGATTTTTATGTGTCCGGGTGTTTGAATAAATAAATGCCTCTGAATTTCCCCCTTAAAGCTGTGTGTTCATACCAGAATCGTGCTGTGCAGCCTGCCCTGCTTGTTTAGTCTTTAAGACACCTTTTTTTTTTTTTTTTTTGGTGGTAGAATATGGGTTATTCACAGAGATGTGCTCACAGTGGCCTCTCTATTCCACAGATGTAGAAAGGGAGAAATGTAGACTTGCTGTTACTCGTATAGATCCTCTTATTAGATGCTTATTTCCTGAGAAATAGTTGTGTAAACGTTGTGTTTCGATGATCTAATGTGGTTGAATGGTTTTTAATGATGTGATTGCAGTGAAAAACTTAGAATCATAGAACAACCAGGTTGGAAGAGACCCACCGGATCATCGACTCCAACCGAACTTCTCGCATTTTGCCGTAAAACAAACAGAAAACTGTTGGAGAGCTTTTCTGTCACGTGAAGCTCTGAGGTGAAGCTGCAATGTGAGGAAATTCTCCGCCAAAGAGTTCTGTTGGTTGCTAATTAAGGTGTTGTTTACGGCAGAAACAGGATGGCTCAGCCCGATCTAGACCTGAAAGAGACGGCTCTGAAAGAAGATTTGAAGTTTTACTTCATGAACCCGTGTGAAAAATACCGAGCGAGACGGCAGATACCCTGGAAGCTGGCTTTGCAGATTCTGAAGATACTGATGGTTACAACCCAGGTAATCCTTGCTCTGCTTTTACTCTTGAAGTGAGTCTGTGATGTGCGGGAGAAGCCGGGCTCTGGTTCTGGGCTGCTGCCACTGGGTTTCCTCTATTTGGGTGTTTGTTATCGACAAACAAAACAAAGAGAGTGGTGGGAAATGGCGTTAAGTCCAACTGGAGGCCAGCGACAAGTGGGGTTCCCCAGGGCTCAGTGCTGGGTCCAGCCCTGTTCAATGTCTTCATCAATGACCTGGATGAGGGCATTGAGGGTACTCTTAGCAAGTTTGCAGATGACACAAAGCTGTGTGGAAGTGTTGATCTGTCATCAGATGCTGCATTTCGAACAGTCGAGTGCCTAGGTAGGTTGAGCCAAAGAGGGTTGGTTTTAAGCTGCACTGGTCCAGAGGAGCCCAGGGAGATGATCTTAGGGCTGGAGCATCTCCTATACAAGGACAGGCAGAGAGAGTTGGGGTTGTTCAGCCTGGAGAAGAGGAGGCTCCAGGGAGACCTGAGAGCAGCTTCCAGTGCTGAAAGGGGCTCCAGGAAAGCTGGGGAGAGGCTCTGGATCAGGTGGTGCAGGGACAGGACAAGGGGGAGTGATTTTAAACTGAAAGAGGAGAGTTTGAGATGAAATTTTAGGAAGAAGTTCTTCGCTATGAGAATGAGGAGGTCCTGGCCCAGGTTGCCCAGAGCAGGGGTGGCTGCCCCATCCCTGGAGGGTTTCAAGGCCAGGCTGGCTGGGGCTTGGAGCCCCTGATCCAGTGGGAGGTGTCCCTGCCCATCGCAGGGGTGGGACTGGATGGGCTTTTTAAACTCCCTTCCAACCCAAACTGTCCCATGATTCAGTGATCACGGTGTAGCCGATGAATTTGTAGTCCACTGAGAACTGGTGACTGGAAGTTGTGGGAAGCTGCACAAGACCTGTGTATGTGTAGAACCTATTTTTCGGGACCTTTGAAATGCAGGACTCTGACATCTGACTCTTTGCACTTAAAGCTGAGTACACAGCTCCTAAAAACATGCTGAGTTGCAGGATTCCAGGGTTGTGTTTGACTTGCCTGCTTGCGTGAAGCAGAACCCTGGCTCTCGTGTGCCTGTTTTATTGATCACTCATGCTTTTCATCTGATGCATAGAATCATAGAATCACCAGGTTGGAAGAGACCCACCAGATCATCGAGTCCAACCATTCCTATCAAACACTAACCCATGTCCCTCAGCACCTCATCCACCTGTCCCTTAAACATTCAGTGGGTTCTCTGGTCCTGCAGCTGCTGTGCGGTGTCAGAGTCCTTGTGGAGCATTGTCCACAGGCAGGAGTGGGATGCAGCAGCCTGTCTGTGGCGACAAGACTAGCCAAAATAGACTGTTTTCACTAGTACTGGCATCTGATACAAGCAGGGAGCATGTTAAAGCAGTGGGGCGGGGAAGAGAGGGTTGGCGGTGTGAGCATGACAGGATGTGTTGCCCCATGTTTACCGGCAGCTGCACCTCAGATGTGGGTTGTCGCATCAAAACAGTCACTTGAAAGGAAGGACAGTCATAGAATCATAGAACAACCAGGTTGGAAGAGACCCACCGGATCACCGAGTCCAACCATTCCTATCAAACACTAAAGCATGTCCCTCAGGACCTCATCTACACATCCCTTAAACACCTCCAGGGAAGGTGAATCAACCCCCTCCCTGGGCAACTTCTGTCTGTGACCAATGACCCTTTCTGTGAAGAATTTTTTCCTTATGTTGAGCCTGACCCTCCCGTGGTGGAGCTTGAGGCCATTCCCTCTTGTCCTGTCCCCTGTCCCTTGGGAGAAGAGCCCAGCTCCCTCCTCTCCACAACCTCCTTTCAGGTAGTTGTAAATAGTAATGAGGTCTCCTCTCAGCCTCCTCTTCTCCAGGATAAACACCCCCAGCTCTCTCAGCCATTCCTCATAAGGTCTGTTCTCCAGCCCCTTCACCGGCTTCGTTGCTCTTCTCTGGACCTGCTCCAGAGCCTCAACATCCTTCTTGTGCTGAGAGGCCCAGAACTGAACACAGGATTCAAGGAGCGGCCTCATCAGAGCTGAGTCCAAAGGGAGAAGAACCTCCCTGGCCCTGCTGGTCACACCATTTCTGACACAAGCCAAGATGCCATTGGCCTTCTTGGCCTCCTGGGCACACTGCTGGCTCATGGTCAGTCGCTGTTGACCAACACCCCCAGGTCTCTCTCCTCCTGGCAGTTTTCCAGCCAAACTTCTCCCAGTCTGTAGCTTGTGGCTGCTTCAGTGTTTTGCAGCAGCTGGGGTGTCTGTGCCTGACTGAAAAATTGAAGAGGTTTCTGTCCCAGAATGGAGAGTAAGTTATTACTCCAACACTGTGCTGAAATCCCCATGGGTGGCCCCTGGGAGATCCCTGATTTTTTTTTTTTTTTTTTTTTATAGTCACTAACTAGAGTGACTCAGCTGACAATCAGGTTGAGAGAGTCGGAGTGTCCAGCCTGGACAAGAGAAGGCTCCAGAGAGACCTTAGAGCAGCTTCCAGTGCTGAAAGGGGCTGCTGTGACAGGATGAGGAGCGATGGTTTTAAACTGCGGAAGAGGAGGTTTAGACTGGGTCTAAGTGTTTTATTCTCAGGGTGGTGAAGCACTGGCCCAAGTTGCCCAGGGAGGTAGTGGAGCCCCCGTCTCTGGAAGCATTCAAGGCCAGGTTGATGGGACTTAGAGCAACTTCATTGACCTCATTACTCTCTCCAATTCCCTGAGAGGAAGTTGTGGAGAGGAGGGAGCTGGGCTCTTCTCCCAAGGGACAGGGGACAGGACAAGAGGGAATGGCCTCAAGCTCCACCAGGGGAGGTTCAGGCTAGAGATTAGGAGGAAGCTTTTCGTGGAAAGGGTCATTGGGCATTGGAATAGGCTGCCCAGGGAGGGGTTTGATTCCCCTTCCCTGGAGGAGTTTAAGGCACAGGTAGATGAGGTGCTGAGGGACATGGTTTAGTGATTGATAGGAATGGTTGGACTGGATGATCCAATGGGTCTCTTCCAACCTGGTTGTTCTATGATTCTATGATTGAATTCAAGCTGTCCCTGCTTCTGCAGGAGGGTTGGGCTGGATGGGCTTTAAGGTCCCTTCCAACCCAAAGAATTCTGATTTGAGTTGATTTAAGACTTGGCTGAAGGTATGAAGATCCAGCTCTTAATCTGAGGAGTGGATCTACCTGACCGAGCAGACGTTCTGAATGATGGAATTTGGATTATTAGTGGAGCCTGTTTGTCTGTGTGTGGGGATTTCTAAGCTCACAGTTCTGCTGCAGTTTCTCACTTCTGCAAGTTTCTTGTGGGGCTTGGGAACTCCATGCAGTAACGAGACAGTTTCACATTTGGTGTTAAGAAGCAATTTAAACTTTGGATGAAGAGTTAGCTGCTTTAGGCTTGGGGCAGCCTCTTGCTGCAGCGCCTGTGACACAACTCCTGTCGCTCGATTTTTCAGTTTCGAGACTCTGTTTACATGTTGTCCTTGGTGGTGGTGGGAGTGGGAGCAACCATCGCAAATTATTTTAGCAAATTCCAGTCTGAGTTGTTGGTCTGGAGCGTGTGAGCGGAGGCAGTGACCCAATTGACCATTTAGTTGCTGCACTGCAAGTTTTAAAAGTGAGGGTAGACTTTGATTTCTGCTTCTCCTCCTCTGCATGTGGTGTTCTTGATTTTAGTAGTCTTATAGCATCAGTTAACTGCTTCTTTCCTTCTCTTGTAGCAGAGTGACAGCAACAGGCACCTTTCTGGCTTTTCTTTTATTTATTCTATTCAAAAACCATGTCCAAAATAGTGCTACTTGACCAGCGTTTACCATCCAAATTCGATTTATTTTCTTTTTTTCTCTTGACAGCTTATCTTTTTTGGGTTGAGTAACCAGCTGGTGGTCTCGTTCAAAGAGGAAAACACGGTTGCTTTCAAGCACCTCTTCCTGAAAGGCTACTCTGGAGTGGATGAAGATGATTACAGCTGCAGTATATACACACAGCAGGATGCTTACGAGAGCATTTTTTACGTTATTAATCAGGTAAGTGTGTGTCTGTTTATAACGAACAGAGTTAACGCTGGAGCTTCGAGGCTTCTTGCTGGAGCTTTAGACTTAGTTCTACTGCTGAAGCTTTTAGACTTAGTTCTACTGCTGAAGCTTTTAGACTTAGTTCTACTGCTGAAGCTTTTAGACTTAGTTCTACTGCTGAAGCTTTTAGACTTAGTTCTACTGCTGAAGCTTTCAGACTTAGTTCTACTGCTGAAGCTTTCAGACTTAGTTCTACTGCTGAAGCTTTCAGACTTAGTTCTACTGCTGAAGCTTTCAGACTTAGTTCTACTGCTGAAGCTTTCAGACTTAGTTCTACTGCTGAAGCCTTAGACTTCTACTACGGGTCTGGTTTTCTGTCACCACTCTTAGATCTCAATTCTGATATTTCATCAGATCATCTAGGTGGGATATTCTGAGTTTTGTGTGTAGATGCCTGTATTTTTTTTTCTGTTGGAAACAGGTATCAATACAATATTTTACATAGTGTGTAGTACATATACCTAGAAAACTTTAAAACTGGTCATCTTGCATGAACTGGAACCTTTGTTTAGGGTCTTTCTTTGAAGAGCTATGGGCTTGAATATTTGTGCTTCAGCCACGCTGAATCGCTGCTTTAGTGAGTCCAGAGGCCTGGAAGTGGGGAATATGCTGCTTCCAGGAACGGAGGGGTACTCACCCTTGTTAGGGGGGATATTTTAAAGAATAATCTCTTTACCATCATGGGAGGAAGAAATCTACGATGAAAATTCAGTGAACATTTGCATTTAATATCAGTACATTGAGGAATCGTGAGACGAAAGAGTGAGTGTGCACAGAACGTGAAACTTCTCTTGTGTTTGGGGATGACTGAGCCCAGAAACAGTTCATGTGGGATGAATGGAAGGTGGTTTTAAACCTTCTTTTGATGTTTTGTGGGTTTTTTTTTGTTTCCTGGGCTTGGGACATGAGGTCTGACGCTTGGTTTAAAGCAATTTTGCTGCTCCTCTCAGTCACTCCCACCTCCTTGTCCAACTTGTTTTGGGGCTTGATGCTCCTTGGCCACCTCCTTTAAGCTACAGCAGAGCCAGCGACAGATAAAGTTGTGTTAAGTGAGTTTGGAAGTAGTTTTCTCCGTCTTCCTTTGAGCTTTCAATGTTGCCACTATTTCTGCTATAAACTGTGCTTATTTCTTTTTTTCCCTTCCTTGCTTGCTTTGTCTCCCTTTCCTTCTCTTGTAGGCACTAAGGCTGAGGTGAAGTCCAGAGAGAAGACAGTAGAGAAAGAATTAGCTTTATATCCTCGAGAATGAGCCAAGGTGTGATACAGGCACCAGAAAAAAAGGTCACTTGATGAAATGTCTGTGTTTTATAAACGTAGACGTAGACTTTAAGGAGATTTTTAACCTTGTGTAATCAGAGTGAAAGGCAGAGTGGACGAAATGAGGAGGGATAAGACCACAGAGAATTTGGACCTTTGCCTTGTGCTGTTCCACAAAGGGAGCGTCTGTTAGAGCAGGTCCAGAGGATGATCCAGTCAGTCTCTTCCAACCTGGTGGTTCTATGATTCTATGATTCTATGATTCTATGATTTGAGGGCTGGACTCCCTACCCTTTGAGGACAGACTGAGAGTTGGGCTTGTTTAGCCTAGAGAAGAGAAGACTCCAGGAGGACCTTATAGCATCCTTACAGTACTTAAAGGTGGCCTACGGGAAAAGTGGGGAGGGACTTTTTATCAGGGAGTGTTAGTTGACAGCGACTGAACATGAGGCAGCAGAGGCCCAGGTGGCCAAGAAGGCCAATGGCATCTTGGCTTGGATCAGAAACAGTGTGACCAGCAGGTTCACTGAGGTTCTTCTCCCTCTGGACTCAGCACTAGTGAGACTGCTCCTCGAATCCTGTGTTCAGTTGTGGACCTCTCAGCACAAGAAGGATGTTGAGGCTCTGGAGCGAGTCCAGGGAAGAGCAACGAAGCTGGGGAAGGGGCTGGAGAACAGGCCTGAAGAGGAACGACTGAGAGAGCTGGGGATGTTTATCCTGGAGAAGAGGAGGCTGAGGGGAGACCTCATTGCTCTCTCCAACTCCCTGAAAGGAGGTTGTGGAGAGGAGGGAGCTGGGTTCTTCTCTCAAGTGACGGGACAGGACGAGAGGGAATGGCCTCAAGCTCCACCAGGGGAGGTTTAGGCTAGAGATCAGGAGGAAGTTTTTCACGGAAAGGGTCATTGGGCATTGGAATAGGCTGCCTAGGGAGGTGTTTGATTCACCTTCCCTGGAGGTGTTTAAGGGACGGGTAGATGAGGTGCTGAGGGACATGTTTTAGTGTTTGATAGGAATGGTTGGACTCAGTGATCCGATGGGTCTCTTCCAACCTGGTTTTTCTGTGATTCTATGATTCTGTGATTCACTGGGATGCCAATCACTGCTAATTAGCGGCCAGCAGCTCTCTTAGCTTCCCATGAGAGATTCGCTCTCCGTTTACAAGTTTATGTGAAATTAAAAATACTTTTTTTAGTGTGAAAAGCTGCATTGATACACACCTTTGAGCCTGCAATTGTTACAATCTAACGCAAATAAGACAACTCTCTCTAACTTTGTTCCTGTTTTATTTTTCAACTAGTACAAGCAATTAAAGAACATATCTCTGGGGACGCTTGGGTATGACCATGAAGGATCAGGTTTAAAAATCTGTAAACAACAGTACAAGAAAGGCACGATGCTTCCTGGCAACGGCACACTGAACATAGATGTTTCTACTGAAACAGGTATGGGGGTGTTGAAGTAAAAATGTTTTGCTGGGGAGGGTTTGCATTCTAATGCTGCATCGGTAAAGTTTAAAACCAATAGCTTTTTGTATGGCAATCGCTGCCTGACTTCTGAGAGGGTTGGGGTTGTTCATCCTGGAGAAGAGAAGGCTCTGCGGAGACCTTAGAACAGCTTCCAGTGCTGAAAGGGGCTCCAGGAAAGCTGGGGAGGGACTCTTGATCAGAGAGAGCAGGGATAGGATGAGGGGGAATGGTTTTCAGCAGAAAGAGGGGAGATGGAGATGAAATCTGGGGAAGAAATATTTCCCTGAGAGGATGGGGAGGCCCTGACCTGGGTTGCCCAGAGCAGTAGTGGCTGCCCCATCTCTGGAGGGGTTCAAGGCCAGGTTGGATGGGGTTTTGATCCACCTGATCCAGTGGGAGGTGTCTCTGCCCATGAGAAGGGCTGGAATTCAACGATCTTTATGGTCTCTTCCAACCCAACCTGTTCTATGATGGACTCGATGATCTGATGGGTCTCTTCCAACCTGGTTGTTCTATGATTCTATGATTCCATTTCCCTCTTGGATTTTAGTACCTGCCCAGTGACAGTGGTGCAGCCTAGGGGGCGCTTTTTTCAACCACTGTTCATTTTAGTGTGTTGCGTATGTTTGTGGTCTGGGTTTTTTTTTTGAGGGGTGTGGGGATTTTTATTGTCTCTGCCCTCCCCACTACAGAAAGTTCAAATACAGAATTCTGGATGCAGTTCTGTCTGTACCTTCAGTGGGTGGATGTCCCTACCACCTCTCAGAGTTGGGTCCTTGCCATTAAGAGTCTGAAGATTTAGAATCATAGAACAACCAGGTTGGAAGAGACCCATCGAGTCATCGAGTCTAACCATTCCTATCAAACACTAAACCATGTCCCTCAGGACCTCATCTACCTGTCCCTTAAACACCTCCAGGGAAGGTGAATCAACCACCTCCCTGGGCAGCCTATTCCAATGCCCAATGACCATGAAAGAACAAATTTGCTCAGAATTGACCTTATGCTTGTTTAGGACTTGCCATTCAGCTGGATTATCTCTCTCTTTTTTTTTTTTTCTAATATTGCTTTCTATATGAAATGTTTAAGATTACAGCTTTTCCTCTTCTCCTCCCAGAATGTATCTTTTTTAAGCCACAGGAGCTAGCGGGTAAGAAGGCTGAACTGAAGCTGAACTCATCCTTTTTCAATCTTGAATTTTACAGGTAAAGCAATGAAAGGGGATGTGTGGGGTTTTTTTGGGATTTTTTTGATTTTTTTTTTCCTTATCGTTTCGCGAGGCACTTGTGGTTTCAGAGTTGTGCAGTTTCCTTGCTTTGTGTAGGTGTATTTTTCTGTGCTCTCATTTATACACATCTCAAAACCTTCAGACTCATACAGGTTGAAATCTCCTTCAAGCTGAAAGGCATCGCTCTCCAGACCATCCATGCCCGTGAGCTGCCCGATTGCTACGCCTTTCAAAATACTGTAAGTGAATACAGGGTATGGCACTTAAAATCATAGAACAACCGGGTTGGAAGAGACCCACAGGATCATTGAGTCCAACCATGCCTATCAAACACTAAACCATGTCCCTCAGCACCTCATCTACCTGTGCCTTAAACCCCTCCCGGGAAGGTGAATCAACCACCTCCCTGGGCAGCCTCTGCCAGTGCCCAGTGACCCTTTCTGTGAAGAATTTTTTCCTAATGTCCAGCCTGAACCTCCCCTGGTGGAGCTTGAGGCCATTCCCTCTTGTCCTGTCCCTTGGGAGAAGAGGCCAGCTCCCTCCTCTCCACAACCTCCTTTCAGGTAGTTATAGAGAGCAATGAGGTCTCAGCCTCCTCTTCTCTAGGCTAAGCACCCCCAGCTCTCTCAGCCCTTCCTCATAAGGCCTGTTCTCCAACCCCTTCACCAGCTTCGTTGCTTGTCAAACGTGTCCCGACCCTTACCCCTCTTTCCCAAGGTTGCTGAAATAGGAGTGATATTATTTTATAGGAAAGGTTTGACTCAATAGTCCGGTGGGTCTCTTCCAGCCTGGTGATTCTATGATTCTCTGATTATTTTATACCAGATTCCAGCTGGTAACTTCATGACCTGAGAAGAAAATCAGTAATTGTTACTGTTCTAAAGGTTAAATTTGAAGTCTGGCTTCTTGGAATACTTCATTTTACACGCTACCTGAAGTTTAGGAAAAAATTCTTCACTATGAGGATGGGGAGGCCCTGGCCCAGGTTGCCCAGAGCAGTGGTGGCTGCCCCATCTCTGGAGGAGTTCAAGGCCAGGCTGGATGGGGCTTGTAGGCCCTGATCCAGTGGGAGGTGTCCCTGTGCATGGCAAGGGTGGCACTCGATGGTCTTTAAGGTCCCTTCCAACCATTCTGTGATTCGCAAATTATGTCTACACCAACACTTATGGTGACATCTTTCAAAGTTCACTTGACCAACACATATTAATTCATGTTATGTCAAAGCATTGATGAAGGGTTTTTTTTATGGGATGAAATTTCTTCAGTCTTATTTCTGGTCTACTCCTCCGTTTCCAGATAACTTTCAACAACAAGGCCCATAGTGGAAAAATCAAAATCTATTTTGATAGCGACACTGATATTCAAGAATGTAAAGACTGGCACATATTTGGCTCTGGTAAGTATGATGCACGTGTGTTTGTGTGGCAGCAGCGTTAGACATCTCCTCCTGTTTGTCCAGCAAGACATTCCCCATTCCTCTTCATCAGTCGATGAATAAACCAAGGGAAATACCTGATTTGAATTCACGTGACGGCTTGTAAACCTGTGGATGAAAAGAACACAGTACAGGAACTCGCACAAGTTTCTGACTGCAGGTCGTGGTTGGATTTTTTTGTTTGGTTTTCATTTTATAAAGTTATTAGAGGATAAATTGCTTTTTTTTTCACAGTGTTTACTTATACACTGTTGGAATCATAGACTCATAGAATCTCCAGGTTGGAAGAGACCCACCGGATCATCGAGTCCAACCATTCCTATCAAACACTAAACCATGTCCCTGAACACCTTGTCCACCCGTCCCTTAAATGTACAAACTCACCCATAAACTTGGTGCAAAAAGGGGATTCTTGAGTTATCATGCCCATTTTTTTATTTTTAAGAATTGGAACGTGCTTTTTACTCTTGTGGCCTAATCTCTGTAGCTGCAGAAAGACTCTTTCTTGTAACCTTTCTCTTTATGGGGTGAGAGAGAATTTAAATGCGAAATATGACACGTGCTCAGAGATATGAAAGGACTGACTGTGCGACCTTTCTTTGACTCTTCACAGTTCTTCAGAAGAACACTCAGTACGTTCTGGTCTTTGATGGATTCGTCATTTTAAGTTGTTTGGCTTCTCTCATCCTCTGCACACGATCCATTGTTCTCGCCTTGAGGCTACAAAAAGTAAGTGCGATGCTCATAATCCCAATTATTATTATTTTCTCTTGGTTTCATTTCTCGCTCGCCTCGTCAAAATGATTTATTCTGAATTCTTGGGTGGTGGTTGTGTTGCAGGATGTTGCTCTCTTCCTCTCTCTCTGCCTCTAGAAAGGATGTGTCGGTGTCTGAGCGGTTGCTCTCTCAATTAATTTTCACTTCTGTTTGTGCACTGCTGAAATAAGAAGTATTTTGTTGTATCTCTCAAGAGCAAAAAGATACTTTTTTTTCCCTGGATTTTATGCAAAAAAACCCCCCAAACCTTCTTAGTCTTTGTGCTGCTAGCAGCCTACACTTCCTTCACTTTCAAAACACGAATTCTTTCTTCTCCGACTTCCAAGTAAAATTCCCATAGAGATCTTGTCATAAATTAACGCTTTAATAAACCTCTCTCTAAGCCAGCTCAATGCAAAGCAAAGCATTAGCATATAGTCTAACTCTGGCTGGTTTTTTTTGGTCTTTCTGAGGCTACAGCTACTCCTTTTTCAATTCTTTCCTCCTGATCCCTCTGCAATTTCTGATCATGATCTGCTGTCACCTTCTTCCCCACTAACCTTCCTTTGCAGCCCTGTCTGTCCTCATCTCAAGCTGCTGGCAGAGCTTCATGTACGCAGCCTTGGCTCTTCTAGTCCACTTGGGGCACAACAACCCTATGCAGAGCCACAGACTGGGAGACATCTGGCTGGAAAACTGCCAGGAGGAGAGGGACCTGGGGGTGTTGGTTGACAGCCGACTGAACATGAGCCAGCAGTGTGCCCAGGTGGCCAAGAAGGCCAGTGGCATCCTGGCTTGTATCAGAAATGGTGTGACCAGCAGGTCCAGGGAGGTTCTTCTCCCTCTGCACTCAGCACTGGTGAAGCCGCTCCTTGAATCCTGTGTTCAGTTCTGGGCCCCTCAGCACAAGAAGGATATTGAGGCTCTGAAGTGAGTCCAGAGAAGAGCAACGAAGCTGGTGAAGGGGCTGGAGAACAGGTCCTATGAGGAACGGCTGAGAGAGCTGGGGGGGTTTAGCCTAGAGAAGAGGAGGCCGAGAGGAGACGTCATTACTCTCTGCGACTACCTGAAAGGAGGTTGTAGAGAGGAGGGAGCTGGACTCTTCTCCCAAGTGACAGGGGACAGGACAAGAGGGAATGACCTCAAGCTCCACCAGGGGAGATTTAGGCTGGAGATTAGGAGGAAGTTTTTCCCAGAAAGGGTCATTGGGTATTGGAATAGGCTGCCCAGGGAGGTGGTTGATTCACCTTCCCTGGAGGCGTTTAAGGGACAGGTAGATGAGGTGCTGAGGGACATGGTTTAGTGTTTGATAGGAATGGTTGGACTCGATGACCCGATGGGTCTCTTCCAACCTGGTTGTTCTATGATTCTGTGATTCAAATACTGTTGGAAAGAGTGGTAGTGGGAACCTGAGCACTGCAGTACTACTGGGGCATCTGTTTTTCATCTGTTTTTTCATGTGGTGACCTGTAAACCTCTAAACGCTTGCCCACAGAGATTTGTGAACTTCTTCCTGGAGAAATATAAGCGTCACGTCTGTCATGCCGATCGCCTGGAGTTCATAAACGGATGGTACGTCCTGGTAATCATCAGCGATGTGATGACAATCATTGGGTCCATCCTGAAAATGGAAATAAAAGCCAAGGTGAGAGTTTCATACTTCAGATAAAATGCTGGTCCTGTTACAACCACATGTTTTAGGTTGGGGACAAAGGAAAGTGAGATATCATCCTCAATAATCATCTTGTTTGCTTCTACTAGTTCTCATTTCTTAATTTCCTACTGCTTGTTTGATAACTGGTTCCAGCCCCTTTCCCCTCAATGTTCATAGAATCATAGAACAACCAGGTTGGAAGAGACCCATCGGATCATCGAGTCCTACCATTCCTATCAAATTCCTAGTCCTTGACTTCCCAGCTTGGACATGCTGAAATCGATGTGCTTTGTCCAACTGGCAGCTCTTCAGGTTTTTTTAGTTGTGTTTTCCTTTGTTTGTTTGGGTTTTTTTTAACTTCAGTTGAGCTATATGTCAACAATTCGTGCACTCACAAAACTTTGTATTCTGGGAAAACCAGGAGCGATTTGCTCCTGCTTGGTGTGTACTGAGGCTCAAAGGGCAGATGCCCAGAGTGACCTTCAGAGGAAGCATTTGAGCACCTTCAGCTGCATGACAAGGAAGGGGATGAGGGTGGGAGATAGGCAGCTCTAGCCTTAGAATCGTTACGGTTGAAAACAACCCCCAAGCTGGGGTTGTTTAGCCTAGAGAAGAGGAGGCTGAGAGGAGACGTCATTACTCTCTACAGCTACCTGAAAGGAGGTTGTGGAGAGGAGGGAGCTGGGCTCTTTTCTGAAGGGACAGGGGACAGGACAAGAGGGAATGGCCTCAAGCTCCACCAGGGAAGATTTAGGCTAGAGATTAGGAGGAAGTTTTTCATGGAAAAGGTCATTGGGCACTGGCAGAGGCTGCCCAGGGAGGTGGTTGATTCACCTTCCCTGAAGGTGTTTAAGGGATGGGTAGATGAGGTGCTGAGGGACATGGTTTAATGTTTGATAGGAATGGTTGGACTCGATGATCCTGTGGATCTCTTCCAACCTGGCTGTTCTATGATTCTGTGTTTTACTAAAAAGCAAATGAGAGGTTTTTTTATCCCAATGATAGCATCTATTTACCTTTCTTTTAAAACAAAAGCTTGGAGATATCCAATCTAATAGTCAAGCTGCATCATAACCAAGGTAAAAGCTGTTGTTCTTCATGCAGAGCTACAATATCAGAGCAGCTGTGAATTCGTTTGCAGTGCTGCTGCATTGAGATTGTATCTCGCTAAATAACTGTGGTCCACTCTGGTCTGGTTTTTATGATGTAGAATCATAGAATCATAGAACAACCAGGTTGGAAGAGACCCATCGGATCATCGAGTCCAACCATTCCTATCACACACTAAACCAAGTCCCTCAAGACCTCATCCACCCGTCCGTTAAACACCTCCAGGGAAGGTGAATCAACCATCTCCCTGGGCAGCCTGTTCCAATGCCTAATGACCCTTTGTGTGAAAAACTTCCTCCTAGTCTCCAGCCTAAATCTCCCCTGGTGGCGCTTGAGGCCATTCCCTCTCGTCGTGTCCCCTGTCACTTGGGAGAAGAGGCCAACAACCTTTCAGCATTGGACTGCCCTGCTTTGTTTGTTTGAGCTACTGTCATCGAATAGTTATCTAGCTGATATACCGACTCTTTTATAGCTTGACCGCCTGCTTTGTTTGCATCCCTCAGAACCTCACGAGTTACGATGTCTGCAGCATTTTACTCGGAACATCGACTTTGTTCGTCTGGGTCGGAGTCATCAGATACCTGGGATACTTTCAAACCTACAACGTAAGGCAGGAATTGGATCTTCAATGATGAAAACATACATTTGTCACTTTTACGGAGCTATCTCTAACTTATGACTTTTTTCTCCCTTCTCTTTTCTTCCACCCCAACGTATAGGTGCTTATTTTAACTATGCAGGCATCGTTGCCCAAAGTGCTAAGGTTCTGCTGTTGTGCTGGGATGATTTACCTTGGCTACACTTTCTGCGGTTGGATTGTCCTGGGACCTTATCATGAAAAGGTATGGACTTGTTTTCCCATCTAATGAGATCATAGAATCATAGAACAACCAGGTTGGAAGAGACCCACCAGATCATTGAGTCCAACCATTCCTACCAATCACTCAACCATGTCCCTCAGCACCTTGTCCACCTGTCCCTTAAACCCCTCCAGGGAAGGTGTTTAAGGCACAGAGATGGTTTCTAGTTATAACAGAAGTAAATCTTAAATCTATGTTTTAATTGAAAAGCTTTGACATGAATCATGGAATGGTTTGGGTTGGAAGGGACCTCAAAGCCCATCCAGTCCCACCCCTGCCCTGGGCAGGGACACCTCCCGCTGGATCAGGGGCTCCAAGCCCCATCCAACCTGGCCTTGAACCCCTGCAGGGATGGGGCAGCCACCACTGCTCTGGGCAACCTGGGCCAGGGGCCTCCCCACCCTCACAGGAAAACATTTCTTCCTAAGATCTCATCTCAGCCTTCCCTCTCTTAGCTTAAAAACCTTCCCCCTCATCCTGTCTCTGCCCTTCCTGATCAAGAGCCCCTCCCCAGCTTTCCTGGAGCCCCTTTTGATACTGGAAGCTGCTCTAAGGTCTCCCCAGAGCCTTCTCTCCTCCAGGCTGAGCAACCCCAACTCTCTCTGCTTGTCCTTGGATGGGAGGCGCACCAACCCTCTGATCATCTTTGTGGGACACAGGGATGTTTTTCCTTCCATCTGTACCTCCTACAACCTCCTCTGTTTAACAACGACACTGAAAGCCAGAATGCAGTTAGTATTTGACTTCAATGTAGCTTCAGACCCAAGGCTGTGTTAGTGATGTGTGGGAGGCTCATCCAGGGGACCAGAGGGACATTGCTCTGTGGCCTCTTTCGCCCTCTTCTGGCAATCCCTGTTCGTTTGGGTTGAAGAAGCACTAGTTCACCCTTAGCTCTTCATAGAATCATAGAATCGTTGAGCTTGGAAAGGACCTCGAGGCTCGCCCAGTCCAACCATCAGCCCAGCCCCACTGTGCCTACTAAACTGTGTCCCAGAATGGCCTCAAGCTCCACCAGGGGAGGTTCAGGCTGGACATTAGGAAGAAGTTTTTCACAGAAAGGGTCATTGGGCACTGACAGAGGCTGCCCAGGGATGAGGCTGATTCACCTTCCCTGGAGGTGTTTAAGGGATGGGTAGATGAGGTCCTGAGGGACATGGTTTAGTATTGATAGGGATGGTTTGACTCGATGATCCGATGGGTCTCTTCCAACCTGGTTGTTCTTTGATTCTATTATTCTGTGATTCTGTTTCTGGGAATCTGCTTAACTCTGCCTTCGGTTTTCCAAATCTTTCCTGTGCCTTGTGACTCCAGCTCCTAAATCTGGACTCCTCAAGGCGTGGATGAATGCTTGTCTTGTTTACTTTGCTTCCTGTATGTGGGTGTTCTGTGGGGTTGTTCTCATTTGTTTTGTTTGTGTGTTTTGTTAAGCTTGTGCCTTGCCTGAAACCTGCAGGAAGGCTTTGTGTATTCCAAAACACAGGGGGAAAAAAAAAAAAGCCTGTAAATCTTGTTTGGTTTTTTTCTTGGCAGAAGCTGTATGTGGCAGCTTGAAAAAAGGAGTTGCTGAGGGACACAGTTTAGTGTTTGATAGAAATGGTTGGACTTGATGATCTGATGGGTCTCTTCCAACCTGGTTGTTCTATGATTCTATGAAAAGGAATCGTAGTCATTAATGTGCTTATCTGTGAAGATGCTGCCTCTTGCTAAATATCCCAGAGCCATGTAGAGGTGAGTGGCTGCGGCTGTGTGGAGGGTTCCTGTTGGTGACACTGGAAGGCAGTGTGGCACCACCCAGCACAGGAGCTTTTCCAGCTGCCTGAGCAAGAAACAGGGAGAGTCATAGCTTAGAAACATAGAAATACCTAGGATGTTGTTTTCCTTCCACTCCCTCTCTCTGGCTGTTGTAGGAATCCTGCATTTCGTGGGATACCAATCCAAGGCCTGGTAGGTGAGGTTTCTCATGGAATCATAGAACAACCAGGTTGGAAGAGACCCACCGGATCATCGAGTCCAACCACTCCTATCAAACACTAACCCATGTCCCTCAGCACCTCATCCACCTGCACCTTAAACCCCTCCAGGGAAGGTGAATCAACCACCTCCCTGGGCAGCCTCTGCCACTGCCCAATGACCCTTTCCGTGAAAAATTTTTTCCTAATGTTGAGCCTGACCCTCCCCTGGTGGAGCTTGAGGCCATTCCCTCTCATCCTGTCCCCTGTCCCTTAGGAGAAGAGCCCAGCTCCCTCCTCTCCACAACCTCCTTTCAGGTACACGCATCAAAACTTACAGGTTATTCAAGAATTAACCCTGCTGTGTACCCCTTCTCATAGAATGTGCTGCTGACTCTCATATTGGCTGTAAAAATAAATGAAAATGATAAAAATATAAGCCATAGGTAAGACTTGACCAGCTGTTTCTGTGCAACGATGTGTTCATACAAACATATGCCTCTTGACATCTTGGATATTTACAGGACCACAGTGCAAGTGGTTCTAGTGGCCTTGCTTCATTGATATGAGCTACATTAAAATACTTTGCAGGGGTAGGATGAGGATGAGGGGGAATGGTTTGCAGCTGAAAGAGGGGAGATTGAGATGCGATTTTGGGAAGAAATATTTTCCTGTGAGGGTGAGGAGGCCCTGGCCCAGGTTGTCCAGAGCAGGGGTGGCTGCCCCATCCCTGAAGGGATTCAAGGGCAGGTTGGATGGGGCTTGGAACCCCTGATCCAGTAGGAGGTGTCCCTGCCCAGGGCAGGGGTGAGACTGGATGGGCTTTGAGGTCCCTTCCAAACCAAACCATTCAATGATTTCTTGATAATAAATCTTCTTTGTGATATCTATTTATAATGGTTACATTTCTATGTGATTCTATTAGTGACAGGTATGCTTTGTTCTGAATGCACAGGAAACCGCGGTAGCATTTGATTGACTCAGTTGGCTTTTTTTCTTCTGTTATAATTAAAAATTACTTATTTTTTATAAGAGTTTCCTCTTTCCCTGGCTGATTGGGAATCCATTTGCTGGATGTTTGACCTTCATATTCGATTGAACGGTTGGACTCAATGATCCAGTGGGTCTCTTCCAACCTGGTTGTTCTGTGATTCTATGATTAATATCTTGTGCTCATCCTTTTCTAGTTTGAAGACCTGAACACGGTGGCCGAGTGTCTCTTTTCTTTGGTCAACGGTGATGATATGTTTGCAACGTTTGCTCAAATCCAGCAGAAGAGCACCTTGGTGTGGGTGTTCAGCCGGCTCTATCTCTACTCCTTCATTAGCCTCTTCATATACATGATCCTCAGCCTTTTTATTGCCCTCATTACCGACTCCTATGACACAATAAAGGTAAAACTTTTTTTTTTCTCCCCATCACACCCCTTAATCCATTTTCAATTTGTCCTTGTGAATCATTCAACAGTATCATTGATTACGATGACTGATGAGGCTATTGAAAGCTTTTAGCTTAAGCTGCGGAGTGAGTGGGTGGGTGGCTGGGTAGTCATCCAATAATTGGTTTAGAAAATCATCCTTGGCGTTTATCCCTGTTTTGTATTTTCTACTGCTTCCCTTGGCTTCAAAGAGTTAACAGCAAATGGAAATAAGTGGAAGGATAAGTGGAAAACCTCAACTTTTAAGTATAGTCACAGAGCCAGATAAGTCTTATTTGGAGAGAATGTTTCTTGCAGGATCAGAAGCTGAGGTCAGGAAAGGTTTGATGACATCTCGGAGAATATCCTCTTGGCAGGAGAGTGGTGAGGGCTGAGCAGATAACTCTCAGCTCATTTAGGTGTCCAGGCTTGCTTAATGTGCTGCTTGGAAATGTGTGGTTAAAAGGAAACGTCTCCTGAAAGACCCACTGCTTCTCGCTTGAGTTCAAACTGCGCCATCCCTTTCCAGTACGAACTGGCTGAAAGTGAAATGAAGTTTTCAGTAATTACCTTCTCGTTCTTTTCCTCTGGTGCTGTCTCACCTTCGTGCTCCCAGCAGCCGCAGCAACCACCGGGAAAAGCACTGGGGGTCACGCTCTTTAGCTCTCATCCCTTTCTTGTCTTAGCATCAGGCCTCAGAATAAGGCTGGTGGGACGTGAACTGTAACTTCCAGACTGAGCAAGAACTCCACTTTTGAGGCATCTCAAAATACAACTGAACTGTCTGTGCTTCCGAGTTTATTGGTGCTCTCACGTAGTGTTTATCTGTTCCTCTTCCCTCTTCCACTTGCTTTGGGGAAAAAAATGTAAGAGAATCTGTGAACAGTATGAATTTGATGTCACATGAAAAAAGCAACCTATGTGGTGTTTCTAGGATGGTTGTATTTTTTTTGCTTCCTTCAGTGATACTGTACAAAAGAACCAAATAGCCTTGATTTGGCTGTTGTGCTCTAGAGGTATTTTAAGGACACTTTAGGCTCAGTAACTTCTCATGTGTCATAAATGAGAGAGCTGGGGGTGTTTAGCCTAGAGAAGAGGAGGCTGAGAGGAGACCTCATTGCTCTCTCCAACTTCCTGAGGGGAGGCTGTGGAGAGGAGGGAGCTGGGCTCTTCTCCCAAGGGACAGGGGACAGGACAAGAGGGAATGGCCTCAAGCTCCACCAGGGGACATTTAGGCTGGAGATTAGGAGGAGGTTTTTCACACAGAGGGTCATTGGGCACTGGCAGATGCTGCCCAGGGAGGTGGTTGATTCACCTTCCCTTGAGGTGTTTAAGGGATGGGTAGATGAGGTCCTGAGGGATACGGTTTAGTGTTTGATAGGAATGGTTGGACTCGATGATCCGATGGGTCTCTTCCAACCTGGTTGTTCTATGATTCTATGATAAATAAAATACTTTTTTTTTTTTTTTTTTTTTCAGAAATACCAGCAAGGCGGGTTTCCAGTAACAGATCTACACGAATTCCTAAAAGACCACAGCAGTGTGGGCTACAGAAAAGAACGGACTTCCATGCCATTCATCTGCTGCTGTCGGAGGTCAGCTGGGTGGTTTCTAATGAGTTGTGTTTCTTGGAATTGCACCAGTCAGCTTCTCACTGCAAAGGGCTTTTTTTTTTCACAAGAGCTCGGAACATCCAGAATTCAGTCTGGGGAGTATTTGGACTCTGCTCCGCTTGTGCTTTCTTTGGTGTTGGATCTTTACTCTGCTGATGGTGCAGATGTGGCAGTTCTAAGCTTAAGTGCGTTCTGGTTAACAGCAGCTAAAACATGAGCCAGCACTGGCCCAGGTGGTCAAGACAGGCTTGGATTAGCCTTCTGGCTTGGATTAGCCGTGGAGTGGCCAGCAGCAAGGGGTTGTCTCCCTGTACTTGGCACTGCTGAGGCTGCACCTCCAATTCTGTGTTCATTTTTGGGCTCCTCAGTACAGGAGAAATATTGAAGGGATGGAGTCGAGAGCAAATGAAGTCTCTGCTTCTTGGGGTTTTGCATCTAAAGCTGGGCTGGAAGTAGGAGCAGAAAGCCAGAGCGTGATTCAGTCAAGAACAGATGCTTCATCCTAGAGCCAGGCTGTGCCTGTGAGGCAAGGTGGATCGGATGATAATCTGTTTGAATATTGAAAACACGCTTGCAAATTCTCCTTGAATCCTGTGTTCAGTTGTGGGCCCCTAAGCACAAGAAACATGTTGAGGCTCTGGAGCGAGTCCAGAGAAGAGCAACAAAGTTGGCGAAGGGGCTGGAGAACAGGCCTTATGAGGAGCGTCTGAGAAAACTGGGGGTGTTTATCCTGGAGAAGAGGAGGCTGAGAGGAGACCTCATTGCTCTCTACAACTACCTGAAAGGAGGTTGTGGAGAGGAGGGAGCTGGGCTCTTCTCCCAAGGGACAGGGGACAGGACAAGAGGGAATGGCCTCAAGCTGCTCCAGGGGAGATTTAGGCTAAAGATCAGGAGAAAGTTTTTCATGGAAAGGGTCATTGGGCATTGGAACAGGCTGCCCAGGGAGGTGGTTGATTCACCTTCCCTTGAGGTGTTTAAGGGATGGGTAGATGAGGTGCTGAGGGACATGGTTTAGTGTTTGATAGGAATGGTTGGACTCGATCTGATGGGTCGCTTCCAACCTGGTTGTTCTATGATTCTATGAAATGTCTGGTTGCCACCAAACTTAAGCCTTTGGAGGTCTTAGCAGTGGCCATTTTTAAGGTGGTGTAGGTCAGAGAGGAACATCTCACTTGGTGCTTGCTGGTCTGGGAGTCTAATCTTTGAATACTGATTGTGGGGAAACCTAATGGTTGGACTTGATGATCTTATGGGTCCCTTCCAACCTGGTTGTTCTATGATTCTATGATTCTAATGTACCTCAACTTATTCAGGAGAAGGATCTCACCACTGTCCTTAGGCAGACCAGGAGAACGCTCGTGGGCACCATGCAGGCTATGGAAGAAGGAGTAGACCTCACTGTGAACACTTCTTTAATCCTAACTGCTGTAACAAATCCTATCTTGGCAATAGAATATTGTCTACTTACATACTGAGGCTTTTATGCAGTGCAACTTTAGACTTTTGATGTAGTCTGGCAGAGGGAAACCTCATAGCCCAGAAGGAGCATGTGAGTCGGTGATGGGCAGGCATCCCAGCAGTTGCCTTAGACACTTGAAAGCCAACTAGTTAATAAGAACTCCAGCCAGGCACAGCTTCAGGTTTCACGTTGAAGTCATTGTGCAGGATAAGAGGGTTTTGTCTAATAAATATGCTTTGCTGTAATGCGCTGAAGGGTATTGAGGGCACGAGCCCAGTGGCTGGAGTGCCAATCTAGAGCTTTTGCTACTCTAGCTTTTTGCTCCTCCAGGGGAGATTTAGGCTAGAAATTAGGAAAAAGTTTTTCACGGAAAGGGTCATTAGGCAATGGAACAGGCTGCCCAGGGAGGGGGTTGATTCACCTTCCCTGGAGGGGTTTAAGGGATGGGTGGATGAGGTGCTGAGGGACATGGGTTAGTGTTTGATAGGAATGGTTGGACTCGATGATCTGGTGGGACTTGATGATGGTTGGACTCTTCCAACCTGGTGATTCTATGATTCTATAGCAATTTCTGCTGGAGTGTCCCAGTGAAAATGTTGAAGTGTATCCTGAGAGCACAGAGCAGAAGGATCAAAACTCAGTTTGGGTTTGTTTTTTTTTTTGTCGACAAAAGCTTCCTATTGCATTTCTTGCTGGATAAAAAAAGTCAATTTTTTTTCTTTTGCAGGCAAGAGAGTGATGACAACTTGATTCTTATCAATTGATGATCACACATTGAGATCCACCACCCATATAAGCAAGGGAAACGAAGTTGTATGGAGGAGAATAATTCTCCACATTGCAATGAAACCCACTTTCTGGACCTGCCAGAAACAACTTCACCAGTTGTGAACGGACTGATCTTGCCTAGTTAAGGTGTTGCAGGAGGAGAAGCTGCTAACGTACCATCAGCTGACCAGGAGGACAGCCCAGAAGCTGCACCTGGAGGGACAGCTCTGAAGATCTCCATGTTCTTACCACAAGTTCTGATCCTGGAGCAGTGTCCAAGGGAGCTCTGTTTGCAAATCGCTGTTAGGAGGACAAAAAGTGGCCCTGAACCAACTGTTGTTATTAATAAGAAAAAGATAGTGCCTTAGAAAATAGAAAATAGTGCCTTAAAATAATTCCTTGTTAAAAAGTATTACAACATAGTTGAGGAGAAAGGAAGGAACTTTTCACTTGAAGTGAGGCATCCAGCACTGAGACTGTAATTTCTACATGAAACAATTTGTTTTCTTGAAATAAATTCATGTAAAACTCCAGAGCTGCGCAGAAGTGCAAGTTAATTGCTGTTATCCGTGTTGCATATAGAATCATAGAACAACCAGGTTGGAGGAGACCCATCGGATCATTGCGTCCAACCATTCCTATCAAACACTAAACCATGTCCCTCAGGACCTCATCTACTCGTCCCTTAAACCTCTCCAGGGAAGGTGAATCAACCACCTCCCTGGGCAGCCTGTTCCAATGCCCAATGACCCTTTCCATGAAAAACTTTCTCCTGATCTCTAGCCTAAATCTCCCCTGGAGGAGCTTGAGGCCATTCCCTCTTGTCCTGTCCCCTGTCCCTTGGGAGAAGAGCCCAACTCCCTCCTCTCTACAACCTTCTTTCAGGTAGTTGTAGAGAGCAATGAGGTCTCCTCTCAGCCTCCTCTTCTCCAGGATAAACACCCCCAACTCTCTCAGCCACTCCTCATAAGGTCTGTTCTCCAGCCCCTTCACCAGCCTCATTGCTCGAGGCTAATTTTAACACAAAGCATTTATAGATCACAATCCTTTCTTTACCAGCTTTGCAGAAAACAAAAGTGGTTTGTTTGGTGTTTTGGGGCTTTGAGTCTTTTATATCCCAAATATTTGATGTACAATGTGTCTGAATTAAACTCACTACTTTAGCTGTAGGTTAATGCTTCTTTTTGCATGGTTGGGAAGGTAAATCATAGAATCACCAGGTTGGAAGAGACCCACCAGATCATCGAGTCCAACCACTCCTATCAAGCAAATCGCAGGCAGTATGAGATGGATGATGAAAAGATGATCATTTTCTTTTCCTATTGCACTGTTGTGTTGCCATAACCTAGAGGACAAATTCAATTGCCCCTAAGTTCTGACTCAAAGCTTCTTTCTGATTTAGCAGGACATAGAGTGTGACCTGGGGAAGCCGCCGATCAATTGATAAATCATTGATAAATATCCGATGGTGAGAGAATCCTCCGGGAATGAGGGCAAGTGGCATCAACCACAGGAATGTAGAAAACACTGATAATTTATCCTGATTTTACGACTTAATTTCTATAAAAGACTCGCAAAGCTTTCTTGCCTAGTATTGATTGTTGGTTTTAAATCCTACGAGCTTCTTGCTGGCGATGCTACCGCTTCAGCCCCAGGTCACTAATTAGAGCAGGTCACTAATGCAGCGTAGAAACCCATTTGTGTCTTCACCATCTGTTTGCTGGTTTTGTTTTTTTTTTTTTTTTTTTTCCCTCTAGGAAGAAAGGTGAGAGCCTGTTGTTGGAGCTCCTCATTGGCTCTCTGTTCCATGGAAGTTAACAGTAAATCCGGCACCCGTTGGCTCTTAATTCTGAGCATTAATAGAGATTCGAGTGGTCCTACTCCAACTGCTGAGGAGACGATGGACGTTAATGGGAGCGGAACCGGAGCATAAGCTTTTTGCGATTGAAAACGAGCTGTTACTTCTGCTTGTCTTGTTCCCTGGGAATACGAAGCTTTTGCTAATTGCCTGGAGAACTTAAAAGGAGGAAAGAACAAGCCAGGAAGGCAGTAAAAGGCTTGCATTAGAAAGAAATAGGCAGCAAGGAGGAAAAAAGCATCCTGAGCCATCTTCAAGGTGAGCATTGGCATGAGTGGGACAGGGTGGGTAGGACTGGGGATCTTACTTTGAGTCCTTCCACTGATGGATAAAACGGGGAAAAAGCCACTGGAGGGTGTTTGGCTTTTCATATATAAGCTCAAAATATATAATGTGCAAGGCTCTACCTGATCTTCACTGTTGAGGTTTTGCACTGTAATCTTTATCAGGATTTCTGAGAAGTGGAGCAGGGACTTTCTGTTAAGATTTTTCTCTGTTTTCTCCAGTTTTGAGCAGACCTACGAGCAGCTCTGTGCACCCTGGCTGTACGACTGTTTTCAGGGATTCAGGTAGGTAGACAAGATCACAGTCCTTGGATTAATTGGAACAGGCTGCCCAGGGAGGGGGTTGATTCACCTTCCCTGGAGGGGTTTAAGGGACGGGTGGACGAGGTGCCGAGGGACATGGGTTAGTGTTTGATGGGAACGGTTGGACTCAATGATCCGGTGGGTCTCTTCCAACCTGGTGATTCTATGATTCTATAAATTTGATCGTGAACTGTATTCTACATTTGAGTTCAGCTTGTCCTTCATGGCAAAGCTGTGTGTACTCGGTCCTGCTCTTTGGAGCTAACATGAGCCTCAAGGTTTTTGTGGGATGGTCCTTATTTGATTTTTATACCAAGTTTAAAAGAATGGCTACATAGAATCATATAGAAACATAGAATCATAGAATCACCAGGTCGGAAGATACCCACCATATCATCGAGTCCAACCATTCCCATCAAACACTAACCCATGTCCCTCAGCACCTTGTCCATCTGCACCTTAAACATCTCCAGGGAAGTTGAATCAACCACCTCCCTGGGCAGCCTCTGCCACTACCCAACGACCCTTTCTGTGAAAAACTTCCTCCTAATCTCTAGCCTAAATCTCACTTGGTGGAACTTGAGGCCATACATGTCATGCTGGAAGGATGTGGGACAAAGCTGGAGAAGGGGCTGGAGAACAAGGGTTATGAGGAGCAGCTGAGGGACCTGGAGGAGTCTGAGGGGAGACCTCATCGCTCTTCGCAGCAACCTGAAAGGAGGTTGTGCTGGGTGCTGGGCTCTTCTCCCAAGTGACAGGGGACAGGACAAGCGGGAATGGCCTCAAGCTCCACCAGGGGAGATTTAGGCTGGAGATTAGGAGGAAGTTTTTCCCGGCAGGGGTCATTGGGCATTGGAATAGGCTGCCCAGGGAGGTGGTTGACTCACCTTCCCTGGAGGTGTTTAAGGTGTGGGTGGATGAGGTGCCGAGGGACATGGTTTAGTGTTTGATAGGAATGGTTGGACTCGATGATCCGATGGGTCTCTTCCAACCTGATGATTCTATGATTCTATGACCTCCTCCAGGCTGAACAACCCCCAGTCCCTCAGCTGCTCCTCACCACCCTTGCTCCCCAGCTCCTTGCTCTTCTCTGCATGTTCTCCAGGGTTGCTGGAAGGTCAGGAGCCGGAGCATCCCTGGCTGGGGGGAGCTGAGCATCCCTGGCTGGGGGGAGCTGAGCATCCCTGGCTGGGGGGAGCTGAGCATCCCTGGCTGGGGGGAGCTGAGCATCCCTGGCTGGGGGGAGCTGAGCATCCCTGGCTGGGGGAGCCTCCCCTGCGGCTCCTGCAGCTCCAGCCCTCTCCTCCTGCTCCCCGGCTGCTGCTGCCGCCAGGACACAACCCGAGCCGCAACCTTCTGCTCTCTGCGCCGGAGGCTCCTCCCGCAGCTCTGCCACCCTCCCACCTCCCTCCGGGCACCCCTGGAGTTCCCTCTGCGCCTTGGAGACCTCCTCCCATGCTCCCATCGGTATCTCTTTCCAACCCCTCTGGAGCTGTGCGCCTGACAGTGAGTATACACACAGCTTCTTCACTTTTTTTTTTAATCCTAATCTCTGCAACACACTGAAAAACAGCTCTAGTTTGCATTGTATCTCTTTACTATTTAGTTTCCATCAGGAGTAAAACCACAGCTCTAGTTTGCATTGTGCCTCTTTACTATGTAGTTTCCATCAGGAGAAAAACTCAGCTCTAGTTTGCATTGTCTCTCTTTACTATTTAGTTTCCATTAACAGTAAAACCACAGCTCTAGTTTGCATTGTCTCTCTTTACTATTTAGTTTCCATCAGGAGTAAAAACTCAGCTCTAGTTTGCATTGTCTCTCTTTACTATTTAGTTTCCATCAGGAGTAAAAACTCAGCTCTAGTTTGCATTGTGTCTCTTTACTATTTAGTTTCCATCAGGAGAAAAACTCAACTCTAGTTTTCATTGTGTCTCTTTACTATTTAGTTTCCATCAGGAGTAAAAAAACAGCTCTAGTTTGCATTGTGCCTCTTTACCATTTAGTTTCCATCAGGAGTAAAAACTCAGCTCTAGTTTGCAATGTGTCTCTTTACTCTTTAGTTTCCATCAGGAGAAAAACCCACACTTCGGTTCCTCTGTCTTCCCAGAGGTCGTGTGGAGTAGGTCTCTTCTTTCTACCTGTCTAGAAATAAGAGTTATTCTGGATTGAAAAAAAATTACTCATAGAAACGTACAGATTTTTAAGTTTTTACTTAAGTTTTCTTCTAGCTGGAAGTGAAAATGGATGCAGCCTTCCCCTCTCCTTATTCTAAAAGGGGTTGAAGACTGAGGTAATGGGATAGTGCTGCTTAATTTGAATTCGGTTAATTATCTGAACTTGGGATTAGTTATATTACAAAGAGAAAGAGTAGACAACCACAGAAGTAGATTCCTTTGCTAATGGAGATGTTCTCCGGATTGAAAAATTACAGATTTTTAAGTTTTTAAGTAAGTTTTCTTCCAGCTGCTAGAGCTGATCTTAAAATATGGCTTTAAAAATTTATATTTTCCGGTGTTTAAACAGGACCATGGGGGATGCTGTTGCCAGGACAAGCAGTGCCACCAAATTCCTTCAATAAATACAATGTGAAACAGTCGCTTCTGAGACAAATTGTCTCTGTTAAGTGAATATTAGCCTCTGTTGCACACTGTGATGGTGCCAGATTAAAAAAAAAAAAAGTTTATTCTGATTGAGATATTTTGGCACTTCTTTTCAGAGTTATTCTAGGGGGAAAAAAAAAATCATTTCTTCTTAGGGCTTGGCAAGGTGCCTTGAGCTTTGTTTTTGCCTGGAGCTTTGTTCTTTTCCAGCTGGGTGAGGTGTGTGGCTGTAGCCCTGATCTTTACGCTGTGTGCTGACCACACTGTGTGGGTTCTTCAATGTTCTTACGATCTTCTAAGGGGAGCAGGAGGCAGCACAGCTCCAATCTAGTTGTACAGTGAAAAAAAAAAATCTGATTTCACTCGGTTTAGCCGTGCGCTGAAAATTAGGTGGAATGAGAGAAAACAAACCTGCGCAAGCAGTAAAGCAGCATCGGCTCTTCCCGGCAATAAAGCTGGAAGGTGTGTTTAGAATCATAGAATTATAGAATCATAGAACAACCAGGCTGGAAGAGACCCATCGGATCATCGAGTCCAACCATTCCCATCAAACACTAAACTATGTCCCTCAGGACCTCATCTACCCATCCCTTAAACACCTCCAGGGAAGGTGAATCAACCCCCTCCCTGGGCAGCCTCTGCCACTGCCCATTCACCCTTTCTGTCCTAGAAGGGAGATTCAGGAACAGGATAGGATGCTTCACCTGCCATAGAATCGTAGAATCACTTAGTTGGAAAAGACCTTTGAGATCATTGAGTCCAACCGTACGTGTTCACTGCTAAACCAGGTCCCCAAGCACTTGGTTTCGATAATGTTTCCTTTATCCTTAGAAAGGTGGTTTACTACAAAATGGATGTTCCTCATATATTAAACTGAGGGCACCTGGTGTTCTGCAAAAAGCTGTAGTTTCAGTTAACTTGCACTGACCATATCGTAGAATCATAAAATCATAGAATCACCAGGTTGGAAAAGACCCACCAGATCATCGAGTCCAACCTTATCCTCCTATGCCACTGTGACCATTAACCATCTCAGGACATCCTCCGGCACAGTCTTTATGGTGGCAGATAAAGAATCATAGAATTCTAGAATCATAGAACAACCAGGTTGGAAGAGACCCATTGGATCATCGAGTCCAACCATTCCTATCAAAAAGAAATAGAGTCTCTGAAGTGTGAGGGTTGAGATCATAGAGATTATAGTCCTCTTGCATGTTAGTTTTTGTCATTCAGATTCATGGATTTGGCTTCTAAGCCAATGAGGTTCACTTCTATGTGTGTAGCAAAGATTTCTTGCATCCCAGGGCTCTGCATGTGTTAGGGGATCAGATATGGGCAGGTGACTGGTTTTAATTGGGGTCCTCACCGGCGATGGGCTGAAAATAGAATATAGAATATATGAAAATAGAATCATAGAATCACCAGGTTGGAAGAGACCCACTGGATCATCGAGTCCAACCCGTCCTATCAAAAAGAAAAGAAACAGTTAAAGTTTGCTTGGTTGTGGCTGTGTTGGAATAGCCTGTAATTCACATGGGGAAGGCTCTGGGAAACAAAGCTGATTTGTGGAGCTGTGAAACGGGGCTGGAGGTGATTGATGAGCGGACCTGGAAGTCGTGCAGAACTGGCAAACTGGGTTTAGAAGCAGAGCAGGTCTTTTCTCCTCAGCTTGTTTCGCCGTGTCCAGCCTGTTTGACTGGCTTTGAGAGCCTTTTTTACATGCCATGTCATTATAGGATGACCTGCCGGCTCCTTCCAGAACCACACTTAAAGGAGGCTAAATGAAAGCTTTGCAGTGAAGTTTTTAGTTTGAACTCCATATATAGACTCCGTAAGCCATAATTTCAGAAAGTCTTAAATTACCAAAGTCTGAAGTCAAAACTTGTGGTAACGAGCGAGTTACTTGGTATCCATCCCCTGACAACTTTTTTTTTTTGTAGTGGATCAGAGTTTTAAAAAGCAATTTAGTGCAGTGGGGTGGGGATTGCTAAAGGGATTGCAGGACTTGGAGCCTGAGCTTTAACACCTTGGTGGAGGTGTCTTTGCGTCTCTGAGCTCCGCAGCTTGACAGCCGGTGCCAGTCTGCAGCGAGTGTCTGCAGGGCTACACTCGAGTGCCCCGACAGTGATTTTCCAGCCTCTTATCAGCCTGTGCGGAGCACTGTGGTCTGTGGCTGCTGCTGCCACTTCCTCTCTCTGCAGCTTAAATGTTTAGTCTTGAGGCTCTTCATCTTTTGGGACGTTTAATACTTTCCTTAAGACTCAGTGTGTCTTGCAGACAATACCAAGGCTGTGAGATAAGCAGATGATTCCACCACACATGCGAAAGGATATGTATAAGGAAGAATTGCTCTCTACAACTACCTGAAAGGAGGTTGTAGAGAGGAGGGAGCTGGGCTCTTCTCCCAAGTGACAGGGGACAGGATGAGAGGGAATGGCCTCAAGCTCCGCTGGGGAGATTTTGACTGGATATCAGGATGAAATGTTTCATGGAAAGGGTCATTGGGCACTGGCAGAGCCTGCTCGGGGAGATGTTTGATTCACCTACCCTGGAGGTGTTTAAGGGATGGGTAGATGAGGTGCTGAGGGACATGGTTTAGTGTTTGATAGGAATGGTTGGACTCGATGATCCGATGGGTCTCTTCCAACCTGGTTGTTCTATGATTCTATGATTCTATGAATTTCTAGACATAAAAAAAATGATTCATGATGAGGGTGGGGAGACACTGGCCCAGTTGTCCAGGGAAGTCTTGGCTGCCCCATCCCTGGAGGGGTTCAAGGCCAGGTTGGATGGGGCTTGGAGACCCTGATCCAGTGGGAGGTGTCCCTGCCCATCGCAGGAGGGTCGGAATGAGATCGTCTTTAAGGTCCCTTCCAACCCAAACTAATCTACGATTCTATGCGAGAGCTGTCAAAGGTAACAGTAGTTCAAGGACAAACGATTGATGCTTCTCCGAATTAGAATCATAGAATCACCAGGTTGGAAGAGACCCATCGGGTCATCAAGTCCAACCATTCCTATCAAACACTAAACCATGTCCCTCAGCACCTCATCTACCTGTGCCTTTAACACCTCCAGGGAAGGTGAAGCATGCAGATTATTAGCATGCACATAGAATGATCTCGATTCCATTCACCCCCTCCCTTCCTTTTTCAGTCCAAGCAATGATGATGCCATTAAAATTCTTACTGGAAATGCCCGGAACTGTGGTGGGAATCTGAGTCTTACTGTACTTTCCATCAAGTTAACATTATATAGATGGAAGAGGCTCGGAGTGAAAATGGATGCAGCATTCCGCTCTCCTTATTCTAAAAGGGGTTGAAGACTGAGGTAATGGGATAGTGCTGCTTAATTTGAATTCGGTTAATTATCTGAACTTGGGAATTGTTATATTACAAAGAAAAAAGAGTAGACAACCACAGAAGTAGATTCTCTTGCTAATGTAGATGTTCTCTAGATTGAAAAACTACTCATAGAAACTTACAGATTTTTAAGTTTTTAAGTAAGTTTTCTTCCAGCTGGTAGAGCTGATATTAAAATATGGCTTTAAAAATTTATGTTCTCCAATGTTTAAACAGGATTGGGTGGGATTCTGTTGCCAGGACAAGCAGTGCCCACCAAATCCCTTTAATAAATACAATGTAAAACAGTTACTTCTGAGACAAATTGTCTCTTTAAGTAAATATTAGCTTCTGTTGCACCCTGTGATGGTACCAGATGAAAAAAATTTTTGTTCTAATCGAGATATTTGGGTGCTTCTTTTCAGGCTGTTTCTCTAAACTGACTGTTTTTTAAAAAATATCAATTAACTACTACAGACAATTAAAAGCAAAGCAGAGACCATGCCTCACAGAGCTCCTCACAGTTATATATTAACGTTTTTGGCCTCTGCTGTGTTCCACGCCCTTCTCTGCACTGGAATTTCTGAGCTGAGGTAACCTGAATGGGTTTCTTGGGTTACTGTGCAAGCATTTGGCTGTGTTTTCCTCCACGGCCACACATGTTCGCAGGGTGTGGAGGGGAACGAGGAACCGATTCCCTTTTCTGAACTGGAACTACTGTGTGTGTGGCTGCCCAGCACCAAGGCTTCTCTGCTGCCTGCGCCGTCCTCTTGGCTGGGAGGTGAGACAGTGCTTTTCACCAACAAGGAAAAGAAAAGGAGCACTGGTGGCTTCTCCTTCAGCAGCACAGGAAGGACATGGATCTGTTAGAAGCAGCCCAGAGGAGGCCACAAAGATGATTTGAAGGCTGGAGCTCCCATATGAGGACAGGCTGAGAGAGTTGGGGTTGTGCAGCCTGGAGAAGAGAAGGCTCTGAGGAGACCTTAAAGCAGCTTCCAGTGCTGAAAGGGGCTCCAGGAAAGCTGGGGAGGGGCTCTGGATCAGGGACTGCCGGGGTAGGATGAGGGGAACAGTTTTCACTTGAAAGAGGGAAGATTTTAGAAGAAAATTTTGCTGTGAGGGGGAGGAGGCCCTGGCCCAGGTTGCCCAGAGCAGTGGTGGAGTTTTAATACTTTCCTTAAGACTCTGTGTGTCTTGCAGACAATACCAAGGCTGTGAGATAAGTAGATGATTCCACCACACATGCGAAAGGATATGTATAAGGAAGAATTTCTAGACATAAAGAAAATGATTCTATGATGAGGGTGGGGAGGCCCTGGCCCAGGTTGCCCAGAGCAGTGGTGGCTGCCCCATCCCTAGAGGGGTTCAAGGGCAGGTTGGATGGGGCTTGGAGCCCCTGATCCAGTGGGAGGTGTCCCTGCCCATGGCGGAGGGTGGAATTGGATGGACTCTGAGGTTTCTTGCAACCTAAACCCTGCTGTGATTCTATAATCCAGAGGAGGAAGAGGTAGGGTGTTGGTGTCTGCCTGTGGCGTTGCTGCCAGGAGCCCTTGCTGAGGGTGTGAGGCCTGCAGACTCCACATACTCCTCTTGTAGGACTGTTCTGAGGGCTGCTGCCTGCTTGTGGAATAACTTTAAAAGCCTAAGCAACGCGTGCAGACAGGCACTTGCTGCTGCTTAATATTTCTTAGCAGTTTGAAGGGCAAGTGACTCGCCTCCCTGCTCCACCCGTAAGGCCTGGGATAGGTCAGCATGATCCAACTCTGCTTTCTGAAGAGTGACTCCTGGAATAAGTTTCGGAGTATCTCAAAGCTCTGTATTTGTAGAATCATAGAGCAACCAGGTTGGAAGAGACCCACCGGATCATTGAGTCCAACCAATTCCCATCAATCACTAAACCATGTCCCTCAGCACCTCGTTCACCCATCCCTTAAACACATCCAGGGAAGGTGAATCAACCCTCTCCCTGGGCAGCCTCTGCCAGGGCCCAATGACCCTTTCTGGGAAAAATTTTTTCCTAATGTTGAGCCTGAACCTCCCCTGGCGGAGCTTGAGGCCATTCCCTCTCGTCCTGTCCCATCACTTGGGAGAAGAGCCCAGCTCCCTCCTCTCCACAACCTCCTTTCAGGTAGTTGTAGAGAGCAATGAGGTCTCCCCTCAGCCTCCTCTTCTCCAGGCTAAACACCCCCAGCTCTCTCAGCCGTTCCTCATGTCACGTCTTTGTTTTTGGCCACGGGCAGGCAGGGAGGTGAAGTGCTGTGGGCCAGGCTGGCAGTGTGCCTGCTCTGCAGGCTCAGCCTGGGTGCAGCTTGCTCCTCTGGGCCGTCCCACGGACCTGCCCGGACTGTACTGGCTTCACCGTCTCTCCTTCTGTTCCAGAGTGTATCGCTTTGGATGCTGAAGCACTCTGAATTTCCACACAGAAAGCCCCGTGCCAGCTCAGGGAAGGCAGCAGCAAGTTGGACTCGGCTTCCACCTAAGTAAACCTCCCTCAACCTCCACCCAAGTCAACTTTTGCTCCTGCCACAGGTCCTCACTGCTGTAGGTTCCATCCTTCCGTACTTTCCAGCTTGAATCCTCTCCCAGGAGCTCCCTGTGCCGACTCCTGCTTGTCTGCTCCCTCCTTGTTGTGTTTAGACAGGAGCAGGAGCAGAAACCATCCAAAAAGATGTTGGCTTTTCAATCATATTGAAACACTTGGTTTTTAATGGACTGGAACAATGCAAAGAAATTCCTCCTCATATCCAACCTAAATCTCCCCTGGTGCATCTTGAGGCCGTTTCCCCTGGTCCTGCCACTGGCTACTGGAGAGAAGAGAGCAGCACCCACCTCGCTACAACCTCCTTTCAGGGATCTGGAGAAAGCGATAAGTTCTCTTCTTTGTGGAGTGAGCAGCAGAACTGGGCAGCTCTCTGCTGCAAACTGGAGAAGTTTCTGTCATCTTTATAAGACTGGTTGACCAGTTTAGATGTTTCAATTTCTATTATTTTGAAAGCTTTGTAAAAACCAATTTAATCATAGAATCACCAGATTGGAAGAGACCCATTGGATCATCGAGTCCAATCATTCCTCTCAAATACTAAACCATGTCCCTTAGCAACTCATCCACCTGTCTCTTAAACACCTCCAGGGAAGGTGAATCAACCACCTCCCTGGGCAGACCGTTCCAGTGCCCAATGATCCTTTCTGTGAAAATTTTTCCTAATGTTCAGCCTGAACCTCCCCTGGTGGAGTTTGAGGCCATTCCCCCTTGTCCTGTCCCCTGTGACTTGGGAGAAGAGGCCAGCAACCTCCTCTCTATAACCTCCTTTCAGGTAGTTGTAGAGAGTAATGATATCTCCTTTCAGCCTCCTCTTCTCTATTCAATTTGCTTGAATCTTGAAAAATCTGAAATATCCAAGAGTGATCTTTTATTTTTCTCTTTTTTTTTAAGTTCAGATTTGCCCTGATTGAGGTAAACATCTCTGATTTGGCTGCAGAAGAGAAGGCCTGGAGAGCAAAGCCCTGCCGCTTGTCGAAGTGTGACGTGCAAGGAAATATGGCTTATCCTGTAGGACATCTCTTGTGCCTCGTGTGGACCGGGGCAGGAGCCCTGAGGATACAACTGCACTGCTCTGCCACCCTTGCACAGCTCCCCTGAGGCTGGGCTGGTTCTGCTGGGAGGACTTCAAATAACATGAAGGTGTGAAATAAACCACTAGTTGGAAGGACCTTGATGTGACAAGTGCTTTTTGTATTGGTGCAGCCGGTGAAGTGCTACATCTCTGCTCTGATAGGACTAGGATGCAAACTAGTCCAGTTCAGCCACGGCTTTGATGCAGCTTCCACTGGGACATCTCCAGAGTCTGCCCCATGACCCTGAGACCTCAGCTGGATGCTTTTCTTCTCCCTCCCGCCTTATCTCAACACCTCACGACACCTCTCTGAAAGTCATTTGTCATTTCAGCTCTGCTACGGGAGTGTAAGTGTTTGCAGTGGGATTACTCAGGCGGGGGAACCACGGATGTGTGGGTTTTATTTTGGTTTGGGTACTACTTCAAATAAGGATGGAATTTCAGTCAGCTGGAGTATTTAGAATGACTTCATAGATGATACCTCTGAAAGCCTGACCCCCAGGTGAGATGCAAAAAGTATCTACAAATTCTTTTAGTCTTTAGTTAGAGATTTGTCTGAGCTGATTGCACAGTAAGAGACAACATGTTCAGAAAGCCTTCCCTATAACTTTCACAGATTTTTTTTTTGTTTGTTTGTTTTCTGCCATTCTTGCCCCAAATGCTGCTTCTATTTGCAGGTATTTGTGCTGTTCTGTAGAACCCAAAGAAACAACAGGCTAGATCACTGGGCTGAGACCAATGGGATAAGGTTTAACATGGCCAGATGCCGGGTCCTGCACTTGGGGCACAACAACCCTAAGAAGTGCTACAGACTGGGAGAAGCCTGTCTAGAAAGCTGCCTGGAGGAGAAGTACCTGGGGGTGTTGGTTGACAGCGACTAAACATGAAACAGCAGTGGCCCAGGTGGCCAAGAAGGCCAATGGCACCTTGGCTTGGATCAGAAATGGTGTGACCAGCAGGTCCAGGGAGGTGTCCCTGCCCATGGCAGGGAGGTTGGGACTGGGTGATCCTTGAGGTCATTTCCAACCCAACTCATTCTATGAGCAGTGCAAACAGAATAAAAATTATATAATATGAATATTGCATGAGTGAAATAAAACGAGTGGCAGAAGTTAAATGACAAGAGGCGAACCTTTTTACCTTATAACTCAGAAGCAACCTTTAATATAAATGTGAATTAGTAGCCAGCCTGCTGGGGATTGCTTAATTCGCTTCCCAGTTCCCGGAGAGATGAGATATAACTGTTAAGTAACCTCAGGGTAGTAACAGGGTAAGCGAACCTGATCTTTATCTATGATCAGTTTTAGCTGCAGAGGTGAAAAGCTTGTGCCTTTTTGTATCTTTGTGCCTGTAACTGCTTCTTCTACCTGTTTCTCTTTCTCATTTCAGGAGGTTTCATTTCACAAGGAGGTTTACTTTAGCTATTAATCTTGATATCTCTCCCACAGCACTAATGTCACAATACCTTTCGCTCTCTGTCCTTAGTGTCAGGTTTGCCACTCTATAGAATATTTACCGTGATTAGGATCTCGTGCCATGGTTGAGTTCCTATTTTTTTTTTTTTACTTTCCCCTTAGCAAGTTTGCAGATGACACAAAGCTGTGTGGATGTGTCGATCTGCTGGAGGGTAGGGAGGCTCTGCAAAGGGATCTGAACAGGCTGGACCCATGGGCTGAGTCCAGTGGGATGAGGTTTAACACGGCCAAATGCCGGGTCCTGCACTTGGGGCACAACAACCCTATGCAGAGCTACAGACTGGGAGAAGTCTGGCTGGAAAACTGCCAGGAGGAGAGGGACCTGGGGGTGTTGGTCGACAGCTGACTGAACATGAGCCAGCAGTGTGCCCAGGTGGCCAAGAAGGTCAATGACATCTTGGCTTGTATCAGAAATGGTGTGACCAGCAGGTCCAGGGAGGTTCTTCTCCCTCTGGACTCGGCACTGGTGAGGCCACTCCTTGAATCCTGTGTTCAGTGCTGGGACCCTCAGCACAAGAATGATGTTGAGGCTCTGGAGCGAGTCCAGAGAAGAGCAAGGAAGCTGGTGAAGGGGCTGGAGAACAGAACCTATGAGGAGCGTCTGAGAGAGCTGGGGGTGTTTATCCTGGAGAAGAGAAGGCTGAGGGGAGACCTCATTGCTCTCTACAACTGCCTGAGAGGAGGTTGTGGAGAGGAGGGAGCTGGGCTCTTCTCCCAAGTGACAGGGGACAGGACAAGAGGGAATGGCCTCAAACTCTGCCAGAGGAGGTTCAGGCTGGACATTAGCAGAAAGTTTTTCACAGAAAAGGTCATTGAGCACTGTCAGAGGCTGCCCAGGGAGGTGGTTGATTCACCTTCCCTGGAGATGTTTAAGGCATGGGTGGACAAGGTGCTGAGGGACATGGGTTAATGTTTGATAGGAATGGTTGGACTCGATCTGATAGGTCTCTTCCAACCTGGTTGTTCTATGATTCTATGATCTCTTAATGAAGTCATGGTTAAAATCCTGCTTCAGATACCCACAGCGATGATCATCCACCAACCCTTCTTGCCAGGGTCTAAGACCCCACATGGGGTTTGGTGACCACGAGCAATTGCTGTCAGAGCTGCCTGGGTCGATGAATTTGAGTTCTATTTGGTTCATAAGGAAGGCAGAACAATTGCCAAGGCAACTGACATTGACCTCACAGGAGTGGCTCAAGCATGATGTCACCTGGAACGCAGACCTCCCCCTTCCATCATGTTTAATCACCAAAATAATACCAAGTGGCTACAAGGAAAGAAACCCGGCACTATTGCCGGGGCTTGTTTTGTGTTGTGGGTGGCTAAGGAGCTGCAGTTTGGGTTTGAACACAATTATGGGAGGTGGGGTGCACGCAGGACTCTGGGTTGACAGCCCAATAGTCAAATACGTACATTTATATACAAAAATATATATTTTTCCCTTTTCAACACATCTACTTCAACACCATAGCAGTAAATAACAGGCATGTGATCAGAATGTATATGCCTTTAGCATCTTGTATGCCTGTGTTATTACGTTTATTACTATATAACCGGAGAACCAAAAAGTATTTTTCCAGTAATAGGCTTTTATTGCTTAGTGGGTAAAATGGGAGAGCTCTGATCTATGCTTCACTGTCCTCATTGGATGCAATGAAATATGGAAATAATGATGGGGCTGTGGCTCAGACAGGGATTTCGCAGCAAGAATGGCTTGGCTGGTGCTTGATTTTGCTTTGCGACCTCTAGAAAGTCACTTTTAACCTCTTCACTTCCACTTTGCTGCCTGTACAGTATGTAAGTCTCTTAAATTGACAGGACAAGAGGGAATGGCCTCAAGCTCCGCCAGGTGAGGTCCAGGCTCGACATAGGGAAAAAATTCTTCACAGAAAGGGTTGTTAGGCAATGGAACAGGCTGCCCAGGGAGGTGGTTGATTCACCTTCCCTGGAGGGGTTTAAGGTGCGGGTGGACGAGGTGCTGAGGGACATGGTTTAGAGATTGGTGGGAATGGTTGGACTTGATGATCCGGTGGGTCTCTTCCAACCTGGTGATTCTATGATTTAGTGAAATTCCTGATTCACCAAAACTCCATACGCTGCAGTCCTCCCATGGCTGGGATATCTTCAACTGCATTAACTCTGTGCAACAGTAATTTTCACTCCAAATATGTTCCCTCTTGTATTCCTGACCCATCTCCTTCCCCCCCAGAAAAAAACCCCATTAAGTATGCAAGGACCCTCACCACAAGAAGGATGTTGAGGCTTTGGAGCAAGTCCAGAGAAGAGCGACTAGGCTGGTGAAGGGGCTGGAGAACAGGCCTGATGAGGAACGTCTGAGAGAGCTGGGGGTGTTTATCCTGGAGAAGAGGAGGCTGAGAGGAGACCTCATTGCTCTCTACAACTCCCTGAGAGGAGGTTGTGGAGAGGAGGGAGCTGGGCTCTTCTCCCAAGGGACAGGGTCAGGACGAGAGGGAATGGTCTCAAGCTCCGCCAGGGGAGGTTTAGGCTTAAGATTAGGAGGAAGTTTTTCACGGAAAGGGTCATTGGGCACTGGCAGAGGCTGCCCAGGGAGGTGGTTGATTCACCTTCCCTGGAGGTGTTTAAGGCATGTGTGGATGACGTCTTGAAGGACTTGGTTTAGTGTTTGATAGGAATGGTTGGACTCGATGATGCGGAGGGTCCCTTCCAACCTGGTTGTTCTATGATTCTATGACTGGTAGCTGATGTTTAACTCTTCTTTCGTTTTTTCCCCTTCCGCCTTCCCTAGGATGCAGGGCCTTTAATCCAGGATGAATGAATGCTACTATGATAAGCGCATGGACTTCTTTTATAACAAGACAAACACTGACACGGTAGATGAGTGGACAGGGCCGCAGCTTATTGTTGTTCTGTGTTTCGGGACATTTTTCTGCCTCTTCATCTTCATTTCCAACTCGTTGGTCATAGCGGCCGTGGTCAAGAACAAGAGGTTTCATTTTCCCTTTTACTATCTCCTGGCCAACTTAGCCGCTGCCGACTTTTTTGCTGGGATTGCCTATGTCTTCTTGATGTTCAACACTGGCCCCGTGTCTAAGACATTAACCGTTAACCGCTGGTTTCTGCGTCAGGGTCTCCTGGACACCAGCCTGACAGCTTCCCTGGTGAATCTCCTCGTCATCGCTGTTGAGCGGCACATGTCCATCATGCGGATGAAGATCCACAGTAATCTCACAAAGAAGAGAGTCACCTTCTTAATCATATCCATTTGGGCCATTGCTATTTTCATGGGCGCTGTTCCCACCCTGGGTTGGAACTGCCTCTGCAACATCACTGCCTGCTCCTCCCTGGCCCCTCTCTACAGCAGGAGTTACCTGGTGTTCTGGAGCATCTTAAACCTCGTTGTCTTCTTCATTATGGTGGTGGTTTACATAAGGATCTACATGTACGTCCAGAGGAAAACCAACGTCCTGTCGTCGCACACGAGCGGCTCCATTAGCCGCAGGAGAACCCCTGTGAAGCTTATGAAGACTGTCATGACTGTCTTAGGTAAGAAAGTGCAAATCATGGTGTGCAAGGCTGGCAGTGGCAACCCATGGATTCGTGGGCGTTTGATTTGTTATTTGGTTGTTTTCAAACAAAACAACAAGAAGGATGTTGAG
Organism: Coccyzus lansbergi; assembly: GCA_033558105.1. Taxonomy (NCBI): domain Eukaryota; kingdom Metazoa; phylum Chordata; class Aves; order Cuculiformes; family Coccyzidae; genus Coccyzus; species Coccyzus lansbergi. The sequence continues at coordinate 331,427 of JAUMJK010000244.1, forward strand.
GCTCTGGAGCGAGTCCAGAGAAGAGCAACAAAGCTGGTGAAGGGGCTGGAGAACAGACCTGATGAGGAGCGGCTGAGAGAGCTGGGGGTGTTTATTCTGGAGAAGAGGAGGCTGAGGGGAGACCTCATTACTCTCTCCAACTCCCTGAAAGGAGGTTGTGGAGAGGAGGGAGCTGGGCTCTTCTCCCAAGTGACAGGGGACAGGACAAGAGGGAGTGGCCTCAAGATCCACCAAGGGAGATTTAGGCTGGAGATTAGGAGGAAGTTTTTCACACAGAGGGTCATTGGGCATTAGAACAGGCTGCCCAGGGAGGTGTTTGATTCACCTTCCCTGGAGGTGTTTAAGGCTCAGGTAGATGAGGTCCTGAGGGACATGGTTTAGTGTTTGATAGGAATGGTTGGACTCGATGATCCAATGGGTCCCTTCCAACCTGGTTGTTTTATGATTCTATGAAAACTGCTGGAGTCTTTTAGCCTTCTGTCTGCTTTAGATAGTGAAATAAGTATTGCGTCAATCAGAAATGCAAATTAGACGACCAGTTAATGCAAGGAAGGTAAGTGTGTCTGTTAGGCAGGCAGCTTGTTACAGTTAGGGTGGTGAGACACTGGCCCAGGTTGCGTGGAGAAGCTGTGGTTCCCCCTTCCCTGGAAGTGTTCAGGGCGAAGTTGGATGAGGCTCTGAGCAATCAGATCCCGGGGTACGTCCTAGTCCTCTCCTAGTCTGCCGTTCTACACCGGGTTGTGGTGCCCCATAGAAGGCTAAACCATAGGAAATTACCTTGTTGAAACTGGAAAATTGAAAACCAAGCAAAAAGGGCCAAAATCCTCTTAGACCAACCTTTTGGCACAGCCCAAGCCGAGCTCTGAAGGAGTGTGGCTGCAGGTGTGCGAGGACTTGATCTTCAGGTGGTGCATATGCAGTAGCTCATCTGAACTTGGCACTGAGATTCCTGCTGAAATAGCAGCTTTGTGGTGGATGATTTTCAGTTTTAGTGAATTTATAGTTTAATTGGTAGCTTGCTCTTTTAACTCAGGCACATGTGTGCAAAGGCAACTGGAAGCTACTGCAGAGTAAACACCTCCAGCTCTCTCAGCCATTCCTCATAAGGCCTGTTCTCCAGCCCCTTCTCTAGTCTCCATACTGAGCAAAATGTACTTTTGATGGAGTCAGACCTCCCCTCCCTTTACCACTGAAACCTTTTAGTGTTTTGCCTGCGTATGTAGACAGGGATGTATCCCCGGAATTCATGACTTAATCCTGATTGTGACATTGGCATATTTGAAGGAGAGATTTCCATCTCCAGCAACGAAGCTGGGGAAGGGGCTGGAGAACAGGCCTTACGAGGAACAGCTGAGAGAGCTGGGGGTGTTTATCCTGGAGAAGAGGAGGCTGAGGGGAGACCTCATTGCTCTCCCCAACTACCTGCAAGGAGGTTGTAGAGAGGAGGGAGCTGGACTCTTCTCCCAAGTGACAGGGGACAGGACAAGAGGGAATGGCCTCAAGCTCCTCCAGGGGAGATTTAGGCTAGAGATTAGGAGGAAGTTTTTCACACAGAGGGTCACTGGGCATTGGAATAGGCTGCCCAGGGAGGTGGTTGATTCACCTTCCCTGGAGGTGTTTAAGGCACGGGTAGACGAGGTCTTGAGGGACTTGGTTTAGTGTTTGATAGGAATGGTTGGACTTGATGATCCGGTGGGTCTCTTCCAACCTGGTTATGCTATGATTCTGTGATCTTTTCTTAAGTATCTTTGGGGTCTGTTTCCTCCCCTGCTGATTTTGGTGAATACAGGGTTGCATCTTGCAAGATTTATGGTCAAAACGCTTGTTCTAAGGAGGGTTTGTTACCATCTTAATTTCTGCATTGAGACAGTGTATTGGTCACTGTGCTAATGATAGGAATGGTTGGACCTGATGATCTGGTAGGTCTTTTCCAGCCTGGTGATTCTATGATTCTATGATCCTATGTGACTGGTGAAACCCCTCTGTCCAAATACTTAGCAAGATACTCAGCTAGACAGAGTAATGTTGTCTGGGTGGTCTGTCCGTGCAATATTTTCTCCCTTGTAGACTCTTAAGAGGGAGTCGGTGTCACAACTGCTTGCTCAGCACGTGGGAGCCAAACCCACGTGTTGTGTAGCGACCGACCAGAGAAAACAAGTGTTGTGGTAGCAACTTGCAGCCAGTGGGCAATGGAGGAATGTTAGTGATGCTAACCAGTATCTCCAAACTAACATCCTGAAATGAGTACTTAGCATCACAAAAATCCTGCTACAGCAGAGCAGAAAAGGCAGCTTCTGGGTCGTGGTGGCCTCTTGCTGGAGAGACCACTTTCCCTGGCTGGAAAACTGCCAGGAGGAGAGGGACCTGGGGGTCGACAACCGACTGAACATGAGGCAGCAGTGGCCCAGGTGGCCAAGAAGGCCAATGGCATCCTGGCCAAGAAGGCCAATGGCATCCTGGCTTGTATCAGAAATGGTGTGACCAGCAGGGCCAGGGAGGTGATTCTCCCTCTGGACTCAGCACTGGTGAGACCACTCCTCGAATCCTGTGTTCAGTTCTGGGCCCCTCAGCACAAGAAGGATGTTGAGGCTCTGGAGAGAGTCCAGAGAAGAGCAACGAAGCTGGGGAAGGGGCTGGAGAACAGGCCCTATGAGGAGTGTCTGAGGGAGCTGGGGGTGTTTATCCTAGAGAAGAGAAGACTGAGAGGAGACCTCATTACACTCTACAGCTACCTGAGAGGAGGTTGTAGAGAGGAGGGAGCTGGGCTTTTCTCCCAAGTGACAGGGGACAGGACAAGAGGGAATGGCCTCAAGCTCCGCCAGGGGAGATTTAGGCTAGAGATTAGGAGGAAGTTTTTCACAGAAAGGGTCATTGGGTACTGGGAGAGGCTGCCCAGGGAGGTGGTTGATTTGCCTTCCCTGGAGGTGTTTAAGGCACGGGTAGATGAGGTGCTGAAGGACATGGTTTAGTGTTTGATAAGAATGGTTGGACTCGATAATCCGATGGGTCTCTTCCAACCTGGTTGTTCTATGATTCTATGATTCTTGCCTTCCTGGGCTGCACAACCTTGCCCAGAACTTAGTAAGCCAGTTGGTTGAATTTTGTTGTCACTTTAGAAGTATCGATTTTCAGCGAGATCTGTGGCATCTTGTCCTGGCTACATTTTTCAGCAGTCCTAGTACTCACTAAACCACCTAAATTCATTTTCTATGCCATGGGGGCCTACCCATCTGATGGCAAGAGTGTCCATTCAGATCCTCGATGGGGAGAATCATAGAATAACCAGGTTGGAAGAGACCCTCTGGATCATCAAGTCCAACTATTCCTATCAGACACTAAACTATGTCCCTCAGCACCTCGTCCACCCGTCCCTTAAACACCCTTAAAAAGATACTTAACCCCAAGCCAGTGGGGCTGAGCTTGAGGTGCCACTGAGTCCTGGCCCTGCTGCTCCATCACCCAAACTGCCCTCCCACTGCTTGCTTGCTCGGCTCAGATATGGGAAAACCCGGTGGCTTTATGAAAATGAGCTGGACTCACTTTTCCTACTAAAATTGTTGAACGGACACCAACACCCCCAAGAGAGCTTTCAAGGGTGTAACCAATATCATCTTGATTTGTTGGAGATTTCTAAGCTGAAGAGAGGGGAAACTCTGCTGTTATGATTGGAATTTCCTCAGCGCGTGGTTCAAACGGCAGCGGCTCTTGTGCAGAGTTGTAATTTTCTATTTCTGTATGTCAGACAGCAATTGTGGCTTGTGCTAAGTTGCTATTATCATGAGTACGGCTGCTCCTTTCTTGGCTTCGAAGCGAGGGGTGACAGGCTGGGGGGGTGGAAGGGGGCAGATGGGGCTGTTCGGGGCCCCTCCCAAGCTTGTGGCTGAGGACCATGAGCTGTCAGGACGTTCCCCACTCCCCACACCCCGGCCTGTATGGTGGGGATGAGCTGTGACATGGAAAGATGCAAATTAGTGTTTGATAGGAATGGTTGAACTCGGTGATCCGATGGGTCTCTTCCAACCTGGTTGTTCTATGATTCTATGAAATGCAATGTTGAGCTTCCTTCTAAGCTGTGATTTCTGAGGTTTCGTCATCTTGAGGGAGGAGATTGATCTGTTAGAGCGAGTCCAGAGGAGGCCATGAAGATGATCATAGAATATCCTGGGTTGGGGGGGTCAGAGAGTCCATGATCAGAGGGCTGGAGCAGCTCTGCGCTGAGGACAGGCTGAGAGAATTGGGATTGTTCAGTCTGGAGAAGAGAAGGCTCTACGGAGACCTTAGAGCAGCTTCCAGGCCTGAAAGGGGCTCCGGGAAAGCTGGGGAGGGGCTCTGGATCAGAGAATGCAGGGATAGGGCAAGGGGAAATGACTTTCATCTCAAAGAAGGGAGATTAGGATTAGATTTTAGGAAGAAATGTTTTCCTGTGAGGGAGGTGACACCCTGGCCCAGGTTGCCCAGAGCAGGGGTGGCTACCCCATCCCTGGAGGGGTTCAAGGGCAGGTTGGATGGGGCTTGGAGCATCTTTCTTCCTCACAGAGGTTGTTTTCCTTCCTGCCCAACTGACATGCAGGGGAATCCCTGCTCCTCCTGAGGATGTCCTGCAGTTTCTTGCTATCTTCTGCTCTCTTACAGAGCATTCTTGTGGCCCCATCACGGCTCTGAAACGTCCTCATCCTTTTTTTTTTCCTTTATTTTTTTGCTTTTAATTCTGTTCCTTGCTAGATTTTTTTGGTTCATCTTTGCTAACCCCTCTATTTCTTTCTCTCTTTTCATTTGCAACTGAACTTGATTCCTGGATTTGAGTTGTTTGGTCTCAAGTACTGGATACGCTGGGGAAGGAGCAGAGGGGCTGCTTTAGTTTGGGGAGCAGGCAGTGTTGGGCTGTAGAAACACTGTGGTGTGGGTCCTACAGCAGCTGTGAGGTTTCCAGCCAGGAACTGTTTAAATTGCTTGACTTATGCTTTATGACCTGGGCAGGATGCCCAGAGTCAGCTGCAGTGCGACCCGAGACGCATCTTTTCTTTGGATCATCTTGCAGCAGTTGGGGGAAGCTCTCCACCTGGGTTCTTCTGCTCCAGCACACGAGAGAGAGAAAGAGATGGAGAGGAAGTCTGAGTTCTGCCAATTCCCTGCTTGTTAATGCTCCAGATTTCTTGTTTATTTGTCAGCAGGAACATATCACTGTTGTGATGACCTTTCCCACTACTCTCTGAGCTGATGCTGGATCCTTGCTCTCTACAGGCTTCTGAGAGCTGCCCAGCCTCATGCTCAGGGCTTGCCAGAGAAGCTGTGGCAGATATAATTTTTCTTCTGTCATTAGTTTTTTTTTTTCTACTCCATTTTTCATTATTTTTATGTAGAATTTGAACCAAATCATAGAATCACCAGGTTGGAAGAGACCCACTGGATCATCGAGTCCAACCATTCCTATCAAACACTAAACCATGTCCCTCAGCACCTCGTCCACCCGTCCCTTAAACCCCTCCAGGGAAGGTCATAATATGTAAATAATCTCCAAAGTTGTAGGAACTTGAAGTCTTTTGGTTTATCTATCTCCTTTGTTTCTAGGTGCTTTTGTTGTCTGCTGGACTCCTGGCCTGGTCGTCTTGCTGCTCGATGGTCTGAACTGCACCTACTGTGGGATCCAGAACGTTAAAAGGTGGTTTCTTCTCCTGGCCCTGATGAACTCTGTCATGAATCCAATAATTTATTCCTACAAAGATGACGAGATGTGGGCCACCATGAAAAGGATGATCTGCTGCTCCTCGGAGGATAAGAGCCAGGACAGACGCTCCTCGCAGATCCCCTCGACAGTTCTCTGCAGGAGCACGGACACCTCAGGGAACTACCTTGAAGATGGCATCATTCAAGGGACAATTTGTGGAAAAGGAGATCTGGGTGACAAAGGAAACTCTTGAGTTATTCAAAGGACTGGCTTGGCTGCAAACAGAGAGGGGGAAGGGAAAGGTTTTGTAAGAGAAGATTGACTGGTGAAGCTAGTAAACAATATATCCACTTCGTTCCAGAGCCTAAACTCCAGTGTTAACAAAAGTTCTTATAAACAATTGCCTGATGGAAAAACACTTTGTGATGAAGAAAACTTTCTGTGCTGCCGTCTTTCTCCTTTTTTTTTTTAAGTACCTGAAATTGGGCGGGTTTTTTTTTGTATGAATGGAATAAATACATCTCAGAGACTTTCTGTGCATGTAAGCAACATAGTGAGACCCTCCTTAAGCTCCACCAGAGAGAACAGACCTGCCTTACTGTGCAGGCTTGACACTCCTTGACTATTTATGCTTTGATGAGTTTCTGTGCTTCTTAAGGAGGTGTCCTTGTCCGTGGCAGGGGAGATGGAGCTTGGGTGGCCTTTGAGGTCTCTTCCAACTTAAACCATTGTGAGGTTCTACGATCATAGGGCTTGTTTGGAGAGGATTGTGACCTGTTTTCTTGGGTTACGCAGTTTTTGAAATAGTTCATTCTTACTTTCTCCTTATCTCGCTTTCAAAATAGGTAGCTTGAGGGTTTATTAAAGCCGCAGCAGGAATCTGGCTGTGATGGGAAGCCTGAACCAGGTACCATGAGTACATCCAATCATAGATTGTCAAGGTCCGAGAGGAGAAAAAGCACAAGATTTCCAATGGGTATCTTCCAACCTGGTGATTCTATGATTCTATGCGTTTGATAGGAATGGTTGGACTCTGTGGTCCGATGGGTCTCTTCCAACCTGGTGATTCTATGATTCTATGATTATTACTTCCAGAGAGGGCGATTGGTGCAAGATGTATTGCACTCCTTGCTGCTGTTGTCTAGGGAGATGTTTAGGAGGGATGAATAGATGAGGAGTGTGTCTGTGCTCATTTCCAATCATGGATTGTCAGGTTCCGAGAGGAGAAAAAGCACAAGGTTATTACTTCCAGAGAGGGTGATTGGTGCAAGATGTGTTGCACTCCTTGCTGCTGTTGTCTAAGGAGACATTGAGGAGGGATGAATAGATGAGGAGTATGTCTGTGCTCATTTACTTCCTTCCCCAGATAATATCTGAATAAATGAGTGCTCTCGCCTGCTTTTATCTACTCTGCCAATGAGAGGAACACAATCTGTTTTATGAGAGCAAACTTTTAAGGGAAGTTTAAATATATCTATAGACAGCTTTAAAAGAGTTATTTAAAATTAGAATTAATTAACAGGAAAAAAAGCCTCCGACCAACCTAAACCCCTCCACGACTCCGGTTTGCTCCTTGAATACTGTGTTCAGTTGTGGGCCCCTCACCACAAGAAGGATGTTGAGGCTCTGGAGCGAGTCCAGAGAAGAGCAACGGGGCTGGTGAAGGGGCTAGAGAACAGAACCTATGAGGAGTGGCTGAGAGAGCTGGGGGTGTTTAGCCTGGAGAAGAGGAGGCTGAGAGTAGACCTCATTACTCTCTACAACTACCTGAGGGGAGGTTGTAGAGAGGAGGGAGCTGGGCTCTTCTCCCAAGGGACAGGGGACAGGACAAGAGGGAATGGCCTCAAGCTCCACCAGGGGAGATTTAGGCTGGACATTAGGAGGAAGTTTTTCACAGAAAGGGTCATTGGGCATTGGAATAGGCTGCCCAGGGAGGGCGTTGATTTACCTTCCCTGGAGGGGTTTAAGGGACGGGTGGATGAGGTCTTGAGGGACTTGATTTAGTGTTTGATAGGAATGGTTGGACTAGAAGATCTGATGGGTCCCTTCCAACCTCGTTGTTCTATGATTCTATGATTGTCTGGCCTCATCTGGACCACGTTTAACCTCTGATTTGCCAGCAGATCTGCCTGGAAGGTACTTGAGGAGGAGGTCGTGAAGCAGCAAGCGATGAAGGGCAGTCAGCATTGTGGCTGATCAAGTCTAGCATCGATGTAGCCACAGACCAAAAAGCTGAGGGTTTGACTTGTGGAGTTAGGGGCTAATGGAGCATCCAGAAATTTCCACCTCAAAAGTGAAGCTTTTGAAATGTAAACTTAGAAGTTTAAAACAGGAACATATATTTCTAGGAGCTCCTAAGAGCCTGGCTCCATCTGTCTGGTTTGAACAGCAGTGAGCTCATTGTTAACCTGTCTTGATTCATGAGGAGTTACCTGTCTTGTCCCAGCGAAAGTCTGATCCCTGGTATTAAAGTAGGTGATCATGACTAGAGGACTTGGAAACTCTTCCAATCCTCTGCCATTTGGGAAGTTTTGGAGGTTTTGACCACTTGGAATTGTCGGAGAGCACATCGCATGAGACTGAAAGGGGAAGATCTGCTGTGGTTTGCGCAAATTCTTCCTTGGGTGCAACCTGCACGTGGATTTCTGTGTGGTCAGAGCAGAATAAGCACTTGGCTCAAAAGTCAGGTTGCAGCTTTACAGAAGGCGCTGGGGGATTTCACCGCAGCTTCTGAACACAGCAAACTCCTTTCAGCCATCTCCTGAGGGACACGGTTTAGTGTTTGATAGGGATGGTTGGACTCGATGATCCGATGGGTCTCTTCCAACCTGGTGATTCTAGGATTCTATGATTCTCCCCCACCACAAGTTACTTTGTAGGGATATGGCCTAACATGTCAAGGTAGATGCTGTATTTGACTAATGCTAAAAAGGTTTACGTGGTTGTTTTTGCCATTATAATGCAATGTTCTTGTGCAAATACTACTTCGTTAGTTTGGTGTCTTGAGAAGTATGTAAAGTGGTGCTTTCTAGAGCCAGTGGCATGAAAAAAAAGCATAGTCTGCGAGTGCTCCTGTCCCTACAGCTACCTGCACGGCACGGTTTGTGTTAACTAGGCTGAAGCTCCATATGCAAAGCTACCGGAAAATAAAATGCTGCTTCAAAAGAAAATAACTTGGGTTTGTTTCCTGTTTGGATGGTGATTGAACATTACAGGTGGCACTAAATGGATGCTCTTCCTCATTTCCCCACATCCATCCAAGCTAAAACTGATCAAACCGCAGATGCAGTTGGACTTGATGATCCGGTGGGTCTCTTCCCACCTGGTTGTTCTATGATTCTGTGATAAAAGTGAAGATGGGGAAGTTTGGTTTCTTATTATCTCAGAGGCTGTGTGTGCATGTGTGTTGTTCAAACACAATTTTCATGTCTACTAGTGATACTAGGCAGTGCAATAATTGGTTGAATTGGGCCCTGAAAAAACCTAGGATGAAGATCTGAACGTCAGCAGTGGAGAAAGAAGAAGGTCTGGCCTGCAGAGCCTGGGATTCAGGCTGCAAAATAACCACGTGGGGAGGATTTTTGCAGGTAAGCAGAAAAAGGTGACTCCTATATCTGTCTTGTCTCCTGTATATATATATATGTGTGTGTGTGTATATATATATATATATCTATGTATCTCCTCCTATATATATCTTGTCTCCTATATATATTTATATCGTGTCTCCTATATATATATCCTTTATATATCTATATCTATATATCTATATCTGTCTTGTCTCCTTGTCTATAGGTGTCTCCTATATCTGTCCTACATCTCGCTCCTTGAATCCTGTGTTCAGTTGTGGGCCCCTCAGCACAAGAAGGATGTTGAGGCTCTGAAGCGAGTCCAGAGAAGAGCCACGAAGCTGGGGAAGGGGTTGGAGAACAGGCCTTATGAGGAGTGGCTGAGAGAGCTCGGGGTGTTTATCCTGGAGAAGAGGAGGCTGAGGGGAGACCTCATTGCTCTCTCCAACTCCCTGAAAGGAGGTTGTGGAGAGGAGGGAGCTGGGCTCTTCTCCCAAGGGACAAGGGGACAGGATGAGAGGGAATGGCCTCATGCTCCACCAGGGGAGACTTAGGCTGGACATTAGGAAAGAATTTTTCCCAGAAATGGTCACTGGGCACTGGTAGAGGCTGCCCAGGGAGGGGGTTGACTCACTTTCCCTGGAGGTGTTTAAGGGACGTGTGGACGAGGTGCTGAGGGACATGGTTTAGTGTTTGGTGGGTATGGTTGGACTTGATGATCCAACGGGTCTCTTCCAACCTGGTGATTCTATGATTCTATAAAGGCAAAGAGCTGGATTGTTTGTAGTGACCCTGGTCTGGATTAGAGGGATCGTAAGTTATTCTGCTACAAGGAAGTGGGAGGTGTTGAGGTCCACTCTCTTTCTCATCTCATTTGAAAAACAAAGAAACAAAATTCCCCCCAACCCTTCCCGAAAAGTCTGCAAATTGGTGCTGTGTGGATATTATTTGCAGTGTTGGATTTGATGATCCGGTGGGTCTCTTCCAACCTGATGATTCTATGATTCAGCACGGTGCTTCCCTCAGAGCTGCTGTCTCGCTCTCTACTACTATAAATTACGATGAGACATGACTGGAACAGGAAAGAGATCCTGCATCAAACTTTCCTCCAAAGTGCTACAGCAGGGACTGCGTAATGTTCTCTAGATCAAACTGTCTAAACATCCAGCTACTCGGGTAGCAGGGACCTCTCTTTAACTCTGTAAATATTTCTCAGAATGGTTTGTCCCGAGGAAAACACTGAAGTACTATTTGTACGATGACAAAAAGCAAAGGGGAGCTGGTGAAGGCAGGTTCCTGGTGATGCTGGAGATCTTTCTGAGCCCGGGAGAGGCTTGAGAGCTGCTGTATTGTTACCTAGGGAGGTGGTTGATTCACCTTCCCTGAGGGGTTTAAGGTGCAGGTGGACGAGGTGCTGAGGGACATGGTTTAGTGTTTGATAGGAATGGTTGGACTCGATGATCCGGTGGGTCTCTTCCAACCTGATTGTTCTATAATTCTATGAAATAGGCCATGTTGGATGGGACCTTCAGCAGCCTGATCTAGTGGGAGGTGTCCCTGCCCATCACAGAGAGGTTGGAACTAGATGATCTTTAAGGTTCCTTCTAATCCCAAACTATTCTATGATTCTACGAAGTAGCAAGCAGATATTTCTCATACAGTATCTTTACCGCAATTATAGAATCACAGAATCATTAAGGTGGGAAAAGATCCCTAAGATCATCAAACCCAACCACCAGCCCAACATTATAGTTTCAAAACCTTTGTGATATCGTCCTCCTTTCCCCCTCTCCAGCTGCTTGTCTTCTTCGTTGAAGTTGCTCTGCTCATTTCATATAATCATAGAATCATAGAATCATAGAACAACCAGGTTGGAAGAGACCCACTGGATCATCGAGTCCAACCATTCCTATCAAACACTAACCCATGTCCCTCAGCACCTCATCCACCCGTCCCTTAAACCCCTCCAGGGAAGGTGAATCAACCACCTCCCTGGGCAGCCTATTCCAATGCCCAATGACCTTCTGTTTGAAAAACTTCCTCCTAATCTCTAGCCTAAATCTCCCCTGCTGGAGCTTGAGGCCATTCCCTCTCATCCTGTCCCCTGTCCCTTGGGAGAAGAGCCCAGCTCCCTCCTCTCTACAACCTCCTTTCAGGTAGTTATAGAGAGTAATGAGGTCTGCCCTCAACCTCCTCTTCTCCAGCCTCAACACCCCCAGCTCTCTCAGCCACTCCTCATAGGGCCAGTTTGATCAATGGGTCCAGGAAGAAACACTCCATGGCTGTTCCCAGGGCAAAGACGTGTGGTTTGTCCTTCATGGTTGGCTCTTTCATAAACCCTGTGTGGTCATGATCACTGGAGATACTTTTTTACAGAATTATTATTAAACCCCAGGAACAATGGGGTTTTACTTTACACGATAGATCTCGCGAATCTTTCTGGATAAAGCAACAAGACTGATCTTTGTCTAAGAACTGTGCTTGGGAGAGAAGTTTCTGCGGTGTCTGTGCTGTTGGTTTGACCTGGGTGGTGTGGGCGACGAGTCCCTCTGGGAGTGCAGCCAAATTACTTCAGCCTGAGTGGCTGAGAAGCACGGCTCTTCCGCTCCTTTGGGGCTGCTTTACAGTAACTACTTTTTCCTCAGTGTAGGTGTTTTGAGTTGGTTTTTTTTTTTTTTTTTTTTTTTTTTAATAATTACTGCAGAGTGGTGCAATACAGCTGTATTTGTGCGTGTGGCAGCTTGGGAACTGCAATAATTCATAGAATCATAGAATCACCAGGTTGGAAGAGAACCACTGGTTCATCGAGTCCAACCATTCCTATCAAACACTAAACCATGCCCCTCAGCACCTTGTCCACGCACACCTTAAACACCTCCAAGGAAGGTGGATCTCTTCCAACCTGGTGATTCTATGATTCTATAAATATATTCAGTATAACCATAGGTATGGTCTAATTACCCTAAAACCTCAAATCAAACAAAAATTCCAGTTAAAAAAACCATATCAAACCAAAAAAAAGAAAGTCCCCAAACCCAATTCTGCACACCTGTAGGTGAGGAGTAATAAAGCAGATTTGTCTTCCCTGACCTCTTGTCTACCTGACTTGCTCTGATATATATGAAAATAAGGAAATTTCGTTTCTGAGAACATGTAATTGCTTGGGGTTTTGGTAAGTGTTCTCCTGGGGATATGCTTCTCATCTAGAGAGGTTCCTCAGCTTTCCTCTGAAAGCTGCTCTAGAAGGACTTTGGGGTTTAATTAGGTTTCTGTTAGGAATACGTTCAGTTACTAATGGATGTCAAAATGTGCAGGAGTGAAAAGGTTGGGCCTCCAGAGATGGAAACGTTATTAATGCTTAAATGATTCTATTCAAATCCCGGTTAACGCATCAGTTGTTATGAATGTCGGCGCATTTGTTTGTGCTCTGTGCTCTGCGATGCTGGGCTGGGATTTTCCCACAGGTATAAATGAGTTAATTTAATTAGAAACAGAAGTGTTTGTGCCTATAGGGATGTGCCAGTAGACTGTGAACTCACAATTACTCACCCGCACGCTCAGGCTTTAACTTTCTGCACAGTTGCACTGCTTGCAGTGGAACCTTTTCTAAGAAAGGAGTCCTGGGGGTGCTGGTATTTCTGAGAATGGGGCTGTGTGAACCTCACGGTGTTCATCAAGGCCAAGGGCAAGGTCCTGCACCTGGATAAGGCCAATCCCAAGCACAAACTCAGGCTGGGAGGAGAATGGATTGAAGGCAGCCCTGAGGAGAAGGACTTGGGGTGCTGGTGGATGAGAAGCTTGACTTGAACCAGCAACGTGTGCTCGGAGCCTAGAAAGCCAACCTTGTCTTGGGCTGCTTCCAAAGAAGTGGAGGTGGTTGATTCACCTTCCCTGGAGGTGTTTAAGGTGTGGGTGGATGAGGTGCTGAGGGACATGGGTTAGTGTTTGATAGGAATGGTTGGACTTGATGATCCAGTGGGTCTCTTCCAAACTGGTTGTTCTATGGTTTTATGATTCTATGAAGTGGTACCAGCAGGGTGAGAGAGGGCATTCTGCTCCTCTGTTCTGCTCTTGGGAGACCCCAACTGGAGCCAACTGCCTTCAGTTCTAGAATCTTCAGCACAGGAAGGACACAGAGCTGCGGGAGTGAGTCTTGAGGAGGCTGCAGAGATGATTCATGGGCTGGAGCACCTCCCGTATGAGGCCAGGTTGAGAGAGTTGGGGTTGTTCATCCTGGAGAAGAGAAGGCTCTGCGGAGACCTTAGAGCAGCTTCCAGTGTTGCAAGGGGCTCCAGGAAAGCTGGGGAGAGGCTCTAGATCAGGGAGGGCAGGGACAGGATGAGGGGGAATGGTTTTCAACTGAAAGAGGGGAGATTGAGATGAGATCTAGGCAGAAATGTTTTGCTGTGAGGGTGAGGAGGGCCTGGCCCAGGCTGCCCGGAGCAGGGGTGGCTGCCCCATCCCTGGAGGGGTTCAAGGGCAGGTTGGATGGGGCTTGGAGCCCCTGATCCAGTGGGAGGTGTCCCTGCCCAGGGCAGGAGTGGAACTGGATGGGCTCTTCCAACCCAAACCATTCCAAACTTAAGGTCATGTTTTACAGTCTTAAATTTCTGCTGTACATACCTCCGAAATTTGACCTGTGATGTTTTGTCCTGTTTTCTCCTTTATAATTTCTTTGCACAGCCCATGTCATTTTTTGGTGTTCTGCTTTGCTCTTCAAAGCATGGATTAAACCACACTTTTCTCTGAACTGATAAATACCAGCAGTATTGGGTCCCAGAGCAACCCTCCAATTTCACAGACCAGAAAGCCACAAAAATCAACAAATATGGTTGTGCAGAGATTTTTGATCTTGGGTTTTTGCAAGGTCAAAATACCAACAATAAGAAAAAAGAAAGTTATGTTTGCATATATTAGTTAAAAACATGAGAGAACAATTCTTTGGGAAAAGTAAAGTAGACCCTAAGCCTATGACTGTTATTAGGACTTTAGTGTGAGTTGAGAATCAAGATGGTTAATGTGTGAGTTTTCTGAAGAGCAGAACTGAGAAAATGTGTTTTCTGATTGGCTGGAGCAAAGCTGCTGTCTGCATTCAGCATCTTCGTGGTGTGAGGGGATCCAGGCTGGAGGGTCTAAGCATCTTCTCTTTCAAAGCTTCAGCCTCCCTTTCTCCCTCCATAGGTACCAGGAGCTCTCCCGACTCGCAGAAATAAAACCAAGGATGGAGGAAGTTCTGCTGATCATGGCAGGATCTCTGGCTGGAGTCTTCATGGCTATTGCTTGTGCAATTCCCCAGAAGCAGCTGAGGTTGCACTGAGGTTGCAGCTGAGGTTCCTCTTAGAGGTAGGAGCAGACTCCTCGCTCTCCATTTACCCAAAACCTGTTGGTGAGGGCAATACCTTTAGATGTCTTCTTCTCAGTCAAATTTTACTGAAAAGGACTGATTTCAGAAACTGGGGGTCTACTTGGGCAAAAATCCAGCTGCACTTGGAGCTCCCTGTTCCACTTGGAAAGCAGGATAAAACTGTTTTCTGGATCGAGCTGTGTAATTCATGGATGCAAATTTTATGCTCGCTTGTGCATAGATGAAGACTCCCTGGGGGAGGATGAAGGTAATCCCCAAAGCTGCTTCACAGCAAATCCCTGATAACCCACTACTAACGTTCCTATGCTCATCTTCTCACCCAGTCAGTGCCAGGGAAATACCAGAATCTGTCGTCTTTATCGCATTTTATAGCCAGCAAAATTATTAAGGAATCATTGAGATGAAGTAGCTTTGATTCCCTCTCTCTGCAGGAGTAGGAATAGAATCACCAGGTTGGAAGAGACCCACTGGATCATTGAGTCCAATCATTCCCACCAATCTCTAAACCATGTCCCTCAGTACCTCACCCACCCTTGCCTTAAAACCTCTCTAGGGAAGGTGAATCAACTCCCTCCCTGGGCAGCCTGTTCCAGTGCCCAATGACCCTTTATGTGAAAAATTTTTTCCTAATGTCCAGCCTAAACCTCCCCTGGTGGAGCTTGAGGCCATTCCCATTTGACAGTGGTCATGTCATCTTTGGTGTGTTGATACAAATAAGCACTGGATCCAGCTTGTCTTTTGAAATAACAGCTCTCTCGGCCGTCATTGTTGGGACTAAATGAATAAACAACTCTTCAAGGCAGCTCCTGATGGAGCCTGTTGCTACCCTTTCTATCAAATCAATGGGCATCAGCCCACGGGAAACTATTGTAGCGAGTCAAAATACCCAGTGTGACTGCTGCAGGGAAGGACGAGCTGCTCCTGCCAGATCCAAGTGTTATCTCCTCCCTGGCACCTCTTCTAATCAGCAGCTTGCTTTACTCCCTTAAAGCTCTTTGCACTTCAACTCTGAAGCTCGTGCTACTGCTGCAAAGGGTGAGAAGGGACAGAGGGCAAGAGAACTGTCACCCATCAGGGACTCCTCTCTTGCAAGACTCAGCAAGTCCTTTGAGCTTAAAGCCCTTGAGATATTGAAGTGTTGCCTCTTACTCTTCCTTCAAGCTTCCTACTCTTATATCTAGGCACTGAATGGCAGTACCTGGTCCTGCTGTCCCTGAACATGGAAGCTGAGGCTGTGAACACCCACAGCACCACTGGAATGGCCCATTCCCATTTAGATAAAAAAGGACTTGAGCTACTGGAGCATGTCCAGACGGCAACAAAGCTGGGAAAGGGTCTGGAGCACAAGCCTCATGAGAAGTGGCTGAGGGACCTGGGGGTGTTTAGCCTGGAGAAGAGGAGGCTAAGGGGAGACCTCATTGCTCTCTGCAGCTCCCTGAAAGGAGCTGTAGCAAGATGGGTGTTGGTCTCTTTAACCAAGCAACAAGTGATAGGACAGGAGGAAATGGCTTTAAATTGCATCTGTGGAGGTTTAGACTGGACATTTGGAAATATTGAAATGGGCTGCGCAGGGAGTTGGTGGAGTCTCCCTCCCTGTGTTCAAAAGCCTGTGGCCATGGCACTTCAGATGGTCTCATTGCCCTTTGCAAGTCATCTTACTGCCTTTTGGAGACCCACAAGGCATTGGGGCACAACAACCCTATGCAGTGTTACAGACTGTGAGAAGCCTGGCTGGGAAGCTGCCAGGAGGATAGGGACCTGGGGGTGTTGGTTGACAGTGACTGAACATGAGCCAGCAGTGGCCCAAGTGACCAAGAAGGCCAATGGCGCCTTGGTTTGGACTAAAAACGGTGTGACTAACAGGTCCAGGGAGGGAATGACCTCAAGGTGCACCCGGGGGGAGGTTCAGGCTGGACGTGAGGAAAAAATTTTTCACAGAAAGGGTCATCGGGCACTGGAACAGGCTGCCCAGGGAGGTGGTTGATTCACCTTCCCTGGAGGTGTTTAAGGTCTGGGTGGACGAGGTGCTGAGGGACATGGGTTA
Organism: Coccyzus lansbergi; assembly: GCA_033558105.1. NCBI lineage: Eukaryota > Metazoa > Chordata > Aves > Cuculiformes > Coccyzidae > Coccyzus > Coccyzus lansbergi. The sequence continues at coordinate 348,067 of JAUMJK010000244.1, forward strand.
GTGTTTGGTAGGAATGGTTGGACTCGATGATCCGGTGGGTCTCTTCCAACCTGGTTATTCTATGATTCTATGATTCCAGTGACTGCGACCGCATCAAGCACATCTGCATCGTGTGCATCATGTGCATCAAATGCAGCCGGAAGCTTCAGACAAGTCCTGCCACAGTTTGGAAGCGACGAGGCAAGCTGGTGGGTGGCCTCTCTGGTGGAATCCTGGTGGCCCTGGCCAGTCCATGAGCTGGTGCTCATCCACATGGGGGTTTTTGCAGGTTCTGCACCACCCTGGAGAGCCTGCGAGCTCCAACACATCTTTCCAAGCGCAGGCTTTACATTTTTGTCTCTTTAACTTTTAAAGAACGTTTTCAACACTGTCAAAATTGAAGCGACCGGCGCATTCTTTGATCCAGAAGCAAATTGGACTCAGCTTTGCTTTGCCCGGTTTTATTTAAAGACCATGACTACCACTTCTGAAATGATCCTTGCGGATGCTATATTATTACATTATCTTCTTTTCCATCTGCTAAATGCCATGGTTCCAGCAGCAAAAATACCAGTGGCTGACAGTAGCAGCTGTCAAAGGTCTTATTTAGGCTTCTTCAAAAAGCAGTAAAACCTGATACCACTAAAGATAAACCAAGCTTTGCTACAATAAAATTCGCTTTGGATGTGATTTTAGGAATGTTGCTGTTTTTAGCACCTCTGGATTTTTACTGTTGCATAGGATGGAGGTTGCACATGTCTAATTATAAGTACAATTATTTGCTTATTCCTGTTTAAGGAATATTACATTACTGTTTATAACCTATGTGTAAATACAGCAAACTCTGTGTAAATTTGGGGTTGTTCAGCTTGGAGAAGACTCCGAGGAGAATGTATTGTGGTCTTTAAATATTCAAATGTGGCTACTACAGGGAAAAACTTTTTAGGAGGGCCTGCAGTAATAGGACAAGGGGTTTTAAACTAAAAGAGAAGAGCTTTAGATGGGATGTTAAGAAGATATTTTTCACGCTGAGAGTGGAGAAACACTGGCCCAGGTTGCCCAAAGAAGTTGTGGCTGCCCCATCCCTGGAAACATTCAAGGAATGGAATGGAAGGGGCCGTGAGCAACCTGAGCAAGTTGAAAGTGACCCTGCTTGCTGTGGTGGGGGTTGGACTGGATGACCTTCATGGTCCCTTCCAACCCAAACCATTCCAAGATTCTATTCTATGATTCTGTGTGGTTGTTCCCAACCCTGGGACACGGCACCTGTGGCCAGGCTGCCTCATGTAGCATCTTTTGCTGAGGGACATGGGTTAGTGTTTGATAGGAACGGTTGGACTCGATGAGCCAGTGGGTCTCCTCCAACCTGGTTGTTCTATGATTCTAAGAAGGATGGCTTGGGCCAACCCTCTTTTCTGTCTAAGGCCAATGACTTAATGACAAATCAAAAGCCAAATTAGAAGCATGGCTTGTGGAGCAGGACATGCCCTGAATCAAGTTCTGTGGATCACTTAGAAGTGAAAACTGGCCCTAAAGGTGAATGATATTTTGGACAACCAAATAAATGAAGCATTGTTTCTATTCATTGAGTATCATAGAACAATCATAGAACAACCAGGTTGGAAGAGACCCATCAGAGTAGTTCTGAAGACTTCTTGAAGTCAGCTGTCCCATTAAGAAGGATCAGCTAATGGACTGTATTTCCCCAGGGAGCCTCAAAGCCTTGCTCCAATGCTGGGAAAAAAACCCCAAAAAGCTTCTGCAATGTTGTGGCCCCACAATACTGCACACAGAGAAGCTGTGGGAGGCCTGAGCATCCCATCCCTGGTCCTGGTTGCTCTTACACCTCTGTATCAAGGGGGCTGAGTGCCCACTGGTCCATCAGATCACCTGGAGAAACATTGAAGAGTGCAATTCATCCAAGCACAGCCCAGCAGAGGTTGGGGTGACGCTGTGATGGTCACCAGCTCATCTTGAAGCCACATCTGCTTGTGTGGAGGCACAGAGGTGAGTGATGCCCTGCGGCCGCTCCCAGTCCTGTGAGAGCTGCTGGACACGGAACGGCTGGTGGCTCTGTTGGCATTGGATGAGCACTCCCTGATCAAGCCAAGGATGTGTAAACACTGCACTGGAGAAATGCTAAAACCAGAGGTGGGAGGGGGTTGTGCTGGGCCTGGGCTCTCCGTGGTGGTTAAGAACCTCCATCTGAGTCAGTTAAGGCATATTTGGTTTCTTGGTTTGTTTTTTTTTTTTTTTTTTCTCTTTTCCCCAGTAGTGCTCTGGAAGGTGGTATGGCACGTTCCCTGCATGGTACACAGTGCTCCAGGGCTGCCGGATGAGCCAGCGCCTCGGCAGCATCATTGTTGGTTGCCCACTGGCCGTGTGCCACCTGAAGGGCTTCCTCACCACCCTGGGGGCTTTTCTCTGCAGCGCTGATCCTGTCTGGCTCCTCAAAGCCCCTCTCCAGAGTCCGAGCAGGGCTCGATGGGATGGGTGAGGGAGGAGGGCAAGGCAGAGGAGTGGGAAGATGGGGCTGTTGATAAGGTTCCAAGCGCCCAACCAGCCTGTGACCGTGTGATTTGGCACGGTGTATGGGGAGCTGTAGCTAGCAACACAAAAGATGAATAATTGCAGGTTGTGGCATTCATTCTCCTGGTTTAAAATTGACGGAGGTGTCGGCGAGGGCAGGCAGCTGCAGGTTTGGGCTGCCTCCATCCTCCCAGCAATGGTTAATGCAGTGCTGACGTCTGGTGTGGCCGGACTGGTGAGGGGGCACCTCTCCTCCTCCCGCAGCCCCCTCTGCCCCAGCCCTTTTGGGAGAGAATCTGTGCATGACACAAATCCCGAAAGGTCCACTCCTGCGGTTCCACGTTTCTCCATGTGACTCAGCAGAGAGGATGGAGGTAAAGCTGCGATGTAAGGTGAGTTAAATACACATGTCTTGGGGAGATGGGAATGAATGGGGCAGGGATGGTGAAGATCAAAGACCAGGTTGGATGGGGCTTGGAGCCCCTGATCCAGTGGGAGGTGTCCCTGCCCAGGGCAGGGGTGGGACTGGATGGGCCTTGAGGTCCCTTCCAACCCAAACCAGTCTATGATTCTATGATAAGCTTTAATTTCCCCTACCAAGCCCCAGGGAGGCGATCGAGTCCCCATCCCTGGAAGGATTTAGAAGACTGGTAGATAAAGTGCTCAAGGATATGATTTAGTAGTGAACAGGTACAGTTGGACTTGATAATAATCCCAAAGGTCTTTTCCAACCTAATGAGTCTGTGAACGGTTGGACTCAATGATCCAGTGGGTCTCTTCCAACCTGGTTGTTCTATGATTCCAATCTGGTTGTTCTATGATTCTATGGTTGTTCTATGATTCCAATCTGGTTGTTCTATGATTCCAATCTGGTTGTTCTATGATTCTATGGTTGTTCTATGATTCTAGGACCCAGACACAAAAATAAAAGCCTGTACTATATTGAGCATCTTCGAAGAAATATTATACTTATTTGTCACAAAACATACATATGTCTTGTTCAAACCATACTTTAAAATGTTCTTGAGCTTCCAGAAGTGGAACTGGTTGGGCTTTGAGGTCCCTTGCAACCCAAACCACATGCTGATTCTATGATTTGTGGGCTAATTGACCTGGATAAATCGACTTTAGATCTGTATTTGAAAAACAACAGATACGTTCAACTTAAATAAAATAGTTTATGGCTGGGAGCGGGGAGGGAAGGGGAAAGTCGAAATAAAAGGGCTGGTTTCCAATTAGAAAATGATAACCTACATAAAAAATGTATCTTATCAGGTTTGCCTTATCTAGTGTTACGTTCTCCTTCAGTGCTTGTGAGGTACCAAATGTGCCGATAAGGGAACGCGTCCTTGAAAAGGAAACAGTAGCTGCTGGGAGTCACAGCAGAGGGCTGGGAATGAATAGGAAATCCCGAGGATACTGATAGGAGGGGTGGAAATGCTGACTTTGGGACTGCTGCTGTGTGTGTTTGAAGCTAAGGGCACACAGGGCTGTGTCAACCCACAGGAGCAATGGTTCATGCGGCACACCAAAGCCTGACTTCTACAAGCAAGAGGGAATGGAAGCACTTGTGTTTGATAAATGCTCCTTTCCTCTGACTGCCGAAGGTCTTTTAGTCCCTTCCACACTGGAGTCTGAACACCTACTGGCTCCTCTAAGATTTACAGCACTGCTGGTCTAGGAAAATTAATTCTTTTCTCTTGTTTTCCAATTTTTTTTTCCATCGCAATCCTTTGCTAACCCTCTCACCGGATGTTTTTAACGTGTCTTTGTTGCAGAACTTGCAGAGTTGTTTCTCTGGACAATATTTTGCAAGTGATGTTGTGTAGACCTTCAGCTCTGGGAACCTTGGGGCAGAGGTGGAGCCCGTGATGGTGAGCAAGGCAAAGGGTAGCAAAAGGTGGGGGAGAAAATGCTGCTTGATCGAGCAGCAGGTCATAGAATCATAGAACAACCAGGTTGGAAGAGACCCACCACATCATCGAGTTCAACCATTTCTATCAAACACTAAACCATGTCCCTCAGCACCTCATCCACCCACACCTTAAACACCTCCAGGGAAGGTGACTCAACCACCTCCCTGGGCAGCCTCTGCCACTGCCCAATGACCCTTTCCATGAAAATTTTTTAATTAATGTTCAGCCTGAACATCCCGTGGTGGAGCTTGAGGCCATTCCCTCTCGTCCTGTGCCCTGTCACTTGCAAGAAGAACCCAGCTCCCTCCTCCTCCTCTCCACAACCTCCTTTCAGGGAGTTGTAGAGAGTAATGAGGTCTCCTCTCAGCCTCTTCTCCAGGAGAAACACCCCCAGCTCTCTCAGACATTCCTCATAAGACCTGTTCTCCAGCCCCTTCACCATCTTCGTTGCTCTTCTCTGGACTCGCTCCAGAGCCTCAACATCCTTCTCGTGCTGAGTGGCCCATAACTAACCCCAGGATTCCAGGAGCAGTCTCACCAGTGCCGAGTACAGAGGGAATACAGTAGCCTGGCAAAGGTGAAAGAAGGGCATTAAATCCAACTTGGGAACAGCTGTTGTTTATCTGTTGCTTCCTTTATCTCCGTGCAGGAGGAGATGTGAGAGATGCACCAACCAGCAGTGTCAGAGCAAGGCTGCCGAGCGTATAGCATCCTCAAAGGCTGCATAAACTACCCAGGCAGGCATGTTCCCTCCCAGGAGGAGCAACTCTACATTGTCCTTTAGCGGAAAAGTCCAAGTAGTGCATGGAGGGGTGGTCCAGAGCCAAAGAGCAGCTTCGAGCTTCATGGCTTTGAGCAACCTGATCCACTGGGAGGTGTGGAACTGGATGAACTGGATGAACTTTAAGGCCCTTATGACCCAAACCATTTGATGATTCTACAATATTATAAAACATCAATGTGACCTCAAGCTCCGCCAGGGGAGATTTAGGCTGGAGATTAGGAGGATGTTTTTCATACAGAGGGTCATTGGGCATTGGAATAGGCTGCCCAGGGAGGCGGTTGATTCCCCTTCCCTGGAGGTGTGTAAGGCATAGGTAGATGAGGTGCTGAGGGACATGGTTTAGTGTTTGATAGGAATGGTTGGACTCGATGATCCGGTGGGTCTCTTCCAACCTGGTTGTTCTACGATTTTATGATTCTGCTGCTGAGCTGTTGCAAGCAGAGAAAAGAAAGGTAAGTCTTGCTCTGAAACACATTAATGGGATGATTGCACCAGCAACTTGGGGGGCAGGTATTTTACTCTGACAGTGGGAAGCTGTATCTAAGACACTGGGATGACCTTCTGGAGAAACTGGGAGGGCCAGAGGACAGCAACCTGGCATTGTAGAAACGTGATCACCAAGGAACAGCTGAAGAAATTGAACTGGGCACTAAATCCGTCTCGTTGGGGACAACGAACATCATTTCTGGGTGTTTTAAAAAGGGAAGAGATAACTGCGAACACGAGAGCCTCCAGGAATGGGTAGGTAGGTGGATTTAGGCAGAATGCATAACCTCAGGTTTCTTCCAGTGCTGTGTTCTGGGGCTTTCCTGGCTAGGGTGTAATATTTTCACCCGTTTTGTTCTGCAGAAGGAGATGGGAGGAACGGAGCTGGCAGCCCTGGCACAAGCTCTCACAAGCAGTGCTCCCAGACTCCACTTCTGGTTCTGCTGCCAGTGCTGCTGAGCGTTGTCTGCAGGTAATCAGTTAATGATTTCTGTCCTTCTTGGAAAGGTTAACAGCTAAACTCTCTTTCCCGAGACAGGCTGAGGTCTCTGTGTAAGTGAACATCTCCATGTTATGTTAAGTCATGTTACATTACTGTGCTGAAGGCATAAGAGATAAACTGTCCTGGCTAAATTGTAAATATTTGCAGTTAGAAACAGAAGCAAACGTAACCAGAGGGAAAAAAGTGAAGGGCTCAAAGTTTGCTTTCCAGGGATGAAATACCTTTTAACTAATTCTACAGCAGCCACAGCTCAACAAACCCCACATCCTCTCCAACTCGGATCCTTCACCAGCTCCAAAACCCAGGCTGGTCGCTGAGTCTGGGTGGCTGCTGTCTTTTGAGTTATATCTCAAGCCTGCAGGAGCAGGGCCCTGCTTCTTTCTTTCCCTAAATTTAAAAAAAAAACCAACCTAAAAAATAAAATAAAAGATGTTATGGAACTGAATAGCAGGCAGTTACAGCAGAGGAGATACAGAAGTAACCTGTTTTATTATTAAAAGATAGCTCTGAGCAGCCAATGAGTGCTTGGCCGCTCATCAATTAAAAATCACTTCAGGATCATAGAGCAAGGTGCGTGCTGCGCTGCCATGTCAGGCAGAAAAATTTATAGAAAACAGCTTCTAACAGCTACTAAAAGTAGAGGACATCTGGTTAATAACCATCAGGCTTGGGGACATTAGGAAATAAGAGGTTTACCTGTTTGCCTGGAGAAGAGGAGGCTGAGAGGAGACCTCATTGCTCTCTACAACTATCTAAAACGAGGTTGTGGAGAGGAGGGAGATAGGCTCTTCTTGCAAGTGACAGGGGACAGGATGAGAGGTAATGGCCTCAAGCTCCAGGGCAGGTTCAGATTGAACATCAGGAAAATCAATTGGACGCCAGGAATAAGTTTCTGACTGCAAAGGCTTGTGCTATAATTAGAACACAGGTATTGGAATTTCCTAGTCAATAATGTTCCGTAAAAAGGCTTGTTTATGAAATCTTTAAAAGAGAAAATATACAGCAAAAAAGTCCCACAGCCCATTAATATCATATTTATTTTTCTGTCTCATTTAGCTAAATGCACCAGAGTGGGGACTGGTTCCTAAAAATGTGTAGATTGCCACTGTTGGATTGTCATCAGCCGAGCTCGGCACAGGAACCGAACATCACAGTCTTCTGACAACTTTGTGGATGGCTCCATCTCCTGTTGCCACGGAAACGGATCTGAGCTCACTGAAAGCTGGGTAACCATGCCCCTCAGCACCTCGTCCACCTTAAACACCTCCAGGGAAGGAGACTCAACCGCCTCCTTTCAAGTAGATTTTATAGGAAGAGGATTGCATCATTTTCCTTCAGTGACTTCTTTTATTCAGTCTTAGAGGACAAGAAAAGCATCTCTGATGGTCAATTAATTTCTGCAGAATATTCTCACATACATTTTTCTGTGGGGTTTGTATTACAGAGTCAGGGTTACGATTTAAAGAGCTGAGCTGGTGCAGACTGGCCCAGGGAGGTGGTTGTGTCACCTTCCCTGGAGGTGTTTAAGGCATGTGTGGACGAGGTGCTGAGGGACATGGGTTAGTGTTTGATGGTAACGGCTGGACTCGATGATCTGGTGGGTCTCTTCCAACCTGGTTGTTCTATGATTCTATGATTCAAAGCAGGGCAACCAGTAGGGGTAAGCATGATCTCCAGCAGAGACAGGCAGTACAAAGCTCTAGGATGAGTCCCTCACAAGGCTTGTGTGTCTTTCTGACTGATCTGAAGCCTGCAGCCCTTTTCCCTCACGTCAGCTTCCAGTTTCAGCTCAAATTCAATCCATAGCAGATCTCCCGCTGAATTGAAAGCAACAACGTTTTGGTACTTGGAGGAAAATCACTGCAACGAATAACGATGCAATATAAACACTTCTGTTGCAAACGCAGAATGTAAATAACGCTCTTTTATAGCATCTATTTAAATCCCCAGGCAGTGGCGGAAAATAGGTCTCCAAATAACCTAAATAGTTTGGCACATTAAACTCCCAGCCTTTACAAATATTGGTAGTGTTTCAAAGAATGCATTTTTAAGTGAGCAGTAAAAAGCAATTAGGCATGTAATTGTTGTTTTAGAGTTTTAATCCAATTCCCACTGCAGGCAGCAGGAGTCTTTGCATTTCATTCCATGGGGACTGAGTAGGACCCTTGCATATAAGAAGAGAGGGAGGGGGAAAGAAGGGGGGGATGGAAAACGTGTGCAAAATTAGAGTTGGGAATTTCATTAATCTACATAAAATGCACACAACATTTGAGGCACCAGACTTCATCTACTAAGGAAAAAAATCATTTCTTAAGCACAACAGAATAAGATTCTTCCCTCCCTTCCACTGACACTTCTGTCACTCAAAAGCCAGTGAGGGATATTGGGGAATACCCAAGGATATGGAAATCTTGGAGTGAGTCCAGAGGAGGCCACAAAGATGATCAGAGGGCTGGAGCACCTTTGCTAGGAGGACAGGCTGAGAGAGTTGGAGTGGTTCAGCCTGGAGAGGAGAAGGCTCCAGGGAGACCTTAGAGCAGCTTCCAGTGCTGAAAGGAGCCCCAAGAAAGTTGAGGAGGAACTTTTCACAAGGGTCTGGAGTGACACGATGAGGGGGAAAGACTTAAAACCAAAATGGGAAGATTTAGATTAGACATTAGGAAGAAATTCTTCATGCTGAGGGTGGTGAGGCCCTGGCCCAGGTTGCCCAGGGAAGTCGCAGCTTCCCCATCCCTGGAGGGGTTGAATGGGTCTTGGAGCCCCTGATCCAGTGGGAGGTGTCCCTACCCATGGCAGGGATTTGAAACTGGATGGGCTTTAAGTTCCCTTTTGACCCAAACCATTCTGTGATAATTAAATTAAAGGGTAGTAAAGCTTCCTGAGCTTTCCAAAGAAATTCTCTGTTTCTCTCTGTCAGATGTCACAACATGTAATTTTAATTCATTGTCTTTCTGTGTTTGACAAGTAGTGCAAATGTTGTCGTTAAGCCAATATATAAACCTAAAACAGGCTACACCCTATGGAATTCATAATTAAATTCTATTTGTGCCAGACATGAATGCTAGAGAAGAGGAGGCTGAGGGGAGACCTCATTGCTCTCTGCAACTACCTGAAAGGAGGTTGTGGAGAGGAGGGAGCTGGGCTCTTCTGCCAAGGGACAGGGGACAGGACGAGAGGGAATGGCCTCAAGCTCCACCAGGGGAGGTTTAGGCTGAACTTTAGTAAAAAAATGTTCATAGAAAGGATCACTGGGCACTGGCAGAGGCTGCCCAGGGAGAGGTTTGATTCCCCTTCCCTGGAGGGGTTTTAGGGATGGGTGGACGAGGTGCTGAGGGACATGGGTTAGTGTTTGATAGGAATGGTTGGACTCGATGATCTGGTGGGTCTCGTCCAACCTGGTGATTCTATGATTCTATGGTTCTATACTCTCTTCTTAAAACTTATATTCAGTCTAGGAAAAAACGGTATAAAGCTACACAAAGTGACGATAGCGTCATGACATAAATAACAGTGAGTAAGGAGACATAGTGCAACTCACTTCAGTGCTGTGGCAAAATGAGTTTGCAAGGATTTATAGCAACCCAAGAATTACTTCTGGTGATTTATAAAGCCACACACAGATCTGCCACTAGACAATCAGAGGAACCAAACAGAACATAGCTGCAATGATGTATTACTGCTTGTTTGACCTTGTTCCTCACAAGAACAGAGTCTTTAGCTAAAATGTATTTCATAGAATCATAGAACAACCAGGTTGGAAGAGACCCACCGGATCATCGAGTCCAACCATTCCTATCAAACACTAACCCATGTCCCTCAGCACCTCATCCACCCGTCCCTTAAACCCCTCCAGGGAAGGTGACTCAACCCCCTCCCTGGGCAGCCTGTTCCAGTGCCCAATGACCCTTTCTGTGAAAAATTTTTTTTCCTAATGTATTTTGAATTTCGCTGACTGACCACTGGATGCCACTGTCGTTCCACTGAAATAAAATGTAGTCTTCTCTTGTGACTGGTTTAGTGCCTCTGAAGAGGGGAGTTTAAATTGCACCGGTAAGCAGAAAATAATCGGTTAGCTTTGAAATTATTAATGGCTTTTACTGTGCTTAGACATTTGACTTTCCTCCTTGCTCAGAGCCTCTTCTCAACAGGAATCACAGCAGCAGTCCCTTCCTTCAAAGGCCCTGGTAGGATACCCTTGTATTTTTAATCAAGAAAAGTGATTTCAAACCCACCTTCTGGGTCACGCAGAATATTTTAGAATAACAGACTACAGGAAAGCTGGGGAGGGGCTCTTGATCAGGGAGGGCAGGGATAGGATGAGAGGGAGCGGTTCTAAGCTGAAAGAGAGGAGACTGAGAGGAAATCAGAAATGGTGTGACCAGCAGGTCCAGGGAGGTTATTCTCCCTCTGGACTCAGCCCTGTGAGACTGCTCCTTGAATCCTGTGTTCAGTTGTGGGCCCCTCAGCACAAGGATGTTGAGGCTCTGAAGTGAGTCCAGAGAAGAGCCACGAAGCTGGTAAAGGGGCTGGAGAACAGGCCCTATGAGGAGCGGCTGAGAGAGCTGGGGGGGTTTAGCCTAGAGAAGAGGAGGCTGAGAGGAGACCTCATTGCTCTCTGCAACTACCTGAGAGGAGGTTGTGGAGAGGAGGGAGCTGGGCTCTTCTCCCAAGGGACAGGGGACAGGACAAGAGGGAATGGCCTCAAGCTCCACCAGGGGAGGTTTAGGCTGGAGATTAGGAGGAAGTTTTTCACAGAAAAGGTCATTGGGCATTGGAATAGGCTGCCCAGGGAGGTGGTTGATTCACCTTCCCTGGAGGTGTTTAAGAGACAGGTAGATGAGGTGCTGAGGGACATGGTTTAGTGTTTGATAGGAATGGTTGGACTGGATGATCCGATGGGTCTCTTCCAACCTGGTTGTTCTATGATTCTATGATCTTGGGAAGAAATGCTTTCCCTTGAGGGTGGGGAGACCCTGGCCCAGGTTGTCCAGATCTGCTCCATCCCTGGAGGGGTTCAAGGGCAGGTTGGATGGGGCTTGGAGCCCCTGATCCAGTGGGAAGTTTCCCTGCCTGTGGCAGAATACGGACTGAATGGGAATTTAACATCCCTTCAAGCCCAACCTGTTCTATGATTCTACAATCCCACGATACCAGATCTGTGCATTATTTCATAGAATAATAGAATCATAGAATCATAGAACAACCAGGTTGGAAGGGACCCATAGGATCATTGAGTCCAACCATACGCTGGTGCTTTCCATGATTCAAATCCCACACGGGGGCTGGTGCTGTGCCCTGCTCTTGTAACAGAAAGCGTGAGCAACAATGCTGCTTGTGAGCCCCTCTGCTCCCGGCTTTTCTTCAGGCAGCCTTCTGTGCAAGCTCTGTACGCATCAACACCGTTCATCCCTCACTGTCTGCGCTGTGCAGCCATCCCATGTTTTTTCCCTTTCCGGGAGACAGCCCTCCTAATGGTGGTGTCAGGAAGGAATAGATGTTCCCTCTTAGCTGCTCTAGTTGATATTCCAGACGCAGTCACCTCCAGCAAGAGGCGAAAATGACAACTGCAGGCAGCAATGTCTTAAATTGTCTCCTCTGTAACTTTGCACTGAATCAGATAATTATTTTACACGCTGGCAACTAACTGGAGCATTAAAAAGAAGTTTTCCCTTTCCTACAGGTAGGAGAAGAGGGAAATACAGAAGCTTTTTTCCTTATGAAACACACAGGTATTCACTTCATTAGCAAGCATAGAATCAGAATCACTAGGTTGGAAGAGACCCACCAGATCATCGAGTCCAACCGTTCCCACCAATCTCTAAACCATGTCCCTCGGTACCTCATCCATACATGCCTTAAACACCTCCAGGGAAGGCGAGTCAACCACCTCCCTGGGCAGCATATTCCAGTGCCCAGTGACCCTTTCTGTGAAGAATTTTTTCCTTATGTAGAGCCTAAACCTCCCCTGGTGGAGCTTGAGGCCGTTCCCTCTAGTCCTGTCCCTTGGGAGAAGAGCCCAGCTCCCTCCTCTCCACAACCTCCTTTCAGGTAGTTGCAGAGAGCAATGAGGTCTCCCCTCAGCCTCCTCTTCTCCAGAAGAAATGCTGGATGTCTGGAATGAAAATCAAGATTGCTTTATGCTACCTGAGGGATCCCTAACCTTGTTTTGTGATTGCCTTGTAAAACATCCAGCAAGTGCTCTTTAGTCACAAGGGAAAGGTAACTGCCCTCTCTGTGGATATGGAGACAAAAGTGTCAGTATAATTTACGATTGAGCCTGAAACAAATCTCCCTGGCTCGTATTTATAGTTTTGCAATTTTCAGCAGTTGAGGTGATGTCAAGATGACAACAACCTTTTTCTTCATGCTTCCTGATGCTACTTTTTTTTCCACCCCAGCTGTTTAAAGAGATGTCTTTGGCTTCATTTCAAAGGAAGACTATTTCACTTCTTGTAAATCCAAGCGTACAGTGTAAAATACCAGTTTTCATTTAAAAGGAACCTGCTTAAGTGTCCTAGGAGCATACGTCACAGCCTGGACAGGGACTGAAAAGGTGTGTAAATAGTTGTTATCGTGCCCACAGTGTTCAATATTAGATGATGTTCTCCTAGTCATTCAAAGAAAGAATCATAGAATCACCAGGTTGGAAGAGACCCACCGGATCATTGAGTCCAACCATTCCTATTAAACACTAACCCATGTCCCTCAGGACCTCATCTACCTGTGCCTTAAACACCTCCAGGGAAGGATGATTCTATGATTCTATGAAAGAACCCAGGCTTACAGAGTAAGATGTTCAAGTGTTTGGAATGAAACCTGCGAGAACAGTTTTTACTAAAGTTATTTCACTTCAGGGTATTTTTAAAGATCCATTTGTTGGCTTCCATCTGTTTTTAAAGCAGCTTGCTTTATTTCTACAAATCATAGAATCATAGAACAACGAGGTTGGAAGAGACCCATCGGATCATCGAGTCCAACCATTCCTCACACTAAACCATGTCCCTCAGCACCTCGTCCACCCACACCTTAAACCCCTCCAGGGAAGGTGAATCAACCACCTCCCTGGGCAGCCTATTCCAATGTCCAATGACCCTCTGTGTGAAAAACTTCCTCCTAATCTCTAGCCTAAATAACAGGAAACCTTCCTGAAACAATTACCCTAGAGAAAAATAAGATCAAGTAACTCATTGCTGCATTTCCAGCTCTGGACAGAGAGCTATTATGTATTTGTCGTGTTTTAAACCATGTGTGTGGGTGAACGAGAAGTTTTTTTTTGTGCAGGTTTCAGATGAAGAACTAAAGTGAAAATAGTTTACATTAAGAAGACTTTCTTATCACATTTTAAAAACTTAGATTTTAAAATATTTCCTGCTTGTTCTGGTGTTGTCTCTGCAGGCGCAGCATGCAGGAGGCTCGCCAGCTATCTGCAGAGACAGTCTTGGCAGGGCTGAGAGATACTGTTCGCTGCCATAGAGTCGTCCAGAAAATTGATTTGAAACAGTAAGTACTTGATTTGATTTTTAAGGTATTAATTTGAAGATTGCATTTTTGCAAAATGCTCTTCTGTCAGCTGGACATCTGTCTTGACACTGAATTTTTTTTCCTTCGTGGTACTCGTGCATGTGGAGTTTAAGCTGCACATAGGCACTCGTGCACCAGACTGAGGGTGATGAAGAATCATAGTTGTTCCCTTATGCTTTTGCTGAGCTTATCAAAGAATCACAGATGGTTTCAGTTAAAAAAGACCTTTAAGATCATTAAGTCCTACCGCTGATCCAGCCTTGCTATGTCTGCCACCAGACCATGTCTCCAAGTGTGACATTTGTTCATCTTGAGGTGGTTGAGTCACCTTCCCTGAAGGTGTTTAAGGGACGGGTGGAGGAGATGCTGAGGGATATGGGTTAGTGTTTGATAGGAATGGTTGGACTCAATGATCTGGTGGGTCTCTTCCAACCTGGTTGTTCTATGACTCTATGATTCTATGATCTTCTAAAACCCTCCAGGGATGGTGACTCCACCACCTCCCTGAGCAGTCGCTCCAGTGCTCAATAACCATATCAGTAAAGAAACTCCTCCTAATATCCAACCTAAATCTCCCCTGGTGCATCTTGAGGCTATTTCCCCTGGTCCTGTCACTGGCTACTAGAGAGAAGAGACCAACATCCACCTCACCATAACCTCCTTTTAGGGAGTTGAAGGGAGCAATGAGATTTCCCCTCTGCCTGCTTTTCTCCAGGCTAAACACCTCCAGGTCCCTCAGCTGATCCTCATAAGGCTTGTGCTCTAAACCTAAAACAAACAAACAAAATAATCTAAAATAAAGAAAAGCTAGTTAAAAACCTAAACCTAAAATAAAAAAGAAAGGATTTCAATCTAAGTCCCTTTAAACAGCAAACTCACCCTAGCTCAGACTGCACTCCAGTGGCCTGACATGAAGCATCTCCCTTGGGAGAGGCATCATTTGAAACTAGTTACAGCCGAGGATGCTAAAACCCTGAGTACCAGCTGTGTTCACTGCGGATAACCATAATTTAATTGCTCTGCAAGCTAATCACAGACCAGCTAAAGAGGAAGGATCGAGATCTTTAGGTCATGTTGCTTTTCTGACAGCGTTAGTTTGCGTAGCTCAGGCTGCAAGGACTTCCCTGTGGTAAAATATAATTCTAGAAACTTTATTTTCCTAAATATTTTACTCTATGGTTGATAGTTGAACTGGGTGAAGCTTTAATTATTCTCTTCTGATGCTTATATAATTCTTTTCACGGTCGATAAATGATGCTGCTGTAAATTTTCTCATGGATGGCAAATGTTTCTACCGGTGTCACCGTCACTCCTGGTGGCTCCTGAGCTCATGCTGCTCCACTGGAGCACACAATGAATGGCAAACTCATGCCAGCAGTGTGTTTCTATTGAAAATCCCTTCCAACCTGGTTGTTCTATGATTCTATGAAAATCGACGTCCTAACAATGTGAAGTTGGACGTAAGAAAATAAAGGACAGTCCTTAGTTGTGGAATGGACTTCCCTGAAAACACAATACTTTGTTGCCTCAGTTCCTATGTGTTTAAAATTAGAGGAGCATTCCTGCTCCTTTTTATCTGGGAGCTCTTCAGAGTCTGGGGTTCTATGTGTTATTTTGGGGTGCTGAACAGCCACACAGTTGTGTTTATTCGCTGACAATTAAAAAAGGTCTTGTTTTCAGGACTGAGGAGAGGTCAGATAAACCAGAGAGTGTTTCTGCGGAAATTTCTATAGAATCATAGAATAGCAGAATCACCAGGTTGGAAGAGACCCACTGGATCATCGACTCCAACCATTCCTATCAAACACTAAACCATGTCCCTCAGCACCTTGTCCACCTGTCCCTTAAACACCTCCAGGGAAGTTGTATCAACACCTCCCTTGGCAGCCTGTTCCAGTGCCCATTGACCCTTTTCGGTGAAAATTTTTTTCCTAATGTTCAGCCTAAACCTCCCCTGGCAGAGCTTGAGGCCATTCCCTCTCATCCTGTCCCCTATCACTTGGGAGAAGAGCCCAGCTCCCTCCTCTCCACAACCTCCTTTCTGGTAGTTGTAGAGAGCAACAAGGTCTCCTCTCAGCCTCCTCTTCTCCAGACTAAACACCCCCAGCTCTTTCAGTCGCTCCTCATAAGACCTGTAATTTATTCACCACCTTCCCCTGAAATGCTCTCTTCATCTTTTCTTCATCTCCTTGATGCTACTTTTGGCTCTTCCTCCTTTACAAACGCATTACAACAATTTCAAATGCTTCTGAGCACCTTAGTGTTTAGTAATGACATCTGCCCAACTATCTCAGCAGTTGTCTGAATGGAGAGCAGTTAAACCCACGTGATCCCATGATGTTTAGCTCTGCCTATAGTGATATTTCCCGAGTATGAGATGTTGGACAAATATTTATGACGCTTTTTGAGATGGAGATTGAAACAGATGTGCAAAATATTGTTCCTATTCTCTGGAGATGGTGCATGTGTAGCACAGGACAGTGTGGGAAGAAGAATAAGAAGCACGAGTTGCTATAGCTACTAAGATCAAATTTTTCCATGAAATATCTGTATTTCTGAAACCCTTCAACATGGTTGAATTAAATACATAGCATTGCCTGTACTGCTCCTTCTCTCACGAAGTAGTCCCTTGAACTAGAAATAGCCTGAAAGGTTTCAGAAGTGAATCCGAGTCACTGTAGTCATTGCAGCCATCTGGGGGTTTATCTTCCTTCAAAAGGACTTTGGAATAAATCCAGTAAAAGCTTACCTGGTCTCTCCCTATCAGAACGGAAAGGAAAATTTGGGTTCCTATGGTGCCTGCATCATGTGCATAGATAGTTAACTGATGGAAATACCTGCTCCCATAGAATCATAGAATCATAGAGCAATCAGGTTGGAAGAGACCCATCGGATCATCGAGTCCAACCACTCCTATCAAACACTAAACCATGTCCCTCAGGACCTCGTCTACCCGTCCCTTAAACACCTCCAGGGAAGGTGAATCAACCACCTCCCTGGGCAGCCTATTCCAATGCCCAATGACCCTCTATGTGAAAAACTTCCTCCTAACCTCTAGCTTAAATGTCCCCTGGTGGAGCTTGAGGCCATTCCCTCTTGTCCTGTCCCCTATCCCTTGGGAGAAGAGCCCAGCTCCCTCCTCTCCGCAACCTCCTTTCAGGTAGTTGTAGAGAGTAATGAGGTCTCCTCTCAGCCTCCTCATATAACTCCTGCAGGCATAACTCCCTCATATGGGGAATAAGTCCCATCATCCCTTCTTTACCCTCTCTCCTCACCTGGATTATCTTGTAGTGCTTTTGGCACATGCGGAACCCTCTGTGAGCCAACTCCTTTGCTAAACTGTTAGAGCACCAGCCCAGCAAAAAACCAAGTAGAATTATTGAGCTGAACTGACTCAGCCGAGGGTGCAATAAAAACCAAGGCCGGTGCAAAAGCTCAATGGTGTAGACAAGCTGGAGGAGGAGGAGTGAAACAGTGACAGCACATGATGTAGCTGGCACTTTGTCACTCGCCCTGAGGCACTGTGCCGTTCAAAAGTTTTGCCTGCAGTTTCTTCGCTTAGGAGTCAGCATCCTTCTTGTGTTGTTTCACCTTGGATCCCTCAGCGTGCTTTCTATGGCACTGTTTCAGCTCAAAGACTTGGGGTGGGGGGATTCTCTGACCAGGCAGCAACATCATTTTATCCCAGGGGTCTCATCTCATCCATTCACTGAACTGTGAGTGTTGGTGTACTTGGTCAAACCCTGGAGAAGGACAAGCACCTGCTTTTCTACTTTTTGTAATCTAACAGGGATTTGCCTGAAATATTTACCTTATTTAATGCCTTTCAGACACTGAGCCAACCGACTTCTCCATTGGGGCAGGGGTGGAGAGAAGGGACTGGATCACTTGAGTTGCCCCTCACCACAAGAAGGACGTTGAGGCTCTGGAATGAGTCCAGAGAAGAGCAACGAAGCTGGGGAAGAGGCTGGAGAACAAGTCTTATGAGGAGTGACTGAGAGAGCTGGGGGTGTTTAGCCTGGAGAAGAGTAGGCTGAGAGGAGACCTCATTGTTCTCTCCAACTCCCTGAAAGGAGGTTGTGGAGAGGAGGGAGCTGGGCTCTTCTTCCAAGGGACAGGGCACAGGATGAGAGGGAATGGCCTCAAGCTCCACCAGGGGAGATCTAGGCTGGACATAAGATAAAAATTCTTCACAGAAAGGGTCATTAGGCACTGGCAGAAGCTGCCCAGGGAGGTGGTTGACTCGTCTTCCCTGGAAGAGTTTAAGGGACGTGTGGACGAGGTGCTGAGGGACGTGGTTTAGTGTTTGATGGGAACAGTTGGACTTGATGATACAGTGGGTCTTTTCCAACCTGGTGATTCTAGGATTCTATGATCCTATGATTTACATATGCAAAAATCACCTAAATGCTGCTCTAGGCCTCTGCATCTTTGGAGCCTCCACTGGGTTCTGCAGAGGCAGATACCCATTGAGATAGAGGCATCTGTAAGACAGAGTTATCTCTTTAGCTCACAGCGTGACTGGAGCTTCCCCTGTGTGAGCTGGAACCAAGAACAAGCCTTCCCAGTGCATGGTCCAAGCCACAGCCGGGCTTTTGAGGTTATTTTTATGCATCGCCACAAAGAGACGCGAAAGCCCTGTGAGCTGGGCTTTGTCGAGACGCAGTTCTTCCAGCGAGAGACAATAGAGGAGTCACAGGCTGCCACCGGCCTATTGCATAACAGGATCAGACATTTTAATGAGCTTCTGCTAGCCCATGGCTCATCAGCCCCGATGAGCTGTAATGAAGCAGGACACTGCTATAGTAACCACTCCAGCAAACAGCGTTTTTGAATGTACTTAAGAAGATTTGAATTGAAATGCAAACAAAACTGTGGACCAGTCCATCTCTTTCTGAATTGTAGGAGCCTGTTTGACCTCCTGGCCGAGTTACAGTTTTATCCAGCTTGAATTTAACTTTTTAGAGGCATTTTGTATATTTAATTTCCCAAAATATCAACTTTTCTCTGGTTCTTCAATAGTTTTCCCATTATAATTCTTAATTCCACATTTTTTAGCAAAGGATTACAAAGGAGAAAGGATAAATACCTCTCCAAAATTTCCCTAATAATTTATTCTATATATAGAATATATTCTATATAGAATTCTATATAATTCTATGAATTATATTATTAATTATAAATATTATTAATTCTCTGAAATATATAGAATATATTCTATGTTTGTAGAAGAAAGTTGGTTAAAATTAATTTTAAGGACAAAGGTCTATATCACAGAGAGAATGGGGCTATGAAATAATAAGTTCTTTCCTGAACTGCTGAATTATAAAGCAAAATCAAGTAAGACTCCAGATAATTCCATTGATTAGATTCAAGCAAATCCATGTAAAGAAGGAAAAACTGTTTAAGGAGTTGCACTTTTAAAATGTGGGTTACAGCCAAAGACCCGACATCCAATACAGGATATTTATTACTTAAGAGAACACAATAAATAGTTGATCTTATCCTGCATTGTATCCCTTAGGAACCAAACCCTCCCCTGCCACTGCCCTTTTCCTACACCAAAATCCTGCCTATATATCACTTTATTGATCGTTTGAGGAAGGTTTTACTTCTCATTGCTGTTCGTTATAACGTATTGGGATGTTATCAATAAAGAAATGTGTTGTGCTGCAGTTTTCCACAAGGTAAAATTTCCTCTGACTCTCTTGCCAGGAAGCATCCCCCAAAGGCTTCTTTCTCTTTTAAAAAAACATAAACCACAGCGACCCACGATGCGTAACCAAGTGCTTGGGGAGTTCGCTCTTGAATAGCATCGACTTCAGGAACAGCTGCTAAGATCAAATAGGCAAAGGGAATTCGGCACCACCCACCCCATATTATCTTTTAAAGCTCCAGGAGCTTAATCCTGCCCGTGAACAAAGTCTGTTGTCCCTCTCATCAGTCCTGCTAATGTATTCTGCGCAAGCCTCTTCCTCCTAAGAGTGCACCTGCAGCGAAGCTGCTGTATAAAGGTCCAAAGTGCCTGCAGTTAACCCAAGTCATAAATGAAACGTTTCTTCTGCACGGCTAGGAATGATTTCCTATGAATTAAATAACGTATTGTTAGGAAAAGTATTTATTATTGTTATTGCCAAGGTACTAAAAGCCAAATCAATAATCAGTATTTCTGTGAGCTGCAGGAATGTGCTTCCTACACGGCAAGAACCAGGCAGTTTACTAGCCCTATATAATTATCTTTCATCTGGAGAAGTAATTATTACTTGCCCACGAATAAAAAAAAAAATGGAAATAGCTTTACTTCCAGTCTTAATGGCAGGAATGTATTTCATTACTCAGAGTTCAATTTTGGTGAGAATTTTGAAGGGCTGATCGTGACCTTATTCAGCATTTTTTTCCATTTGCAGGCTGTCCCATAAAAATAACCAGAAATGTTGGATGAAATAGCATCTGGAAGCAGAGCGCGCAGGGTGTAAGAGATGTCAGGAGGTTTCTCACAGCTACATGTGTAGTGGAAAAGTTAAAAATTAACTGAATTTACAAAAGGGTACACGAATATATAATCTATTAAAAATAAATCTTTGATGTCCTAATTGCTGGTGCGTCTCTGGAATGGTGGCTTTCCAGTTATAACAGCCACCCTGTCTACTGCATTTTAAGTCTCTTTTCTGCGGTCTTGACCTGGACTCTAACACCCTAGTGTCTGACAAACTGACTGACTGGATCAGGGGCTCCAAGCCCCATCCAACCTGCCCTTGAACCCCTCCAGGGATGGGGCAGCCAACACTGCTCTGGGCAACATGGGCCAGGGACTCATTTCTCCCTAAGATCTCAATTCAGTCTCCCCTCTTTCAGCTTCAAACCGTTCCCCCCTCATCTTATCCCTGAAATCCCTGACCAGGAGCCAATCCCCAGCTCTCCTGGAGCTCCTTTCCATACTGGAAACTGCCTCTAATATCTCCCTGGAGCCTTCTCTTCTCTAGGCTGAACAACTCAAACTCTCTCCACCTATCCTCGTGCTGGAGGTGCTCCAGCCCTCAGATCATCTCCATTGCCTCCTCTTCGTTCCTGGGATTGCCCCAACCAAGGTGCAAAGGTTGGATTTGTAGAGGGCTGCGGTGGTTTAGCCTGGAGAAGAGGAGGCTGAGAAGAGACCTCATTGCTCTCTCCAACTACCTGAAAGGAGGTTGTGGAGAGGAGGGAGCGGGGATCTTCTCCCAAGTGATGGGACAGGACGAAAGGGAACGGCCTAAAGTTCCACCAGGGGAGGTTCAGGCTCGATGGAAGGAAAAAATTCTTCACAGAAAGGGTCATCGGGCAGTGGCAGAGGCTCCCCAGGGAGGTGTTTGATTTACCTTCCCTGGAGGTGTTTAAGAGACGGGTGGACGAGGTGCTGAGGGACATGGGTTAGTGTCTGATAGGAATGGTTGGACTTGATGATCCGGTGGGTCTCTTCCAACCTGGTTATTCTATGGTTCTATGAATTTCCAACCTAAACAACTGATTCTGTAGTGCTCGCCAGTTTCTCTGATGCTCTCTGGCCAACAAGACATGTGCCACCCTGAGCACCTAGCTGCTTCTCCATCACCACAGAGGGGACTGTCCCTCTCAGGGAGCCATTTGCCTGAGGTCTGTGCTGAACTGGCTCCCAGGCCTCGGGGGGTCTTCACAAACTCAAACTATCATAGAATCATAGAATCTCCAGGTTGGAAGAGACCCACTGGATCATCGAGTCCAACCATTCAGTCTCAGTGGAGACCACAGAACCCACTGGGAGCCTCAAAGGGACAGTGCAGCCCCTGCTCTGCTGCGGGGGGCGGGCTCTAGCGGCGTCTCCTAGCAACGCCTCAGCCAATGAGAGAACGGCCAGGCCGTGATTGAGAGATAAGGGGGCGGGCTCTAGTGGAAGACGTCTCTTAGCAACGCTTCAGCCAATGGTAGTGCGGCTTGGTCGTGATTGACAGGTGAGGCGGGTGTGAGTGTGGCCGTCTCCTAGCAACCACTCAGCCAATGGGAACGCGGCTCGGCCATGATTGACAGTTGGGGCGGGCTCTAGCGGCGGGCGTATCCTAGCAACGCCTAAGCCAATGGGAGCGCGGCTTGGCCGTGATTGACAGGCCGAGGCGTTGATGCTGCGGGGCCCGGGGAGGGGTGGGCGCTGCATCCTTCCTCCTCCTCCTCCTCTCCTCTCGCTGCAGCAGGTGGAGGCTCCTCCTTGTCCTCCCCCTCTGGCTGGGCTGGGGCGGGTTGCTGCGGGCAACAGCCGGTGAGGAGCCGAGGCAGCGGGGTCGCCGCGGGGAGGGCTGAGCGAGCCCGCACTGGGCGGGGGGAGCCCCTCTGGCCGCCCTGCTGACATGTGCTCCTTCTTGCCAGGCTCGGGAGGATCCCTGGGGACACGGGAGCGCGGGGGTTCTGCTGCTTCCATCCCCTTCCCCGCTGCCAGCCTCAGCGTCTGCCTGCTGCCCGCGGAGCTGCGAGAGGTGAGAGGCTCGGGAAGCTTTCCCTCAAGTCAGGGAACGGCTGGAGTGCATTGGAAGGGACCTCAAAGCCTGCTTGGTTGCAACCCCCTCCTGCCGGGTCAGGGGCTCCCAGCCCCATCCAGCCTGGCCCTGAGCCCCTCCAGGGATGGGGCAGCCGCAGCCTCCCTGGGGCACCTGAGCCAGGGCCTCCCCACCCTCCCAGGGAAGCATTTCTTACTAATTCCTTATCTAAATCCTCCCTCTTTCAGCTTAAACCAACCCTGTGCTGCCTGATAGAAGAGCCCTCCCCACCCTCTCTCTGCTCGTGTTCAGCTGGTGGCTCCACGTGAGGGGAGAGGAGAGGCTCCTCTCCAAAATTTGCCTTTTCTTGCATGATTTAAAAGTTAATTTTCCTTCATTTGGCCACACAGCCCGTTTCAACTCCAAACTCAAAGCTTGATTTGTCATTATTACTGTCTGTGTATGGACATGGGTTAGTGTTTGATAGGAATGGTTGGACTCGATGATCTGGAGGGTCTCTTCCAACCTGGCTGTTCTATGACTCTATGTAGAAGGCTGCTGTCACTGAAATAGTTCCATGTAGCTCCATATTCTCCGACGATATGTTGGAGCCTCAAGCTCCGACAGGGGAGATTTAGACTGGACGTTAGGGAAAAAAAAATTGCACAGAAAGGGTCATTGGGCACTGGAACAGGCTGCCCAGGGAGGGGGTTGATTCACATTCCCTGGAGATGTTTAAGTCGTGGGTGGACAAGGTGCTGAGGGACATGGTTTAGTGTTTGATAGGAATGGTTGGACTCGATGATCCGGTGGGTCTCTTCCAACCTGGTGATTCTGTGATATGATAGGAATTTCAGGGCAATGACTTAAAACAGGAGCCACGTGAAGTAAAATGTGAGTGTACCAGGTAAGTTTTAGTAGTAAACTTAGCAGGAAGACCTCAAGAAATGATTTTGGTACCGTTCACACGGATTTGGGATTGTAAATATTTTAAATTGTAAATTTAAATATTTGTAAATAATTTTCACGCAGAGGGTCATTGGGCATTGGAACAGGCTGCCCAGGGAGGTGGTTGATTCACCTTCCCTGGAGGTGTTTAAGGGACGGGTAGATGAGGTCCTCAGGGACATGGGTTAGTGTTTGATAGGAATGGTTGGACTCGATGATCCGATGGGTCTCTTCCAACCTGGTTGTTCTATGATTCTGTATTCAGGGGGAGAAATGTTCTTTCTAGGTTGGTTGCTTTTTAGTGTTAATGGTGCTAATATCAATTCTCCTTTGGGGTGAAGAGAGCGTAGGAGAGGGTAATACCAGGCTCACAGCTTGTCCCTGAAGGTTGCTGGCAAGCAGGAGCTAAGATAAATAATTGTGAGTATAGCTTGTCCATACAGTGATGCTTTTATTTATGTATCCTCCCAGTATACTGCAGTCTGGAGCTGAAGAATTTCCAAGCAGAGGTTGTATCTCTCTTTACATTTAATTGCTGTTGCTGAATGTCTTTTTTTTTCCAGTGACTTCTCACCGGTTTGTGTATTTAATATTCACATCACCTCATGGAGATGCTAGTCCACTATTTAGTTGTGTTTTATATGGGAAAAAATGCTCTTATTTCCCAGCTTTTCTGCTGAACGTTTCATTTCATTCTGCACGACTGTTCTGTTTAAAGAAGCAACGAATGTTTCATCTGGCTCCCAAATTCCTAACCCATTTTCAACTAACACTATAGAGCTTTTGATAGGAATGGTTGGACTCGATCTGATGGGTCTCTTCTAACCTGGTGATTCTATGATTCTATGAATGTTTCATCTGGCTCCCAAATTCCTAACCCATTTTCAACTAACACTATAAAGCTTCACTATAGAGCTTTTGATAGGAATGGTTGGACTCAATGATCCGGTGGGTCTCTTCCAACCTGGTGATTCTAAGATTCTATGAATAATTATCAGTTGCCTCTTGTAGCTGAAAAGCTGTAGCTTCTTAGTTCCTTGTAGGAAAGCACCGGGTGACCTTCTGGCACTACTTTCAGCTCTGCTTTTTTATAGAGGCAAGGTTGTACCTGCAGGTGATATTGAAGTAGGGGATGCTCATACAGAGACGTTACGATGGTTTCTTGTCTGTCTTCTGAGAGAGCTGGGGTTGTTTAGCCTGGAGAAGAGGAGGCTGAGAGGAGACCTCATTACTCTCTACAACTACCTGAGTGGAGGTTGTAGAGAGGAGGGAGCTGGCCTCTTCTCCCAAGTGACGGGGACAGGACGAGAGGGAATGGCCTCAAGCTCTGCCACGGGTGATTTAGGCTAGAGATTAGGAGGAAGTTTTTCACACAGAGGGTCATTGGGCATTGGAATAGGCTGCCCAGGGAGGTGGTTGAGTCACCTTCCCTGGAGGTGTTTAAGGGACGGGTGGATGAGGTCTTGAGGAACTTGGTTTAGTGTTAGATAGGAATGGTTGGACTAGAAGATCCGATGGGTCTCTTCCAACCTGGTTGTTCTATGATTCTGTGATTCTGCTCCAGTGTTCAGCTAACTGCCTGTGATGAGATATTATTTTCAGAGGACCGATCACAGTGACCCTGGGATCAGTTCTCGCATGCTAATACCGAGCCGGAGGCTGTTGATTTAAGTGCATCACAGAGTTTTCTTTTTCATTGTGTTAGTTTGCGTTGGTGAACGTGGAATTTCAGCTGCTGATCTTTGCCATCCCTTTGCTTGGTGTGAGGACAACCTTCTGCAGCGCTTCTCACACTCAGTCTGGGTGTTTAGTGTTTTTAATAACTCTGTACAGTATGTGAAATTTCTCACTTAACCGCTTACCATCTATTTAAATTGAATTGAACAGATCCCTTCGGGACTCCTTGGGTCACAAAAATAGTGCTGTTTGTGTAGTAATAGGGAAATGCTGATGTGAATTATAGAATCATGGAATCACTAGGTTGGAAGAGACCCACCGGATCGAGTCCAACCATTCCTATCAAAAAAGTGAAGCTCTATAGTGTTAGTTCAAAATGGGTTAGGAATTTGGGAACCAGGTGAAACATTTATATGTGTTTCAGGTTTTTTAGTGATTGCATTTTTTGTCTCTTTGGGTCTTCCATGTGACATACTATCATTAACTTATTCATAGAATCATATAACAACCAGGTTGGAAGAGACCCACTGGATCATCGAGTCCAACCGTTTGCCCCTTTCCTGTCTGTAATTAGTCATTAATAAATCCAGTGGTGTCTTAATTTAACAGGTGTTAGTAGAAAACGTGGTAAAAAGGCTTTTTGGAAATGCAGTTACACTCTTTTACTGGGGTATGTTGGCTCATTCCTTCTTCCCAAGCAATGTGGTGGTGGTTTTCCTTCCTTCCACAGAAACTGTGCTGACGTTTCACCACTCCTGTTCCTTTGCAAAATACAAAATACAAAACCAAAATCTGTTCTGCAACACTTGTTTTGCTCCACAGAAACCTAGAATCTATGGGTGAACTGTTCCTTGAATTCCCTGGCAATATTTAGAGAAATTTAGAATTGCCATCTTCCATTCCATGCCTGATTTAACTTAGAGGTTATATGCTAAAGAAATTGTATTTCTTCCTTTCTGAGATCTAGAATGTTAGTCCTGAGTCTGCCTAGTAAATATTTCCACTTTAGGAACTTGTAAGGTTGGAGGGGATTGTTTTGTGTTGTTTCTTTTTTTCCCCTAATCTATAAAGTTTGGCTAAAGTTGATTGGAAAAGGAGGAGGAGTAGGAAGTGTAAAAGACTTCCTGACATTTTCCTCTTCGGGTAAAGGTTTGGTAGTAAAATATTCCGTTCCAGCTGTGTGGAGTAAGTGGTTTGGGAGTGCAAACAGAGGAATGCAAGTCTGAAGATTAACAAAGACGCTGCTATTGTTTGGGAATGGGGAAATGCTAATGTCGGGATCTGTGGTGTTCGAAACGGGGTAGGAATTTAGAAGCTAGAGGAAGCTTTTCCACGTGCTCCATTTTTTTTTTTCAGTGATTGCTTTAACAGGATTTCAATCAGTTGTGGATGTAAAAAGGTAAAGTTGAATCTTGATGGATCAGGTTCTGTTCCTTGACGGGAATGGTTGGACTCGATGATCCGGTGGGTCTCTTCCAACCTGGTGATTCTATGATTCTATGATTCGATTCTATTCCTTGTAACCTCAGTGAAGGCCATGACAGGGCAGTCATAAAACATTGAATTTTATCAGGTGTGAAGGGATATGGCTGTATGCGTTGAACATGAAGCAAACATTTATTTGCTTAAAACCTGATTTTTTTTTAAATTCTTATTTAAAGTAAAATTTAATGGAGAAATGTAGTTGGGCTTTCCTGATCGTAGTACACTCAGAATGAAGTGGAGACTTAAACACACAGGCTGAGGGGTTTAACTTGCCTTTTCACTTTACTTTTAACACTCCTGAGAAGTTTAGCTGGAAACTTAGAATCATAGAACAACCAGGTTGGAAGAGACCCACTGGATCATCAAGTTCCTGTAGAATGTGGATAAGTTTAGGGAGTCCACCACCCCCATTTTGCATTATTAGTATAATGATTTAATTGCCACAATCTTGTAAATGTGGGATGAAAAATCTAGGGGCTGCTTTGATTGCAAGTCCCATCATTAAAATTACAATATTACATAAAGATCAGAGGTGGTTGAGTCACCTTCCCTGGAGGTGTTTAAGGTGGACGAGGTGCTGAGGGACATGGGTTAGTGTTTGATAGGAATGGTTGGACTTGATGATCTGGTGGGTCTCTTCCAACCTGGTTGTTCTGTGATTCTGTGATTTTTAGAGGATGAAGTTTTCAGTGATGTGGTTATTACTGGATATGATGTGTGTATTTTAGCATTAATTCTAACTGTGTTGTTAAAACAGCTGTAGAGAGAGAATAACTGCTGAAACTCTAGGGAGGGAACACACAGGCTTATTTGGGTTTGGGAAATAAAACAAATAGAGGTGTTATGACTCCGTCAGGGATGAGTTTGTAAACCTGCAGTGTCATGACTGGAGCATAACCCTCCATTTACATAGTGACGTGTCTGTTTGATCCGGATAAGAGCCATCTGTGTGGCATCTGTGGATTACTGGACAAATGTAAAAGGTTTAAGTGGATTCACAGCTCCTCTTGGAGTGTAATTTAGTAGAAGGAAGCATGTTACTCTTAAAGAAAATGCTAACTAAGTGCCTCTCTCAGTTTTACAAGTTGAAATACAGACATGTCACAGCTTGTAGGAGTACTTGAAACTCACAGAGAAGGGATCACAGAAGGGTTTGAGTTGAAAGGGACTTTAAAACCCATCCAGCTCCAAATTTTGCCATGGGCAGGGACACCTCCCACTGGATCAGGGGCTCCAAGCCCCATCCAAGCTGGCCTTGAACCCCTCCAGGGTTGGGACAGCCACCACTGCTCCGGGCAAACTGTTTTAGTGCCTCTCCACCTTCATCATGATTTCTTCCTAATGTCTAATCTAAGTCTCCCTCCTTCCAATTTAAAGCCATTCCCCTTCATCCTACCATTCCATGCCCTCGTAAAGTCCCTCTTCAGCTCTCCTGGAGACCTTTATAGCACTGGAAGATGCTCTGAGGTCTCCCTGGAGCCTTTTCTTCTCCAGGTTATGCTTTTCCCACTGGTGTCACACCCTGTGCGCTGACCAGCTGGTGTAATATGATCACAGCACAGTGCTGTGACAAGCAATTCTCTTCTGATTGCCTGAATGAGTTTTGCAAACCGAGTTACAACTGCTCCTCTGCAAGTTTAAGCATGAGAGGACAAAAGTCTTAAGCATTGTATGAAGTTTTAATCCGACGTCTTACTGCTAATGACCTTCAAGTTGTGATACAGTCTGAACTCAGGCTTGCTTAATCAGCCTTGTGTCTTGAATCTCGACATGTTCATTATCAATCCCTCCCTGTCCTTCAAAGCTCCTTTCAGTGCTGTGGGTTTGGGAAATGTACTTTTTTTTTTTGAAGATAAGACTGAATTTGTTCTTTAAAAGAAACGTGCATTTATTGCTGAAGTTTGTTACAGAAGTTTTCTCTGATGTCCAGTCTAAACTGCTCCAGCACAACTTGAGGCTCTTAGAATCGTAGAATCATAGAACAACCAGGTTGGAAGAGACCCACCGGATCATCGAGTCCAACCATTCCTATCAAACACTAAACCATGTCCCTCAGCACCTCATCCACCCATCCCTTAAACCCCTCCAGGGAAGGTGAATCAACCACCTCCCTGGGCAGCCTGTTCTAATGCCCAATGACTCTTTCTGTGAAAATTTTTTTGCTAATGTCCAGCCTGAACCTCCCCTGGTGGAACTTGAGGCCGTTCCCTCTCGTCCTGTCCCCTGTCCCTTGGGAGAAGAGCCCAGCTCCCTTCTCTCCACAACCTCCTCTCAGGTAGCTGTAGAGAGCGATGAGGTCTCCCCTCAGCCTCCTCTTCTCTAGGCTAAACACCCCCAGCTCTCTCAGATGTTTCTCTTGTTCTCCAGTCCCTTCCCCAGCTTTGTTGCTCTTCTCTGGACTCGCTGCAGAGCCTCAACATCCTTCTTGTGCTGAGGGGCCCACAACTGAACACAGGATTCGAGGAGCAGTCTCACCACTGCTGAGTCCAGAGGGAGAATAACCTCCCTGGACTTGCTGGTCACACCGTTTCTGATCCAAGCCAGGATGCCATTGGCCTTCTTGGAGGTGTTTAAGGTGCAGGTGGATGAGGTGCTGAGGGACATGGTTTAGTGTTTGATAGAAATGGTTGGACTTGATGATCCGGTGGGTCTCTTCCAACCTGGTTGTTCTATGATTCTATGATTCTGAAGTACTTTCCTACCTTATATATATTCTTCTTCCATGATTACACAAAACAGTGCTTCAGAGTTACCTATTTTCCTCCTCTTGATGAGTGTGTTCCCTCCATGACACAGTAGTGAAGTCCCTTCTGAATACAGTGTATCTAAATTAACTTTGCATTGACGTGGTCCTCATCAGGAATGCTCTTCTTCAGCTCCTGCATACTTCAGTGAGGCTATTTTGAGCTGTGCTGCACCAGAGGAACTGCTTAGACTGGGAAGGAAATGTATCTGAGGGATCTTAATCACTAAATAGCTTTAGAGTTCACGACTGAGGTCCTGAACCGGCAGTGGAAGCCACGTGGAACTGATGAGATGATCTTCGCATGGGACTAGAGGCTCACAGCATTCCCTTCTGCAGCTGACACGGGATTGTCTGGTCCTGCATAACTGGGTTTAATTCTAAAAACAGTCTGCAAAGATGATTCAAGCACAAAACGCTGACAAGTCTGCAGTGATCGCTGCTTCAAAGCCACTGCACTTGTTTGACACGTAACAGCTTCAGATACTTTTGGCTTAATAGTTGAAGGATGTTTCTGAGTCTGAAATGGCTAAAAATTACTGAGGGTGGCTTTTAAATCCAATGTGTTAAATAGAATCATAGAATCACAGAATCACTTGGTTGGAAAAGACCCACAGGATCATCAAGTCCAACCATTCCTATCAAATACTAAACCATGACCCGATGATCATAGAATCTATGATCGTATCGTATCATATGAGATGATCATAGAATCACAGAATGGTTTGGGTTGGAACAGACCTTAAAGATCATCTAGATCATATCATATTGATATGATCATAGAATCACAGAATGGTTTGGGTTGCAACAGACCTTAAAGATCATCTAGTTCCAACCCCCCTGCCACAGGCAGGAACATCTCCCACTAGATCAGGCTGCCCAAAGCCCCATCCAACCTGGCCTTGAACACCTCCAGGGAGAGGGAATCCACAAATTCCTTGGGCAATCTGTTCCAGTGTCTCACCACCTTCATCTTGGAGAATTTCTTCCTACTGTCTAGTATAAATCTGCCCCTCTCCCATTTAAAGCCATTCCCCCTGGTCCTATCACTCCAAATAGTGTGACTGCAGGTGGTCCTTTCAAAACAAAGCTCTGCAGCCTTCAGTGTTGATGAGTGTGAGAATATAGTTGCATTTTCTGGACTTTATTGTATTGCCCATATGTTCTTCCTTTCTCCGTCTTCACTAGACCTCACTCTGAGCTTGAGTTTGTGTCTGACTTTCTTTGCGTCTTCTTCTTTTGTGTCTTCTACATAGGGAGGTTCTTCTCCCTCTGTACTCAGCACTGGTGAGATTGCTCCTTGAATTCTGTGTTCAGTTGTGGGCCCCTCAGCACAAGAAGGATGTTGAGGCTCTGGTGCGAGTCCAGAGAAGAGCAACAAAGCTGGTGAAGGGGCTGGAGAACAGGCCTTATGAGGAGCGGCTGAGAGAGCTGGGGGTGTTTAGCCTGGAGAAGAGGAGGTGAGACCTCATTGCTCTCTCCAACTCCCTGAAAGGAGGTTGTGGAGAGGAGGGAGCTGGGCTCTTCTCCCAAAGGACAGGACAAGAGGGAATGGCCTCAAGATCCACCAGGGGAGGTTCAGGCTTGACATTAGGAAGAAATTTTTCCCAGAAAGGGTCATTGGGCAGTGGCAGAGGCTGCCCAGGGAGGGGGTTGAGTCCCCTTCCCTGGAGGTGTTTAAGGGATGTGTGGACGAGGTGCTGAGGGACATGGTTTAGTGTTTGATAGGAATGGTTGGACCCAATGATCTGGTGGGTCTCTTCCAACCTGGTGATTCTATGTTTCTGTGATTCGTGGTGTCCCTAGAAGCAGGACATCACTCCTTTAGTCTTCATAGAGTATCTCCTCCATGTGAATCTGTGTGCAGGTTGCAGGGCTGCAATTTAGACAATCATTACCTTCCTGCACCTGGACTGGTCCTGTTCTCATTCCAGTTAAACATTGTTTGGGATGATGGATGCGGTGTCAGAGAGACCAGTGTCAGAGACATTGTTGGTGCAGAGAGACCAGTGGGTTGGAACTACTGCACCTTGTGGGAACTGGGGTGATAAGATCTCACGGTGGCTGTGCAGCCTCTAAAAGAATAAAAGCCGGTTTGTTTGAAGGTAACGGCATATCTGAAATGTGAGTAGTATTTTTGTGCACTTCCCACAATCCTTAATGGAATTTGTCTATCTTGAGTTTCTTCACCTTTTGAAATACCTTATTAGACTGTGGGATTGCAAGCTTGGTCATAAGAATAAACTTGTAGCTTAATTTATCTTCTTTTTCCTTTATGTTTGCAGGCTTCTCCGTCTGATGGATCCAATGGAAACAAAGCTCTAACATGTAAGAATTGTCTCTTCCTAATGTGCAGCTGGAGTTTGAACTCAGTTTTTAAAAGCACAATTGTTTTGGATGAGTGGAAAAAAAGGAAAGATTGCCTTGCAGACTTCTGCTATTGAAGTCAGCTCCTGCCTGTAATACCTGAACCTTTGTTCATTCCTGCACATCTTGGTTTCACAGGAGAGAAAAATTGAAAAATATATGTAAATAATATAGAGCAGAAGAAACACTTCATTAAGCAAGAAGAGCCCTGAGATTGCTGTACTGACTGTTTTCTTGCTGCTTTTTTTTTTGATGCGAGAATTGTTTGTCCACAGGGTGTTTATTGGAGCACTAGTGGGAGGGAGGAGGGGGTTAGGGGAAAACATTCCTGTGCTCTGAAACTCGACAAACAGACTTGAGGTTTTGTCCCAAAGTGTAAAATGGGGGGAGAAACGGGGGTGGGGGGCAACTTTCCCATCAGGTGGAACATTTGTTTCCCTTAAGTATCATTGCTTATGTAAGAGGTGATAGGGGACAGGATGAGAGGGAATGGCCTCAAGCTCTGCCGAGGAAGTTCAGACTTTGCATAAGGAAAAAACTTCACAGAAAGGGTCATTGGTCACTGTCAGAGGCTGCCCATGGAGGTGGTTGATTCACCTTCCCTGGAGGGGTTTAAGGGACAGGTGGACGAGGTGATGAAGGACATGGTTTAGTGTTTGATAGGAATGGTTGGACTCGATGATTTGGTGGGTCTCCTCCAACCTGGTGATTCTATGATTATCTACGCTGTAAGTCTTTATTATTTTCATTTGCGTGTGGCTCTTAGCTTTACTTAATGATTCACAAGACTTAAAGTTCAAACCTAGCTCAATATATAGATATATTATTTCTACAGTGTAGTACTTGCAGTGTTTAAGACGTTCCAAGTGCTGTGCAAAGAAGTAGAAAAGTTTCACGTGGCTCGAGTCCAATAGTCACTCTCCTGCGTCTGCTTTAAGCTTCTGACTGTATTAGCTGCTATTGTTACTCTCAAATGCTGCTGCTATTTTAGGAGATGCCTACGTAACCCCGGTTGCCAGCGGTTGTGCTCGATACTTCACTGCTGAACCAGTTGCTCAGGTCCCCTGCCTGTCTCTGTTGCTATGGGAGACTGGAAGACTGTTACCGTACCGGTGCTCTCATCAGGTAAACTGGTAATATTTCCATTTTTAGTGGATTTTCTAACTTTTACTAGTGATGTTATAGCTGCTAAAGAGAGAGAGTGGAGTTTCGTGTATCGTGTACTCGACTAGTTAAATAGAATTTTAAATCATAGAATCACCAGGTTGGAAGAGACCACTGGATCACCAAGTCCAACCATTCCTATCAAAATCATGTGTAATATATAGTGGTTTGTTTTGGATTGAGTGCTTACAGAAACACTCCTCTAAATTACTTCCTTTCACATATATATATATGTGTGTGTATATATATATATATATTTATAAAGATTCTAAAACTTCTCCATCACACTTCTCTCTTTTTTTTTTTTTTTAATTTTAATTATAATGGGTGGACGAGGTGCTGAGGGACATGGTTTAGTATTTGATAGGAATGGTTGGACTCGATGATCCGGTGGGTCTCTCAACCTGTTTGTTCTATGATTCTATGATACCTTTCAGGCTGTCTTGCATTTTCAGACTTCCTTCCTTTTTCTATGTTCTTTTGCCTCATAGATTGATTTATTCAAGTTTATTCAAGGGGCAAATATTCCTGCGTGTAGGTAGTGGAAGAGTAAATTCCAACATATGCTTAATATGAATATCAGAAATTCTCACTGAATACACAGATTTTGCAACTGTGTAATGAAAAAAAAAATCTCAAATTGTGTGGTCGCAAGGCAGTTGGGAGGAGAGGTTGGGCAGTTATTTCTTTGTGGACAAGGAGTGTTGCTAAATCTTTAAATCATCAGTGGAAGCTTATCCATTTTTTTTTATTGTGAATTGCTTAAAGTGTCGTTCTAGCTAAAATTCTAACCTCTAGAACTGTAAATTTCTCCAAATAATAATTTGAATAGTTAGAAATTTAAAATTTTTTTGTATTATGTGTATGTATTTTTTTGTATTATGTATTAGGTTATGTACCCTAAACTATTAACCCTGACTTATTTCTTCATGTTTCTAACTTCCAGATGGCAAAAACCTTTTTCAATATACCTCAGAAAGAAGGCTAGCTTCGCCAAGCATGAACTCCCAAGTGCTGCGCGTGCCGCTGCCTCCACCCAAAAGCGTGCACACCTTTTTCAGTGCCTTCTGCACAGAAGACAACGTCGAGCAGAGTCTGTCCTATCTCGACAGGGTAAACCAGATGTTCTTGTTTATTGGAGCTTGTGTGAAGCTGACATTAAATCAATTGTGATACTAAAGATTCAGTGGATTAAGAAGCCACCTTAGTGCTCGGAGGCCAAAGTTGGTGAGGAATAGGGTTTACTTTTTTCCAATATCGGATTTAAGCTTGTCTTGTTTCTCTGGACAGGGAAACAAGAAAGATGAGTGTGAGGAGGCAAATAGAAGGTGGTGTTTCTTGCTAACAAGGTTCCTATTGCGCTGCCTTCCCATTGTTTGACTCCCCGGAGTTTTCCTTGTGCAGGGATGATGATTCTGTAGCTCCGCAGAGGCTTTGAGTGTGTGGAACTGAGCGTGGCCTGTTGCTCCTTGCTCACAGATCTTGGCTGCTAACACGAGGCTTTGGGTTGTTTGAAATGCTCTGGAGCTTGGGCTGTTAGCTCTGCAGGGTCTCAGTAGCTTTCCTCAATCCCTGGAGTTTTGCTGTTGCCTTTAGCAAAAGGCCCTATGAGTTGCCGCTGAGAGAACTGGGGTTGTTTAGCCTGGAGAAGAGGAGGCTGAGAGGAGACCTCATTACTCTCTACAACTACCTGAAAGGAGGTTGTGGAGAGAAGGGAGCTGGGCTCTTCTCCCAAGGGACAGGGGACAGGACAAGAGGGAATGGCCTCAAGCTCCACCAGGGTTGGTTCAGGCTGGAGATTAAGAGGAAGTTTTTCATGGAAAGGGTCATTGGGTATTGGAATAGGCTGCCCAGGGAGGTGGTTGATTCACCTTCCCTGGAGGTGTTTAAGGGATGGGTGGATGAGGTCCTGAGGGGTCATGGTTTAATGTTTGATAGGAATGGTTGGACTCGATGACCCGATGGGTCTCTTCCAACCTGGTTGTTCTATGATTCTATGATTTATTCTTAATTATTCTCTTACCAGGAATTGACAACGTTGGGATTTCCTTCTATTTTTGCGGAACCCAAAGGAAGAGATTTAGATCTAATAGCTGTCATAAACTGCATGAACGAATTGCTTGTCCAGCAGCACAAGAACCTTCGAGCTCAGGAAGAAGCTGAGATGCAGCATCTGAAGCTGGGAAGCGATATGGATCACTTACAGAACTGCTATGCTAAATTAAAGGTAGAGAACGAGATATTCCAATAATATTATGCAGCACTCATTAATATTCAATCTGTTAAACATCAATGAGTGCTTTTTTGTTTTTCTCCCCAGTACTAATCTGCAATTATATTTTTATATGCATTTTTGAATGTTCTTTAAGGTTTGTTTTTCCAGTTGAAAAATCCTTAAAGTTAATAGAACGCATACGAGAGCTGAGAATTTATTAAGAATTATGGCCCCTTTAGTTATGGAAGGGGGAAGATTTCAGGTTAGAAGAGTTAATGCATCCATTGGGTGAGAATATCATAGAGTTGTAGAACAACCAGATTGGAAGAGACCCACCAGATCGAGTCCAACCGTCCCCGTCAAACACTAAACCATGTCCCTCAGCACCTTGTCTACCTGCACCTTAAACCCCTCCAGGGAAGGTGAATCAACCACCTCCCTGGGCAGCCTCTGACAGTGCCCAATGACCCTTTCTGTGAAATATTTTTTCCTAATGTCCAGTCTAAACCTCCTCTGGTGGAGCTTGAGGCCATTCCCTCTTGTCAAACACTAAACCATGTCCCTCAGGACCTCATCTACCTGAACCTTAAACACCTCCAGGGAAGGTGAGTCAACCACCTCCCTGGGCAGCCTGTTCCAATGCCCAATGATCCTCTGTGTGAAAAACTTCCTCCTAATCTCTAGCCTAAATCTCCCCTGGTGGAGCTTGAGGCCATTCCCTCTTGTCCTGTCCCCTGTCCCTTGGGAGAAGAGCCCAGCTCCCTCCTCTCCACAACCTCCTTTCAGGGAGTTGGAGAGAGCAATGAGGTCTCCCCTCAGCCTCTTCTTCTCCAGGATAAACACCCCCAGCTCTCTCAGCCGTTCTTCATCAGGCCTGTTTTCCATCCCCTTCACCAGCTTTGTTGCTCTTCTCTGGACTCGCTTCAGAGCCTCAACATCCTTCTTGTGAATATTAAACACTTCTCATTATTCAGCCTCACATAAAAGGATGTTCCCAGCTCTAAAGGATAAATTACCATCTAATTGTACACAGGAAAATTGTAGGTAGCATGTCTAGTGTGGTCACAGGATTGTTACCAGTCTGTAGCTTTGTCCTTGTGGGTTTTTTTGTGGCCGGATTCCTTGGATAGCTGACTACAATGTCTCTTTGTGAGAACTGCTCAGAAGCTGTTGGCAAAACTGAAGTTCCTAAGCTCTTTGTCACAGGATAAATCCACGGACAAGGCTTTTCACTGGAACAGCTGACGTGTGGGGAGCTCGTAGCCTGTAATACTTCATCAGTGCTTGCATGTGCAGTCATGTTGGTGCTGTCTTTCCCTTGATTCTGTCAAGAAAATAAGTTTCAGTGCCTGATTTAGGGTCTTGGAGGTGTTTTTTTGTCAGCAGGGCTGGCCTGCGCTCTGTCTTTGACAAATATTGTGGCTGAGGTTGGTCATCCATGCAGAAGCATTTTGATGCAACATTAAAAAATCATGTGCATCTGCCCTCATTTTTATACAAACATTATAATGTTAAGTTCCAGCACACTCCAGTTACTTCTCTTAGGCAAATGGCTTTAAGATGAGGTGGTGTTGGAAATACTTCAGTCCCAGGATATTCAATTTAGCTCTCAGCTCATAGAATCATAGAACAACCAGGTTGGAAGAGACCCATCGGATCATCGAGTCCAACCATTCCTATCAAAAGATTCCTATTATAACATTCCTCATCTAAATTTTTGGATACCGTGCAGCAATCCTCTTGACCTCTGCTGTTTCCAAACTTATATCGAGGTCTGGTTTGCTTAGAAGGTCTTGTTGCTTAAATATCTCTATTCATTTGTAGTTACTGAGGAGCAAGGTTTAGAGATTGGTAGGAATGGTTGGACTTGATGATCCGGTGGGTGTCTCCCAACCTGGTGATTCTATGATTTTTATGATTCTCCCTACACAAAGGTCTTGTTTGTAGTGTTGGGCTGTCATTTAGGTTGGCAGCTCGAGTTTTGAGCCTCGTATTTGTGGAGAAGAGATTTCTGAATTACTAATTTTGCATGATTTGTTAGAATTAAGTCATCTGCCTGTAGTAACTCTCTATAGAAGTGTAATGTCCTGCTTGCTTGGCTGTGGTCGCAGTTTGCAGATCTGTTAGTTAATTAGTTAACATTCCAGTAAAGCTGTAGTCCCAAACCCATACAGGTTGCTTAGTATCCTCCTCACTCACAAAGCATAGACACACGT
This sequence comes from Coccyzus lansbergi, assembly GCA_033558105.1. NCBI lineage: Eukaryota > Metazoa > Chordata > Aves > Cuculiformes > Coccyzidae > Coccyzus > Coccyzus lansbergi. The sequence goes on from JAUMJK010000244.1 coordinate 385,079, forward strand.
ACAGAATCGTGACTGTAAAAGTAATAATGTTTCTTGTACTGGAGAATCATACTTCTTGCACTAGAAAACAGAAGTAACTTGTCACTGAGAATAAAAGATCATCCCCAAAACATCCAAGATCAAATATGTAGGCAAACTTCAAACTCCAGATAAGTTGTGCGGCAATTTGATTTGGGTATTTTTTTTAACACTATATATTGATTCTTACTGATTCTGAATTATCACCTCTCCTTTCTAGGAACAGTTGGAGCTTTCTAAAAGGGAAGTAGTTGGACTTCAGGAAAGAGACAGACAACTACAAAGCAAGAACAGGAATTTGCACCAGTTGCTGAAAAATGAAAAGGATGAAGTGAGTTGCTTTGCCTTATTTATTTTGGTTTTCTGAAGAACTGTTATGTGTTTATGCTTTAGTTATAAACGTTCTTATTTGGGTTATTTTTATTTAGGTACAGAAGCTACAGAACATCATTTCAAGTCGAGCTACGCAGTACAATCATGACATGAAGAGGAAAGAGAGGGAATACAACAAATTAAAAGAACGCCTGCATCAATTAGTCATGAACAAAAAGGAGAAAAAGATAGGTAAGTAGCTCTGAGTTTCACTGGAGCAAAAGAGTGTTATGTCTCTTAAAAATGTTTAAGTTTGAATCTGAAGTGAAGTCGACATGGCCCTCCTTTTGTAGAATTTTTTTTTTAATTAAGGGGTTAAATAAAAGATGTAATATTTCTTGTCAGCTTGTGCAAGGCAAATTTTTGTTGTGTTTCATAAAGTTGTTTACCAATCTCAAACCAAGATGGAATTCCCTACAAAGTAAAGAGGTTTGCCCTGGGCAATGGTTGATTCCTCATCCTTGAGGAATTTAAAGGATATGCTCTGAGATATGACTTCGTGGTGGACAGGTATGGTTGGACTCTGTCTCAAAGGTCTTTTCCAAACAAATGACTCTGATTTCTGCTAGAGGGAACTAATTGGAATAAATTCCTAAGCTGGAGCTGTCTCCTTTACTTTCTTGCTACTGCTGCCATCACAAGGCTGTGGGTACTGCCGTGAACACTGTATTATGCCCTGTACAATGGGAAAAGAACTCTCTGAGGGCTTTTCCCTTCTGCAGTCAGTGTTAGCAATGAGATGAGGAGTTGTAGAGAGGAAGGAATGCAAGATGAACTAAACATCTAGTGCTACATGAAACGAGGAGAAATCTCTATTATCATGTCAATACTTGTGTTGTACTGCACCCCTCAACTTGTGTGCAAGACCTCGATCAGTGCTGTTTGGCATGAGTGTAGGTTTTTATCATAGAATCACCAGGTTGGAAGAGACCCATCGGATCATCGAGTCCAACTATTCCTATCAAACACTAAACCATGTCCCTCAGCACCTCGTCCACCTGCACCTTAAACCCCTCCAGGGAAGGTGAATCAACCACCTCCCTGGGCAGCCTGTTCCAGTGCCCAATCACCCTTTCTGGGGAAAAACTTCTTCCTAATGTCTAGTCTAAATCTCCCCTGGTGTAGCTTGAGGCCATTCCCTCTCGTCCTGTCCCCTGTCCCTTGGGAGAAAAGCCCAGCTCCCTCCTCTCCACAACCTTCTCTCAGGTAGTTATAGAGAGCAATGAGATCTCCCCTCAGCCTCCTCTTCTCCAGCCTAAACACCCCCAGCTCTCTCAGCTGTTCCTCAAAAGGCCTGTCCTCCAGCCTCTTCACCAGCTTTGTTGCTCTTCTCTGAGTCAAACCAGGTCGGGACACTGTAGTCCAACACTTACTTTGGCTGCAGATCTTCAGGTGTCAGCTTGGTATTGCCTAGAAGTCTCAACCTGAGATCAACAAAATCCTTCCATGAGTGTTCAAACACAAGTTTCTTCCCTTCATTATCTTACTCTTTGTTAAGCAGGACCGTGTGGTCTCACGTGGGTCTAAATGTTGAGAGGGGTATTTGGGTAATGTGGTCTCTTTGGCAATAACTCCATGTAAATGCAGTATCATCTGGATTTTTATATATTTACAGGTTGTTTCATGCTTTGAAATATCCTTTTCATTTGTAGCTATGGAAGTTCTAAACTATGTTGGTAGAGCTGATGGGAAGAGAGGTGCATGGAGGACTGATAAGACAGAAGCCAGGTAGTTGTTTTGGAACAATATTAATTGAAGCAGACGTTAGTGCTGTCATGTCCTCACCGTAAGGTTTCTGCTTCCAGAAACGAAGAGGAAATGTACAAAGTTCTGTTAAGTGACTACGAGCAACGCCAAAAGCAGCTTTTAGTGGAAAACGCTGAGCTGAAGAAAGTTCTGCAGCAAATGAAGAAAGAGATCATTTCCCTTCTCCCACCCCAGAAACAGAAACCTAAAGAAAGGTCTGAAGACGGACCAGTGAGTATCCCTCAGGTCAAATTAAATCTGTGGGGTAGTTTGGCACAGTGCTTAATAATTAGTGACTTAATTATTAGGGGAAAACCCCAAACTTGTTGCCTGTAGTGGATTGCATGTCCTGCGCTGTGCTCGAAAGCTCTCAGTGGTTAAATATTCTGCTTGTAAACAATACCCAGTGTGTTCTTCCAGGCTGCTCAGTGGAAATATAATTAGAATTTTAAATGCAATAGGTGTGTAATTCTATATAACAATGCATTTTTGGATTTTTCTGCCTTCCTTACCAAGATGTTCAGCTCAATTTCAAGGTGCTTACGCCTGGAAAACAAGCATCCCTGGGGATGGAGGAAATGTAGTTAGGGTGCACTGCCCTAGTCCAAGGATTAGAGTAGCTGTTAGTTCCTTACACAGAGCTGCTGATATGTTCAAGGAAAATATTTGATTTCCAGCTGGTTTATTAGTTTGTTTCCAGGTTCCAAATATTGGAGTAGATGATCCGATGGGTCCCTTCCAACCTGGTTGTTCTATGATTCTATGATTTCTTAGCTTGCACAGGGTATTCTATTATGATGTAACAGCATTCTGTACGTTCATTATCAGAATTCATTCCTTTTGCTGATTCCCTGCTAGAAGCTGCTGTTTTGTTTTGATGTCGGAGTGAAGTAGGGAATAATTTAGAATGTTAACTGAGCTTTTTCTTTAACAATAAGTGTCCCTGGGGGTAAGAAAGTGTTGCCTACAGAAAACTTGCATGAAGTGTAGGAATCATGCAAGATTGATGGTTTATTTGCGATAGATTATTAAGAGAATTTGGATACTTTGCAGAATAAATGTTACTGTTTAGCTGTGACTCCCTCAATTTCAGCAACTGAAACTGAACACTTAGGCTTCCAATTTCCCTTGTTCCTCACCCCCAGGGAAAGGGAAATGAGAAGAAAAGAAAGGCTTGCAGGTTGGAAACTAAAGCTACAGTTTTAATGAAATAATAACAATAAGGATGAAAATAATAAGAAAGTAATAAAATATATAGATCACACCTTCATCCTACCTCTTGATGACCATAGGTCACCACAAGTGCTGCAGAGCAGACATGAGGGAAAGGGTCCAAGGTTAGGAGGGAACTGAGCTCAGGTACTGGATTCAGGAGTGCATGGATCATGGGCAAACAGACGATGTCCTTACTGGATGTCAACCACTGAAGAAGAGCATGAGACCCTCCTGATATCTCTGTTTTAAGCAGAGGATGATTGGATGGAATGCTCAGTTGGTCAGTTTGGGGTCATCTCTCCTGTCCGGCCCTCCCTGCAGGTGCAACTTTTTTTCATCTTTTTGACTTAGGGTTCCTTCCACCAGCTCCAGGATGGCCTTGGGTTTCTCTAGGAATTGTACAAGCAGTGGCCTTTCTGCATCCCAGTGCTCCGTGTTATCACTTCTAGAAAGAAACGCTCTTAAAAAACACGCAGCTAACTTTCAGAAAGTGAAGTTACTTAGACGAGACTGAGCTAAAGTCAGAAAACTGATTCTGCTTTAGCTCAAACCACAACAGTCATAGAATCATAGAACAACCAGGTTGGAAGAGACCCACTGGGTCGAGTCCAACCATTCCTATCAAACACTAAACCATGTCCCTCAGCACCTTGTCCCTTAAACCCCTCCAGGGAAGGTGAATCAATGAATTATGAAGCATATTCTATTCCGGTAAATAGCACATTTTGGGGTGTAAGAATACATGTAGCTGGAGCCTGATGGGTTGCTGCTTTGGTGGAATCCAGTACTTGCTATTTCAGAAGATCCTGCTCAAGTTGCTCTACTACAGCCTGTATTTCTGCGCCATCCTGGGAGCATTTGCCGAGCCCCAGAATGGTTCTGACAGCTCCGCAACTTGATCTTCAGTACTGGGTGTCTGGTATCATTTATAGTATAAAGCATCATCGGGTACTGGTTCTGTAAATGGCTTTTCTGCTTTTAGAATTCCAGTGAGACCAGGAGGGACTAAACTTGAGTACACTGGTGAAAATCCAGCTGTGGGAGCAGGGTCTCCATGGACTTTCACACTGAAACAAACTCAAAGGAAAACCGAGACTTAGTGCTCTGCAATTCTCTGTTCTTGGGTGATCAGGCAAGCATTTGAGAACTCTTGTAGCATTAGGAGTCTACTAAGAACGACTTAAAAGCCTGCACTGAAACTTCTGATTAATCCTCTTGTAAGAGTACTAATTAACCAAATGAAGCAGAGCTAGACTAGACAATAATAATTCCTGATAATAGGATTATATTAGAAGGTCTCAAATGGAGTTATTTCAGCAGGGTTTAGGGTGGTGTGAGGGGTTCGGTTTGGTTTTTGTTGCTGTTGCTTTAGAACCATGGAATGGTTTGGGTTGGAAGGGACTTCTAAAGCCCACCCAGTTCCAGGAATGATTGCCAAAAATACGGTTTCGGAGAAGTAAATTACGTATTTTAGACATAGCCTAAGCCACAGTGTGTACTTTGGGTCAATTAGGTTTTCATGCTTTGAAGTTTGCTTTGTGAATGTCTGTAACGATGTCAGACTCCCTGGATGGAAAAGTCTTGACTGTGTCATAAGGATTTTCTTTCTTTTTAGTAGATTAACTCCATTTACATATTTAAATGAACAAATACACTTACTTGGAGTGGTGGTGTGGTTTGCAGCATCTTATTTCTGCTTCTACAGGTGCTGTCAGACCTGGAGGAAGATATTGGAGAGTTAAACAAAGAGAACATGTGGGAACTATCCTGTGAAACTGTGCGAGAGCAGCTTACCAACAGCATCAGAAAACAATGGAGGATGTTGAAAAACCACGTTGAGAAACTGGATAACCAAGGTGATGTTTATTATATGTACATATAAGAGGCTACTGATATTTCCAGTTGGTGTCACGGAATGGTTTGGGTAGGAAGGGACCTCCAAGCCCATCCAGTCCCACCCCTGACATGGGCAGGGACACTTTCCACTGGATCAGGGGCTCCAAGCCTCATCCAACCTGCCCTTGAACCCCTCCAGGGATGGGTCAACCACGACTTCTCTGGGCAACCCATCCTCACAGTAGGAAACTTCTTCCCAATACCTCAATTTACTCTGTTTCATGCTCTTAGGATTTATTTACTGACTATCTATGTTACAAGGAAGCTACAAGGGATGGATTTGTGACCTGGTAGACTTTCAGAAAGTGCTTGTGATTGGCATCTAACTTTTCTATGTGAGTTTTAACTGTAGCTGCACAGCATGGAGAAGGACCCAATTATAGTCTAACAGCAACCTCCTGAAGAAATAATTACTTCTCTCTTAAAGTGCATGCCCTGTACTAATGTTTCTTTCCCCACCTTTTTGAGATGTTGAAGAAATGCAAATGTAACAAGTTGAAATAAATGGCTTCATTGAATCATAGAATCACCAGATTGGAAGAGACCCACCGGGTCATTGAGTCCAATCATTCCTATCAAAACATCTAATTCCTTCTCAAGAGCTGGGACTTGCCCCATCCGTGCCTCTGAGGCTTCTCATGGCATTCTAGAGCTGACAGGCTGATGGGATCGTGCTGGACTCCTCATTTCCAGCTGTTAAGCAGCATTAAAAGACAGCTAAAAATATATAAAATTCTTTCCTAGTATTATTTACCCACACAAGCAAATGCTGCTGCTACCACAGGGATGTCTGCTGTCAAGAATAAGACGTGTGCGATTGCACATAAAAGAGCAGATGGTCTCTGAGAATACGTTTAGAACATGGAAGGGATTTTGGGAACACTTTTTCTGAGTAATACTTAATTTGTTTTGAGCAACAAAGCTGCTGAAGGGGCTGGAGAACAGGCCTTATGAGGAACGGCTGAGAGAGCTGGGGGTGTTTAGCCTGGAGAGGAGGAGGCTGAGGGGAGACCTCATTGCTCTCTCCAACTCCCTGAAAGGAGGTTGTGGAGAGGAGGAAGCTGGGCTCTTCTCCCAAGGGACAAGGGGACAGGATGAGAGGGAATGGCCTCACGCTCCACCAGGGGAGACTTAGGCTGGACATTAGGAAAGAATTTTTCCCAGAAAGGGTCATTGGGCACTGGCAGAGGCTGCCCAGGGAGGGGGTTGACTCACTTTCCCTGGAGGTGTTTATGGGATGGGTGGACGAGGTGCTAAGGGACATGGTTTAGTGTTTGATAGGAATGGTTAGACTCCGTGATCCAGTGGGTCTCTTCCACCCTGGTTATTCTATGATTCTGTGATTTGATCTAACTAGTTGTAAGCATCAAGGTAAGTTTCAAGTATTTGCTGTTTTCTTCAGTTACCTTTTGATTTATAAAGATGACCACAGCCTAGTCCTTTAACATTCAATTAATATTGAAGTTCTGGCATGAAGGGATCAAAACTTGACTCGTTACAATCACAATGTGGGAATTGTGGAATGGTTTGGGGTGGAAAGGACGGTAAAGCCCATACACTTCTAACCCCCTGCCACCTCCCACTGGATCCGGTGGGATCCGACCCCATCCAACCTGACCTTGAACACCTCCAGGGAAGGGATAGCCACATCTTCCCTGGACAACCTGCACCACAACTTCCCCATACTCATTGTGAAGAATTTCTTCCTGATATATAATGTAAATCTTCCTCCTTCCCATTTAAAGTCATTCTCCTTTCATACAAGAAATCCAAGCAGTATGTAATTATACAAAATACATTCTATTCCTCTCCAATTCCTTCCCTTACTGGGATGCAAATAGGCACACGATGCTTGTTAAGCTCTGTTTCTCTTTCGCAGTTCTTGAAAGAAAAGGCTTTCTTTTTATATCCGTGATAAATATAGTCACTGTCATATTTTTATGAACACATGGGCTCAAGAGAACAGGCTGAGAACATGTGATTGAAAAGAAGCCTTTGGTTGTCTTGACTTATTTTTTTCTTTTAAATGACTGTTGAAGTAAGTGTGGGTTTTCTGTGATGCTTTTATAGCAGTGCAGATGCTTGGTTTACCTTGGGGAATGTGAAGCAGCTAAGTTTTCATTACCATTTTTTTTTGTAACTGAATTTTTTTCTTTATACATGTATAGCACCAATTCTGGATCTCATGTCTCTAACTGAAGTGCTTTTGCTTTACGCTGTTTCTATCTTTCAGCATGAAATGAACAGTCTAAGACCTTTTGCTCTTGCTGTGTGTCCCTGACACAAGTGCTTGTGTTTGTTAAATAGCTTTTCTTCTTTCCCTTAGTGTCACGTGTACATTCAGGAGCTTTGAACGACAAAGATGTCATCTCAAGAGAAGACCATGAGCTGCAAACTGAAAAGCTGGAGTTGGAGATTCTGCAATGTAAAGAAATGATCAAAACTCAGCAGCAGCTTTTACAGGTAGTAAGCTTTAATTTCCATTTTCCTCAACTAGATCTAAGCTTTTCTTGGTTTTTTTCATGTGTCCCTTTTAGAATCATAGAACAACCAGGTGGGAAGAGACCCACCGGATCACCCAGTCCAACCATTTCTCACCTTGGAGCCTTTCTCTGTCCTTTGATAATGTTTTACAAACAAAATACCTCATGGTTGGACCAAGTGTAGATGTGCTAGTGGGTTGGTTGGTAATTTAATGAGTTTGTAATCCTGGTAGGAATCATTTCTGGAGGATAAACAAAGGTGAGGAAGGCTGAGGTCAGCTTGCCTGACACTCTTATCTCCACCAACTTGATACTTAATACATTGTTTTCATAAGAAACTTCATCCAATTTTTTTGGTAAAACTGAACTCCTGGAAATGCTGCACCTCATAGAAAACCTGGTGTCTTTCCATGATGGGAGGACCACATCAGTGGACACAAGAAAACAGTGGATGTCATCTATCTATCTATCTATCTATCTGGACCTCTGTGAAGCCTTTGACACAGTCTCCTGCAACATCCTTCTCTCTAAATTGGAGAGATATGGGTTTGATGGGTGGATGAGGAGTTGGTTGGACGGTTGTATTCAGAGAGCAGTGATCAATGGCTCAAAGTCCAGATGGAGATCTGTGGCAAATGGTGTCCCTTAGAGGTTTGTACGGGGACCAGTGCTGTCTGTATCATCAATGAAAATATTAGACAGTGAGATCGAGTGCACCTGGAATCCAGCGTCTGGTTCTGGGATCCTCAACCATGAGATATGAAACTGTTGGAAGGACACAAAATCATTCAGTGATTCTGTTTTAAGTCAGTCCCAAATTAACGTTTGTCTGTTGTTGCTTTGTGTCTGCAGCAGCAACTCATGTCTCCGTGCGACGATGACACCACACTGTTACTACAGGACTGCTACTTGTTGGAAGAGAAGGAGCGTCTTCAGGAAGAATGGAGGCTGTTTCGAGAACAAAAGAAGAATTTTGAGAAGGAACGAAGAAGTTTTACAGAGGCTGCTATTAGATTAGGACTTGAGGTATTGGAAAAGCGGGAAGGTGTTGGAGACAGGAACTCCTGTAAGTTCTTAGGTCTCCTAGGAACCTAGGCTCCTGTAAGTCCCTAGGTCTCCTGGGACCTAAACAGGCTGGAGCGCTGGGCTGAGTCTAATGATATGAGGTGTAACACAGCCAAATGGTGGGTCCTGCACTTGGGGCACAACAACCCTATGCAGAGCTACAAACTGGGAGAAGTCTGTCTAGAAAGCTGCCAGGAGGAGAGGGACCTGGGGGTGTTGGTTGACAGCGACTGAACATGAGCCAGCAGTGTGCCCAGGTGGCCAAAGAGGCCAATGGCATCCTGGCTTGGATCAGAAACGGTGTGACCAGCAGGGCCAGGGAGGTTATTCTCCCTCTATACTCGGCACTGGTGAGGCCTCTCCTTGAATCCTGTGTACAGTTGTGGGCCCCTCACCACAAGAAGGATGTTGAGGCTCTGGAGCAAGTCCAGAGAAGAGCAACGAGGCTGATGAGGGGTCTGGAGAACAGGCCTGATGAGGAGCGGCTGAGAGAGCTGGGGGTGTTTAGCCTAGAGAAGAGGAGGCTGAGGGGAGACTTCATTGCTCTCTGCAACTACCTGAGTGGAGGTTGTGGAGAGGAGGGAGCTGGGCTGTTCTCCCAAGTGACAGGGGACAGGACAAGAGGGAATGGGCTCAAGCTCCACCAGGGGAGATTTAGGCTAGAGATTAGGAGGAAGCTTTTCACGGAAAGGGTCATTGAGCATTGGAATAAGCTGCCCAGGGAAGTGGTTGATTCACCTTCCCTGGATGTGTTTAAGGCACATGTGGACAAGGTGCTGAGGGCCATGGTTTAGTGTTTGATAGGAATGGTTGGACTTCCAGTGGGTCTCTTCCAACCTGGTGATTCTATGATTCTATATGATTCTCTGTGAATTGCAGTCAGGTTTGGTTAAATTCTCAGAGGTACCAGATTCCTGAACTTCTCTGAAAACCAGAAACTCTTGTAGAAACACAAACAACTGCTGCCTTCGTAGGGCACCACAGCAGCAGTTCATATGGTAACATCAACTCACATCACAACATGTAGACAGTCCTCAGCTTTTTTCATTTAGTTTCACTGGTGTTTCCCTGAGTTCGTGCATTTCATGTTGGATCTTGAATTCAGCTTGAAAAGTCTCGATTGATAAAAAATGAGAATTGTTTGCCTAGAAATATTTAGGACCACATTGCCACATAGGAATAACTACCACGCTTCTGCTTATTAAAATGTTTAAGTATAGAAGGAGAAGCGATGCTCTGAGCTCTGTAGGTGTTTGGAAGTTTGCGTTGGAGTACAACTTGCTCTATTTTCTACTGGCACAGTAGGAATAATTTTATATAATGGGGATGTCCTATTTCCCTGATGGTTTCTGGAGATAAAATAGCTTATTGCTTGACTCCAGAGCCGTTGGATCTTTTAGAGATTGTCTTCTAGCCATTATTTTCCTTTTCTGTGCTTGAAGTGATTGGAAAATGAAACAATCTCTTTCTGCACTGGTTTTGGATGGAAATAATCAGCGTTGTTTTCAGTGTCATAGAATCATAGGACAACCAGGTTGGAAGAGACTCACTGGATCATCGAGTCCAACCATTCCTATCAAACACTAAACCATGTACCTCAGCACCTCGTCCACCTGTGCCTTAAACCCCTCCAGGGAAGGTGGTGTTACCTGTTGAAGAGAAGATTCTGGGTTGAAGTTTAAGCAGTAATCCTTAATGGCAACTGCCCAGGAATGAGGGCTCCCTCCAAGAGATGCTGCACAGAGGGGCAGGGAAGCATAGGAGGTAGCAATAGGAGACAATCACTGGTGTGCAGAATAGTAAAATGAAAGGTTGAGACCTCTGCGAGACAAACCATGAGGTTTGGCTTGTAAATAAATACCTCCTCAACTAATCCTTGTTGAATTCTAAAACTTTGCTCATATGACTGATTCTGTGTTAAGCTGCTGGCCCTCCTTAATTACATGGTTATATTCCAACTTTTGCTTTCTTGAAGGGAATACCATCAATTTAACGTGGACTGCACTCGTTCCTGTGGTTCTAAGCATAACCTGGTCTTTCTTCTCCTAGAGAAAAGCGTTTGAAGAAGATAGAGGAGCATGGTTGAAGCAACAGTTCCTAAGTATGTCTACTGATTACAAGCACTCTGAGAGCCCGACGACCCCAAGTGCCTTCCTAGGAAGCAAGTATTGATTCAAATTATGTTACTGTAATGTCTTTTCTTCTCTGTTAATGAGAAGATGGAAATACAAAACGGTGTTAAACCAAACCAAACAAAAGAAATGAAACTTATTAAAACTTATCTAGTTAGGTAGCTAGTCACAAGTGGTGTCCCCAGGGCTCAGTGTTGGGTTTGGTTTTGTTCAATATTTTTGTCAGAGATCTGTGTGAAAGGGTTACCTTTAGTAAGTTTGCAGATGATTCTAAGCTGGGCAGGAGTGTCAATCTGCTTGAGGGTAGGGATGTCAGTGGATGTTGAGGCTCTGGAGCGAGTCCAGAGAAGAGCCATGAAGATGGTGAAGGGGCTGGAGAACAGGCCCTATGAGGAACGTCTGAGAGAGCTGGGGGTGTTTAGCCTAGAGAATAGGAGGCTGAGAGGAGACCTCATTACTCTCTACAAGTACCTGAAAGGAGGTTGTGGAGAGGAGAGAGCTGGGCTCTTCTCCCAAGTGAGAAGGGACAGGACAAGAGGGAATGGCCTCAAGCTCCACCAGGGGAGATTTAGGCTGGAGATTAGGAGGAAGTTTTTCACACAGAGGGTCATTGGGCATTGGAATAGGCTGCCCAGGGAGGGGGTTGATTCACCTTCCCTGGAGGTTAGTGTTTGATAGGAATGGTTGGACTTGATGATCCAATGGGTCTCTTCCAACCTGGTTGTTCTATGATTCTATGATCTTGACCTATATCAGAAGCAGTGTGGCCAGTAGCACCAGAAAAGTGATTTTTTGCCCCTGTACTCAGCATTGGTGAGGCTGCATCTCAAATGCTGGGTTCAGTAGAAGCCCCTCACTGCAAGAAAAACATTGAGGAGCTGGAGTGTGTCCAGACGAGCGGAATGGAGCTGGAGAAGGGGCTGGAGAAGAAGCTTGAGGGACATAGGGTTGTGTAGCTTGAAGAAAAACAAACTGAGAAAAGACCTTATTACAGCCTATAGCTCCCTGAAAGGAGGTTGTAGCAGCGTGAGTGTTGTTTTCAGTTGAATTGTAGTTTAACTACTGATGCGTATCTCTCTCAGGTCCTGACCAAGACAATCGGTTAGCGAAATCTGCGTCTCGGCAAAGAAAACCTCCCTGTCTGAGCAGTCCTGTCTCAGCAGAACTCTGGCAGACACCTCAGTATATTACTCATAATGGGTATGTGAAATGATGTTACAAATGTTTATTTTTAGAGTTAGAGAATCATGGAATGGTTTGGGTTGGAAGGGACCTCAAAGCCCATCCAGTTCCACCCCTACCATGGGCAGGGACACCTCCTACTGGATGAGGGGCTCCAAGCCCCATCCAACCTGACCTTGAACCCCTACAGGGATGGGGCAGCCACCTCTGCTCTGGGCAAGTGCTAAATACTGTAAAGAGCACAGAGAACTTACAGAAAGCCTGTTGGGAGGCTTATGATTGATATAAGGCTCTGGAGTGAGTCCAAAGAAGAGCAATGAAGCTGGGGAAGGGGCTGGAGAACAGGTCTTATGAGGAGGAATGAGAGAGCTGGGGGTGTTTAGCCTGGAGAAGAGGAGGCTGAGGGGAGACCTCATTGCTCTCTATAACTACGTGAAAGAAGGTTGTAGAGAGGAGGGAGCTGGGCTCTTCTCCCATGTGACAGGGGACAGGACGAGAGGGAATGGCCTCAAGCTCCACCAGGGGAGGTTTAGGCTGGACATTAGGAAAAAACTTTTCATAGAAAGGATCATTGGTCACTGGCAGAGGCTGCCCAGGGAGGGGGTTGACTCGCCTTCCCTGGAGGGGTTTAAGGTGCAGGTGGACGAGGTGCTGAGGGACATAGTTTAATGTTTGATAGGAGTGGTTGGACTCAATGATCCGGTGTGTCTCTTCCACCCTGGTTGTTCTATGATTCTATAAGCCGTACTAAATATAAAATAAAAGCAGAATGATGATTTATCCAAAGCATCCTTTGTAAGGGAATATGTAGTAATTTGTATATTATAAGATCATCTTTTTTTTTTTTTCCTGGTTCCAGTGCTGCGTCAACACCCCCTGCTAGAGACAACACCTCAGATCGGTGGGAGGAGAGTGAGGAAGAAGAGACGGAGTAACACCCAAAGTCCTGGGAAGACTCTGGAGCTGGCACTCTGTGTAGAAACTTGCACATAGAACAACTGCCTTAGACTTCCTGGGGTCGCCTGCTGGGTTTTGTGTTAACGATTTGTTCATAAACTCATCAAGTGAAACAGAAAGCTGCGAGTGCGACCGTTCTTCTAGAGGATTACGTGGTGATCCGACTTGTGGTGTGTGTGTGTGTGTATGTGTGTGTGCACAGGGCTTTTATTTTTCAGATGAGTTTTTTTTTTTTTTTTTTTTTGGCCTCCTTTTCTTGAAAGAAGATAATTTAAAAATAGATAAAAGCTTTGATATTTTTCTAGTAACAGGTACTGTTTCTTTGAACGGGGCAATGGTCTGAAGCTTTGATAGCAACGAAATACTAGGTCCTGACGTTACCTTCCATCACAGACAGAGAGAGCACTTTTAGAAGAGGGTTGATTATTGGAAACATTCATTTATGTCTCACGCGTAGCCGGCATTAAATCTTCTTTTGCCTCAACTTGAATGTACAGTGTACTGTAGATTTTTAACAGAACAGGTTCTATATTTATTGTGTGATTTGAAAAATACCTCTTTGATATTTCAGATTAAAGCGCAAAGTCTTTATATATATATTTGTACATAGACAAAGTGGTTATGCTATTAAGAGACCGTGAAACGAGACACATGCGTCTATAGTACTATTTTACATGGCATTTGTAATTGTTTTATAGTGATATTCAGTTTACAGATGCGTTAGGACTTCTGAGCGGTTCAGTCGGGAACCAGATTATTTCAAACGTGAACAATAAACATGTGCGTCTATTCTAAGAAACTCTGGTTCTGTGTTTTGTGTGCACCGAACTTTTAAACTATCGTGATTGTCAGGCCGAGCTTTACTGGGTCAACAAATCCAGCGCTGGTTTTGTATTTTAGTAGTTTTTTCGTTTTAAAGGACTCAGATATCTTTTTTTTTTTTGTGCAGCCTTTGGGAAAGGTGTTTTATTTATAGTGTAGTAAAAATAGCCAAGTGAAGGTAAGATGTTTCAAAGTTTCCTTCACCTGAATCAAAGCACATGCTTTTTCTTGCCCATAACTAATCTTATTTCATCTCTTGTTGTGTCTTCATGCGTCTGCGAATGTACGTGTGTAGCTTTATGCCTGTAAATCGATAGGAACGGTTGGACTTGAATGTATGTGTGTAGCTTTATGCCTGTAAATCGATCAGAACGGTTGGACTTGATGATCCGGTGGGTCTCTTCCAACCTGGTTATTCTATGATTCTATGATATTTTGGAAGGTGCCTAAGAAACATCTGCCCTCAGGGTCATAGGAAGGAAATCATGGAATCGTAGAATGTCCTGAGCTGGAAGAGACCCACAAGGAGAATAACTTTGGAGCATAGAATCTGTCACTGAAAAAACATCACTGCTCTGCCTCTTCTCATCAGAATTTGATGTGATGGAGTGATTGATTGCTTGGAAAACCAGCTCGGAGAGCTCCAGTTTGCTCTGTTATTCTATTGCTAAGGCAGCAGAGGTGCAGTTTCTGCTGATGGGTTTGGCGCGTGGAGTTGGAGCTTGAGATGAAGCAGTAGCTCGTGCAAACTGTCAGGGATAATTGTGGTGTGGTTCTTGCACAGTTTTCTGCTGCAGAGGTCATCAGGATTCTTGTTTTCAAACCAGTAGGTTCCTCTGGATGTGTAAACCTGTAGTTGAGGCAATAGTTCTGTGCCACTAGGGGCTGCTGCTGCTCTGAAGTGGTTGCACTGTGCTCTCTGCTGCTTTATCAGGACACTAATAACATTCATTCTGGGTAGTTTATAGTTGGACATGTTTATGAGACAGTTTTTCATCATTTTTTTTAGAATAATAATGCCTTTGGAGAACTAAATTTACTTATTTCATCTTTTGTGCCTGTTGAATCATAGAACAACCAGGTTGGAAGAGACCCACCGGATCATCCAGTTCAACCATTCCTATCAAACACAAATGATTAGCAATGAATAAATATTTTGTACTTTTTTTTTTTTTTTGCTTTAACACTGTGATCCATATGAGAGACGTGGAAATGCATTTCACTGCCTCTGCAGAAGAACCAACTGTGCTAGAAGTGTGTGTAGTTGAGTCCTGAGCTGACCTTTCAACCTTGGGGAAGTTTGGGATAGAGATTCGGTCCTAACCCTGGAGAGAAAGAAAACATGGAGAGAGGTCTTGGCTTGCTCTGTGTGTGGTGATTAAGAAGATTTTAAGTGTTGAAGCTGCTGCTAATGATGATATGAATGCTGCAAGTGGTCTGGTTGCTGGTATAGTGACCATCAGAAGGTCACCTTCTGATGTTCTACTTGCCTGTGCTGGAAGCATCTTCAGGATCTTTCTCACTCTGGGATTGTTGAAGAGCTGCTCTCAGGAATGTCCTGCAGGTGTCACACACACTGGTGCAGGTTTGGGATAGATGAGCAAAGAGCACTGCTCTACTCTGCTGAGACCTCACCTGGAATTCTGTGTCCAGTTCTGGAATCTCCAGTGTAAGAAGGACATGAATGGATCTGTTGGAATGGGCTCAGAGGAGGCCACAGAGATGATCCAAGGGCTGGAGCACCTCCCATATGAGGACAGTCTGAGAGAGTTGAGGTTGTTCATCCTGGAGAAGAGAAGGCTCTGGGGAGACCTTAGAGCAGCTTCCAGTGCTGAAAGGGACTCCAGGAAAGCTGGGGAGGGGCTCTGGATCATGATGTGCAGGGGTAGGATGAAGGGATATAGTCTCCCCGTTTTCAGCTTAAAACTGAGATGAAATCTTGGGAAGAAATGTTTTCCTGCGAAGGTTAGGAGGCTCTGGCTGAGGTTGCCCAGAGCAGTGGTGGCTGCCCCATCCCTGGAGGGGTTCAAGGCCAGGTTGGATGGGGCTTGGAGCCCCTGATCCAGTGGGAGGTGACCCTGCCCAGGGCAGGGGTGGGACTGGATGGGCTTGTAGGTCCTTTCCAACCCAAACCATTTCATGATTCTATGACTACTAGTGACTGAATAACACAGTTATTGTTAGCTACCTTAGCATGATATTGAGAAGGTGAGTAGTTCTCTCAAAAGATGGTGCTTTATTACACAGAATAAATTTCATAGAATCATAGAATCACTAGGTTGGAAGAGACCCACTGGATCATCGAGTCCAACCATTCCTATCAAACACTAAACCATGACCCTCAGCACCTTGTCCACTTGTACCTTAAACACCTCCAGGGAAGGTGAATCCACCTCCTCCCTGGGCAGCCTCTGCCAGTGCCCAGTGACCCTTTCTGGGGAAAATCTTTTTCCTAATGTCCAGCCTAAACCTCCCCTGGTGGAGCTTGAGGCCATTCCCTCTTTTCCTACCCCTCTTTCCATAGTCTGCATTCCTTCTGAGAGTGATTAGATATGAGAACTTGCTCTCCAGGGTTAGATTACCACTGTCAGTTCTTTTCTTTTCCCTTTCATCCCCAGTGCCTGAGTATGATACGATCTGCACTTTGCAAAACAGATTGTAGAGCCAAAAATTAATAAATGAAAACTTTACTTAAAACTTTCTTCTTACAAACCACCCCTCTTCTGAAATGGAAGAAGTGCTTCCACCACCTTCTGCAGCCTTGCTCTGCTTCAGTTGCAGCAGGACAGAGGAATTCCCATGTGTATGAGAAAAAATCAGACCTTTTCCAAGCTTTTTCTTGGGGATTATTCTAGGAACACTTCATCTGGGCCAAGGGAACTAGTTCATGAACCAATAATATCGATTTAAACAGGTTGTTGTTGAAAGGTAAATAAGTATTGACAGGGCAATGCTCAGCTTGGTGCTGTTTCTTAACCCCTTTTTAAGCTACCACAAAGCTTTTGTGTGTGAAAACATATAAAATCTCTTCCTTTTACCTTTTCTCACCCCATCCACTCCCACCTAATTTGCAAGAGAAGCAGATGACAAATTATGAAAGGTTGATACAGCTGGATCCAAAAGCTGATTCCAAAATAAAGGCTCTAATTATGATTTATTTGTTGCCTTCAGGGAAGACATCTAACCTCCAGTGTTCAGTCGCACTGTAGTTAATAAATTATTTGATAGGAATGGTTGGACTTCATGATCCAGTGGGTCTCTTCCAACCTGGTTATTCCATGATTCTAATTAAAACAGGAACTTTCATGATACGCATTGTCATGGTTTTCACATTGACACAGTACTTGAGTTCCTTTTTTTTCCATTTTTTTTTGAGTTGTACAAGACCTACTACTACCTGGAATGTGCGGCAGGTAAGTTTCCTTTGATGAATGTTCCATGATAAAGTCGTTGCAATTGTATGGAAGAGTTTGCCAATGTCATAGTGAGAAGTTGGTCACCTGAGGACCCAGACATGCTTGTTCTCTTCAATATAATAGTTTGGTAATCATGACAAAGGAGCCATTTGGTCAAGCAATGGAACAGGTTGCCAAGGGTGGAGTCTCCATCCCTGGAGGGATTCAAAAAGCATGTGGATGTGGCACTGGAGGACATGGTTTAGTTGGCAAGGTGAGGTTGGGCTGAAGGTTGGACTGGAGGAGCTTAGAGGTCTTTTCCAACCTTAATGATTCCGTGATTCTGTTTCTTCCCCTCTTTCTCCCCACAAGTAGCCTTCTGCAGAGGGCTGGGCAGCAGCTCCTGAAGCAGAGGCTGCACGATCCCAGGGGGATTCTACAGCCCAGATGAAACCTGCCTGAAAAAGTCAAGACTGGGGGTCCTGACAACCCAGGAAGACCATTTGCCAACAGGAGACTTTGGAAACTGCAGAAGTAGAAAATAAATATTCATTTACTTATTTTTATTTATTTAGAGCAGTGTACCCAGGTGACCAAGAAGGCCAATGGCATCCTGGCTTGGATCAGAAACGGTGTGACCAGCAGGGCCAGGGAGGTTCTTCTCCCTCTAGACTCGGCACTGGTGAGACCACTCCTCAAATCCTGGAGTCAGTTGTGGGCCCCTCAGCACAAGAAGGATGTTGAGGCTCTGGAGCGAGTCCAGAGAAGAGCAAGGAAGCTGGGGAAGGGGCTGGAGAACAGGCCTGATGAGGAGCGGCTGAGAGAGCTGGGGGTGTTTATCCTGGAGAAGAGGAGGCTGAGGGGAGACCTCATTGCTCTCTCCAACTCCCTGAGAGGAGGTTGTGGAGAGGAGGGAGTTGGGCTCTTCTCCCAAGTGACAGGGGACAGGAGGAGTGGGAATGGCCTCAAGCTCCACCAGGAGAGGCGCAGGCTTGACATAAGGAAGATATTCTTCACTGAAAGGGTCACTGGGCAGTGGCAGAGTCTGCCCAGGGAGGTGGTTGATTCACCTTCCCTAGAGGTGTTCAAGGTGTGGGTGGATGAGTTCTTGAGGGACATGGTTTAGTGTTTGCTAGGAATGGTTGGACTCAATGATCCAATGGGTCTCTTCCAACCTGGTTGTTCTATGATTCTATGATCCTCTGACTGAGAAGCCACTGTGTTTTTTTTAATTGCCTTGGTTGTTGATTCAGCTGATCTTTAGCTCACTTCGGAAGACTGAGAAACCAGTTGTGAAGGACTGAGCAGAAATTATTTCTTCCTTTTTTGTGAGTCTCAGTCTATTCCCATGCTCCAAAGACCAAGGGTCTTCTGTGCATCCCTCCTGGCCTGCACAGCCCCAAAGTTTCTAGAACAGACCCTTGTGTGAAGGCTCCTGCACTCAGTGGAAATGGGTGATGGAGCAGCCTGATGTCTTACATCAGTTCAGCTATTTGGCTGCAAGACCATAGACCATAGAATAGTTTGGGTTGGAAGAGACCTGTGTATTTGGCCTCTTAGGAAATGCCAAAGTTCTAGCTGACCTGCACTCCCCTTCCCCTTGTTTGGCTGCTAAGAGCCTTTGTAGGTTTTTTTAATTATTCACATTTAGCCGTAATTTACCTTGGAAGACAAAATATTTACAGATTGCTTAGGAAATCTTTGCCCATTTAAAAAGCAGCCCTGGTCAGTGTGACCGGAGCTGACAGGACACACTGATCCTCTAGTAATTTAAACAAATATATTTATTTCATACACGAAAGTTTTCAGCGAGATGTTCAATGTGCTTTGGTGCAGTTCTAAAGGTGGGAACGGAGAGGGTTTATCGGTCCTAATCCCTTCTCTGTGGGGATGGCCACAAAGCAGAGCTGAGGAGAGAGAAAGAACATCGTTAACGCTCGTGACGCCGAGTCTGCTCCGTTAATTGGGCCACTATCAATTAGATAACAGCCTGGGTCAGACGCCAGGTCAACCTAACCTGGGCAAAATCAACTTGGTCTGTGGCAGGAGCGAATACCAGCAGCCAACAGCGACAAGATCTAGGGAATTAGGTAATGTATTTATAGTAAATACATCATAAACAGCTGATTTAAAATGTTTTGATGTGATAAGCAGTAACTTTTAAACAATCTAGTTGAAACAATCTAGTAAACTGTTTGTATGAGCACATCAGTGCGATGCTGTAGGACGACTCGATTTCCTTTACTCCACCCGGAGCGACAGCAGGATTGCAAAAAATAGGGAAGTGTTTACACAAACTGATAACAAACTTGAGAATTCAGCAGAACGCGGCCACGTGCTCCTGAGCTTCCTCCCATAAAAGTCTCCCCATGGCCAGGAGAGCCCCATTCGCCTTCGCTATGAGGGGAATCATCCTCGCGCTAGCGCTCGCCCTTGTCGGTAAGCCTGGGGATCCCTTCTGCCTCTATTTGATAGGAATGGTTGGACTTGGTGATCTGGGGGTCTCTTCCAAGCTGGTGATTCTGTGATTCTGTGATCCTTTGATCCTATGATCCTTTGATCCTATGATTCTATGATTCTATTTCCCCCCAAATTTCCTTAAATTCAATGAGAAGAATTGGGTCTGAGCTGAGCGTTACTCATCCTGTTCTCCTTCTCTTTTTGCAGGCAGCCAGAAGTTTGACATAGGTAAGTGAATTTCCCTCTACAACCTCCTCGCATTGACTTTGCTGCGATGCTGGTTTTATTAGAAGGTACTCACGCTGTGGTGAAAACGGCTGTTTATTCCCCACAGACCCTGGGTTCAGCAGTAAGAAGAGCCACATCTACAGCTATGAGGGTTGGGTGTTGAATGGTCTCCAAGAAAAGGGTTTGGCCAAAGCCGGAGTGCGCTTGAGCAGCAAAGTAGAGATCAGTTGGCTGTCGGACAACGTTTATGTCCTCAAGGTACTGTGTCTTCTTCCAGGCTCTGTCCTTCCTTGACCTTGTTTCTGAACACCTCTTGGGCTGTGGGACTTTGTGTTTGGTTTCCCCTCGGATGAGCTTCCGTGTCATTAAGGGACGGGTAGATGAGGTCCTGAGGGACATGGTTTAGTGTTTGATAGGAATGGTTGGACTCGATGATCCATTTGGTCTCTTCCAACCTGGTGATTCTATGATTCTATGATTCACGATAAACTATGAGCATGTGTTTCAATGGGCATGAAGTTAACTTGCCTGGATGTGAACTAGGAACAAAGATTAACACATTTGGATATAGATGTCCAGCTCTTGTGGAGGGGAGGTTTAGACTGAACATTAGGAAAAAACTTTTTCATGGAAAGGGTCATTGGGCACTGGAACAGGCTGCCCAGGGAGGGGGTTGATTCACCTTCCCTGGAGGAGTTTAAGGGACGGGTGGAGGAGGTGCTGAGGGACATGGTTTAGTGTTTGATGGGAATGGTTGGACTCGATTATAGAATCATAGAATCACCAGGTTGGGAGAGACCCACCGGATCATCGAGTCATCAATATATTGTATATATTGTATTGTTAAATATTTGTATTTATATATTTAGTACAATATTTAACAGGAATGGTTGGACTCGATGATCAGGTAGGGCTCTTCCAACCTGGTGAATTCTATGGTTCTATGATAAGTAACATTCATTATATATATAAAAAAAAAAAACTTGCTTGATTTAACAAATCACAAATACAGATCAAATATAGCATCTAGTTTAGGTAGAAGAGAAGTTGGAAGGAGACCAGTTAAATGAAATATTCTATATGAGTATTTTTTGACATTTAGTACAATATAATAGTACAATATGTGTATTATTATTATTTGTATTATTATTAATGTATATATTGTATTGCTAAATATTTGTATTTATATATTTAGTACAATATTTGATAGGAAAGGTTGGACTCGACGATCCGATGGGTCTCTTCCAACCTGGTTGTTCTATAATTCGATGATTCTATTAGCTTTTAAAATGCTGAATTTCACCTAAAGCAGAATATTTATTTTTAAGGCTGAAAGCACGAGAATTTTATTGGATTTTTTTTAAAATTAATTTTTGAGTTAGACTTTCCCCCCATGTTTGAAATGTCCCTGGGAGGTAACAGCAATATGTTAACTGCTTCTGGAAGATCAAATAAGGCTGCTGAGCCCAGAGAGTCGGTGCTGGTTTTAGCGCAGTGAGAGCAAGAAACAAAAGAATCTAACTCTGTGTGAAATTCTAAGCCTACGTTTGGAAAGCCTGTCAAAGAAGTAATTAATTTACTTCTGATCTGTTTGTATATTTAGTACCAAACGAATTTTAGAATCATACAACAAGCAGGTTGGAAGAGACCCACCGGATCATTCGATCCGGTGGGTCTCTTCCAACCTGCTTGTTCTATGATTCTATGATTTTATTCACCTCCAAATCTTTTCTTCTTCCCCTCTCAGATCCGCTCTCCCCAAGTCGAGGAGTACAATGGTGTCTGGCCCAGGGACTCGTTCACTCGATCTTCCAAGATCACCCAGATGGTTTCGTCGTGTTTTTCGCGGCCCTTCAAGTTCGAATACAGCAGCGGGCGGGTGGGAACCATCTATGGGCCAGAAGACTGCCCCGAGATGTGCGTTAACATCGTGAGAGGGATCCTCAACATGGTGCAGATCACCATTAAGAAGGCACAGAATGTGTATGAGTTGCAAGAGGTTTGTTCTTTGTGCTCTAAAATTACTTGACTGGGCCCAGAGAGTGGTGGGAAATGGTGTTAAGTCCAGCTGGAGGCCAGTGACAAGTGGGGTTCCCCAGGGCTCAGTGCTGGGTCCAGCCCTGTTCAATGTCTTCATCAATGTCCTGGATGAAGGCACCGAGTGCTCCCTTAGCAAGTTTGCAGATGACACTAAGCTGGGTAGAAGTGTGGATCTGCTGGAGGGTCAGGAGACTCCAAAGGGATCTGAACAGGCTGGACCAATGGGCTGAGACCAATGGGATGAGGTTTAAAACAGCCAAATGCCGGATCCTGCACCTGGGACACAACAACCCAGAGCAGCTACAGACTAGGAGAAGTCTGTCTAGAAAGCTGCCTGGAGGAGAGGGACCTGGGGGTGTTGGTTGACAGTCGACTGAACATGAGCCAGCAGTGGCCCAAGCGGCCAAGAAGGCCAATGGCATCTTGGCTTGGATCAGAAACGGTGTGACCAGCAGGGCCAGGGAGGTTGTTCTCCTTCTGGACTCAGCACTGGTGAGACTGCTCCTCTAATCCTGTGTTCAGTTGTGGGCCCCTCAGCACAAGAAGGATGTTGAGGCTCTAGAGTGAGTCCAGAGAAGAGCAATGAAGTTGGTGAAGCGGGTGGAGAACAGGCCTTATGAGGAGCATCTGAGAGAGCTGGGGGTGTTTATCCTGGAGAAGAGGAGGCTGAGGGGAGACCTCATTGCTCTCTACAACTCCCTGAAAGGAGGTTGTGAAGAGGAGGGAGCTGGGCTCTTCTCCCAAGTGCCAGGGGACAGGACGAGAGGGAATGGCCTCAAGCTACACCAGGGGAAGTTCTAGCTTGACATCAGGAATAAAATTTTCTGGAAAAGGTTCATTGGGCACTGGGAGAGGCTGCCCAGGGAGGTGGTTGATTCACCTTCCCTGGAGGTGTTTAAGGGATGGGTGGATGAGGTGCTGAGGGACATGGTTTAGTGTTTGATAGGAATGGTTGGACTCAATGATCCAGTGGGTCTCTTCCAACCTGGTTGTTCTATGATTCTATGCTCAGGATGGGTCCTCTTTAGGTGCTTTTTCTTCCATTTGATCTTTATTTGCATCCACTTTCAGCATCACAAAAAGTCAATGTCCATTCATGTAGAATAAAGCATCTCCACGCGTATTGAACCAACTGGATTCTGTTGGATTATTTAAAGATCTTTGTCTTTAATATTTAAAATGCAATCCTTTAAAGAAAAAAAATAATATTTATAACATTTTCATTCTTGATCCATTCTGTTTGTTCATAGTTGACATCAATTAATTCATTACTTTTTAATTTTAAACTCCATCCCCTGACTGATTATTGCTCACGGGTCTATTCTATTGTTTAATAGGTTCCATTGTGGGTAACGAGAACAGGTTTCAAAACTTAATTAGCATTGTTCAGTAGGTCCTTGCCCTCCTACTGCTCTTTAAGGATCTTCATTCAGTAAAACTTCTCATACAGTGAAATCCTGATGAAATTGAGAAGTCTCATTATCTCTGTCCATCTGCCAGGCTGGAATCGGAGGCGTTTGCCACTCGAGGTACATCATCCAGGAAGACAGGAAGAACAGCCGAGTCTCCGTTACCAAAACCGTGGACCAGAATAATTGCCAGGAAAAGGTGAAGAAGAGCGTTGGAATGGCTTACATCTACCCTTGTCCCGTCGACATGATGGTACGTGAGGTGTGGAAAGGTCTTCCCAATGAAGATCTTTCTACTGGGAGATCTTTCTGCTGAAAGATCTTTCTACTGGGAGACCTTCTACTTGAATGATCTTTCTACTAGAAGGTCTCCTACTGCAAGATCTTTCTACTAGAAGACCTTCTGCTGCAAGATCTTTCTAGTAGAAGGTCTCCTAGTGCAAAATCCTTCTAGGAGAAGGTCTCCTACTGCAAGATCTTTCTAGTAGAAAACCTTCTGCTGCAAGATCTTTCTATTAGAAGGTCTCATACTGCAAAATCTTTCAAGTAGAAGGTTTCATACTGCAAGATCTTTCTAGTAGAAAACCTTCTGCTGCAAGATCTTTCTATTAGAAGGTCTCATACTGCAGAATCCTTTTAGTAGAAGGTCTCATACTGCAAAATCTTTCTAGTAGAAGGTCTCACACTGCAAAATCTTTCTAGTAAAGACCTTCTGCTACAGAGATCTTTCTGCTACAGAGATCTTTCTGCTAGAAAGCACACCCGTTCTGTTCCAAATCACTCTTTGGGTCTCTCTGTCCTCCTCCAGAAAGAAAGGCTGGTAAAAGGAACTGCGGCTTTCTCCTACAAACTCAAGCAATCCGACAGCGGTGCCCTGATCACAGAAGTGGTGTCGCAGCAGGTCTATCAGATCTCCCCCTTCAGCGAGCCGACTGGTGTCGCCATCACGGAAGCAAGGTAAGAGGAACATCAGATGGCCAAAAAATTATGATTATTCTCACATTGCGAAGAAGTCACTCGCACCCCCAGTCGAAGTGAAATGAGAACTGAACTCCACAGCAGTTGGGTAAAGCCTCAAGGACTCCTACTTGGGGTTTCCACACTTCTAGAAACTCACTGAGCTGTTCTTTATTTGTGCCCTGGTGAACCTAATACTACAATTACACGGAAGAAAGGGAGAAAAGCTCTTTTGCTCATTTATACTGTAAATGCACAACTCTAGTACTCTGAATACTGCTCAGAGAAGTGGTGGATGCTCCATCCCTGGATGGATGAGGTGTTGAGAAACCCAATCCAGTGGGAGGTGTCCCTGCCCATGGCAGAGGGGTTGGAACTGGATGACCTTTAAGGTCCCTTCCAGCCCAAACCGTTCTATGAATATCCTGAGATAGGGATAATTTATAGAAATAAGATTATTGATCACACTGAGCTCTCATTCAGGAGACAGCAGGTTATCTCTTCTTCAGAAATTACTTCGTTATAGATAACTCTAATCCTATTTTGTTCCAATTAAAATGTAATCCATTAGCAAATGGTAAACTTTCATAGAATCATAGAACAACCAGGTTGGAAGAATCATAGAATCATAGAACAACCAGATTGGAAAAGACCCACTGGATCATTGAGTCCAACCGTTCCTATCAAAACTTTATTGTGATAAGAAAAATTATTAAATAGTAAAAGTGATATTTTCACCATACCACTGAGTCAACAGTCATAGAATCATAGAATCATAGAAGCACCAGGTTGGAAGAGACCCACCGAATCATCAACTCCAACCATTCCTATCAAAACATAGAACCATAGAACAGTTTGGGTTGGAAGGGACCTTAAATCCCATCCAGTTCCAGTCCCTGGCTGGTCAACAGCTCCAGGTCATTCCTTCTGTGATTCTTGTCCCTTGACAGGCAACAACTCACCTTGCTTGAAGTGCGGAGCGAGCGGGCGAGCGCCCCGGACGTCTCCATGCAGAGCTACGGGGGCCTTCGCTACCAGTTCCCGTTGGTATCGTCACAGATGCCCCTGCAGCTCATCAAGACGAAAAATCCCGAGCAACGGGTATGGTGGTTTTAGGTCTTCAGACCACTCCTTGAATCCTGTGTTCAGTTGTGGGCCCCTCAGCACAAGAAGGATGTTGAGGCTCTGGAGGGAGTCCAGAGAAGAGCAACGAAGCTGGTGAAGGGGCTGGAGAACAGGCCCTATGAGGAGCAGCTGAGAGAGCTGGGGGTGTTTAGGCTGGAGAAGAGGAGGCTGAGAGGAGACCTCATTGCTCTCTCCAGCTACCTGAAAGGAGGTTGTAGAGAGGAGGGAGCTGGGCTCTTCTCCCAAGTGACAGGGGACAGGACAAGAGGGAACGACCTCAAGCTCTGCCAGGGGAGATTTAGGCTGGAGATTAGGAAAAAAAAATTCCCAGAAAGCATCATTGGTCACTGGTAGAGGCTGCCCAGGGAGGTGGTTGACTTGCCTTCCCTGGAGGTGTTTAAGGGACAGGTAGACGAGGTGCTAAGGGACATGGTTTAGTGTTTGATGGGGATGGTTGGGCTTGATGATCCAGTGGGTCTCTTCCAACCTGGTTGTTCTATGATTCTATGAAAAAATTAGTAAATGACTGATGATCACCAGCTCTGAAGGATTTGGTTATGTATTCTCTCTCTTTTGTGTTTGGCAACAGATCGTAGAAACCCTGCAGCACATCATCCAGAACAACCAGCAAGATTTCCATGACGACGTTCCATACAGATTCGTGGAGCTTGTCCAGCTCTGCCGGATAGCGAGCGCCGATACCCTCGAGTCCATCTGGAAGCAATTTTCAGATAAACCTCGCTACAGGTATTTCATTGCATCAACTTAAAAGAAACATCTCATTTTTTTCTGAGAACCAAAACCTAAAATTTAAATTTTTCTTCCCCCACCTGCTTGCAGGCGATGGCTGCTGAGTGCGGTTTCAGCCGCCGGCACCGTGGAAGCACTGAAATTCATTAAGACCAGAATTCGCAACGATGACCTTAACTACATCCAGACTCTTCTAAGTGTTTCTTTTGCTTTCCATTCAATGAAGGCTGACGAACACGCTGTTCCAATAGCAGCTGTGAGTAAATCCGTGTGACTCTTTCCTGTCTAATAGATAATTGACGGCAATCTTTGATTATTAAGAATATCGGAGACTGGATTCTTCTCTCATATGCACCAGTTTTGTGCAAATATTGAATCATGAATTTATTCTGATATTGCATATATGAGAGGAGAGTTCAGTCCTGTGTCTTGATGCCTCTAAGTGGGTATAAAAGCCATAAAAGCAGCCAGAACAGCCTCTAAGGATAATTTCCACTTGAATCTGCTGGTATCACATCAAGATTTCTACAGACAAAGCTTTCTTCTCTTTAATCCCTTCCTTCTGAAGCAAATAGTGATGTGCGTTAGGTCGTTTTAGCTTTTCTAATTGCAAACTATTCCCTTGAACTGGACAATGCTGCAAGTAAAAGCCTTAGTACAAACACCCAATATTTTGAAGCTATAATGGATTATTTATTCTGAATAGGATCTTCTCCCATCTCAGGACAATTAATCTGATTTAATTTGTTTGGACGTGAACAATAATCCTTCCAATGATCCTTCTATGAGTCTATGATTCTATGATTCTATGAAATTTGCTCCCCTTGGATAGGCTTGGAGGATTGTCCTGCTGTGTAAAGCATCATATTGAATATGGAATTCTTTTCTCTCCCTTTTCTCCCCCACAGGAATTAATGACCAGTGCTCGAATACAGAAAAATCCTATGCTTCACCAAGCTGCCTGCTTGGGTTACAGTTCTGTGGTCAATAGATACTGTTCTCAGGCCTCAGCTTGTCCTAAAGAAGCTCTCCAGGTGGGTAGTTTGTTGTTAGGTTGTTCTTAATAGCTTAGCAATCACAGAATCACAGAACAACCAGGCTGGAAGGGACCCATCGGATCACCGAGTCCAACCATTCCTATCAAACACTAAACCGTGTCCCTCAGGACCTCATCCACCCGTCCCTTAAACACCTCCAGGGAAGGTGAATCAACCACCTCCATGTTAAGCACAGAATCATTGCATGAGTTGGGCTGGAAAAGTCCTCAAAGATCATCCAGTTCCAAACCCTCCAAGCTGCTCAAGGCCCCATCGAACCCGGTATGGGGCAGCCACAACTTCCCTGGACAACCCATCATTCTGATCATTAAGATTTTCTTCCTAATGTCTAATCTAAATCTTTCCCTTTCCAATCCAAAGCCATTCCCCCTCATCCTATCACTCAATGCCCTTCCAAAAAGTCCTTCCCCAGCTTTCTTGCAACCTCTTATGGTGCTGGAAAGTGTTCTAAGGTCTCCTTGGAATCTCTCTTCTCCAGGCTGAACAACCCCAACTCTCAGCCTGTTCTCATAGCAGAAATACTCCAACCCTTGGATCATCTTGGTGTTCATTACAGTAGCTTAATTAAAGATATAGTAGTATAGAAATGGCAATTGGGCTTATATCTGCTTTTAAGTAGATATTTTCTGCGTTGTTGAAAACACAGATTTCATGTCGTGAGATAAATTCTTGAGAGAAGCCTTCACTGACAGAAAGGGTCATTAGGCATTGGAACAGGCTGCCCAGGGAGGGGGTTGAGCCACCTTCCCTGGAGGTGTTTAAGGGATGAGTGGATGAGGTGCTGAGGGACATGGGTTAGAGATCGGTGGGAATGGTTGGACTCAATGATCTGGTGGGTCTCTTCCAACCTGGTGGTTCTATGATTCTATGATTGTGATAGTCTTTTCAGTGGTTAAGGGGAATGCTATGGGCAACCTAGACATTAGGAAGAGAAGACTGACTCCTGCTTTCTCTCTAGCCCATCCACGACCTGGCAGACGAAGCCATCAGCAAGGGCCGTGAAGACAAAATGAAGTTAGCCCTGAAGTGCATTGGTAACATAGGAGAACCAGCCAGCATCAAACGCATCCTCAAGTTCCTTCCCGTCGCTTCACCCAGCGCTTCTGACGTCCCCATCCACATTCAGATCGATGCCATAATGGCCTTGAGAAAAATAGCTTGGAAGGACTCCAAAACAGTAAGTAGGATCCGTCAGGGGGTTAGTGAATTACTGAATATATATTGTGAATTAGAGAATATCTTGAATTAGAGACTATATTAGTGAATTAGAGACTATATTAGTGAATTAGAGAATATATATTGTGAAGGTAATGAACTTAATGGGATCGTGTGTGGATTTGGCATGTTTGGGGGGAAAAAAGGATTATTTTTCAGAACAACACGATGCAGGTTTATATTTTGGTCGATGCTTTCTGCTAAGCTATAATCACTAGTCAGTAGGAAGCTTCCAGAAGGATATCAGCAGAGTTTCGTTACATGCCTGTCGTAATCAATTAAGTGTTGTGCTCGTTATATATGGTGGAAATTCAGCTGCATAAAAGTCAGGCATATAATAGGAATTTTGATAGGAATGATTGGACTAGAAGATCTGATGGGTCCCTTCCAACCTGGTTGTTCTATGATCCTATGATTCTATAATCTAACCTGCCTCTATAGTCAAGAGGAGAGAGGGATGCCCTTTCTATTGACCTCTTAGGAAAAATGCCAACATTGCTCTGCCTCTTCTAGACCCTTCCTTAACCACCATGAGTCACCACCAACCTCCTGCTAATGTGACCATAGGCAAGACTCCTGCCTTTTAGATGGTTTAGATGTAGGAGCTATTGAGATGGCATTTTTGATAGGAATGGTTGGACTCGATGATCCAGTGGATCTCTTCCAACCTGGTGATTCTGTGATTCTGTGATTCTTCAGTATTTCTTGTGTATTATGTGTAGACAAAAGTCTCCTTTATCGGTCACTCCAGACACTGTGTGTTCTTTGTGCAGGTGCAGGGATATCTCATCCAGATCCTCGCAGAGCAGTCGCTTCCCTCCGAAGTGCGGATGATGGCGTGTGCCGTTATCTTCGAGACGAGGCCGGCCCTTCCTTTAATAACCACCATAGCTAACGTGGTGATGAAGGAGAGCAATTTGCAGGTGGCCAGCTTCGTGTATTCCCACATGAAGGCTTTGGCGAAGAGCAGGTTGCCGTTCGCATACAACATGTGAGTAGAGACGGGAGTGAAGTGGGGGATCTGTGGCTATCAGCACCGTGTGTGCTGCCAAGATGAATTCAGTTCATAAATCTGATGGGTCACAGCTTCTATATGTACGTTGTCACCTTTCTCATTCTTCTTCAGCTCTTCAGCTTGCAACATCGCCCTGAAGCTGTTGGCCCCCAAACTGGACCGGCTGAGCTATCGGTACAGCAAGGTCATGCGTGTTGGCGGTTACTTCGGTGAGTGAAAGGATTTCAGTGACCAGGAAATATTTCCCTTCCTAAATCCGCTCTTAAGAGACATTAAGTCCTGTGAAGAAGTAGGGCGTCTGCGTAAGAAATGGAATTAGAATAACAGAATCATAGAATAACCAGGTTGGAAGAGACCCACTGGGTCATTGAGTCCAACCATTCCCATCAATCACTAAACCATGTCCCTCAGCACCTTGTCCACTCATCCCTTAAACACCTCCAGGGAAGGTGGCTCAACCCACTCCCTGGGCAGCCTCTGACAGTGCCTAATGACCCTTTCTGTGAATTTTTTTTCCTAATGTCCAGCCTAAACCTCCCCTGGTGGAGCTTGAGGCCATTCCCTCTCGTCCACTCCTGGGAGAAGAGGAAAAATTAAATGTGACAGTCACATACTTATAAAAGTGCTTGACCTAAAAAGTTAAAATCAATGTAATGATGTATTTTCGTAATGGAAAGATGTGCAGAAATATGATCTTGACAGAGAATGGTTAGGAAAAAGATTTCACTTTCGTTTACTTCTGCCACAGATAACTATAAATTTGGTGCTGCTGGAGACGTCTTTGTTATGAACAGCCCAGGAACGATGTTCCCCTCAGCAATCATCTCCAAGCTGGCTGCGTATTCTGCGGGAGCAGTGGCTGATTTGGTGGAGGTAAATTCTCACCGATACTAAAGCGAATTCAAATGAAAATTGTCCACAAAGTTTCCTCTCTGTGAGTATAATTCAAACTGCCTCTTCTTGGGCTCTTTTGGTAGGTTGGTGTCCGCGCGGAAGGTCTCACGGACGTCATCATGAAACAAAATATCCCGTTTGCTGAATATCCCACGTACAAAAAGATCAAGGAGATTGGAAAAGCTGTAGGTATTTTCAGTAAGGCAGCAAGTGGGTTACGTGAGGGGGTGTGAGTGAGGCTTCTCATACTAGTTAAGTTCTGTCCAAGATGGTAAACTGCCTCCTGGGACTCAGCTTGTGTATTCCTGCGAGAGAGAGGTCTGCAGGGTACATGATGAGGGGAGACTTCACTGCTTTCTACAACTACCTGAAAGGAGGTTGTGGAGAGGAGGCAGCTGGGCTCTTCTCCCAAGGGACAGGAGACAGGACAAGAGGGAATGGCCTCAAGCTCCATCAGGGAGATTTAGGCTGGACATTAGGAAAAAAATTTCACAGAAAGGTTCATTGGGCACTGGAACAAGCTACCCAGGGAGGGGGTTGATTCACCTTCCCTGGAGGGGTTTAAGGGACGGGTGGATGAGGTCCTGAGGGACATGGGTTAGTGTTTGATAGGAATGGTTGGACTCGATGATCTGGTGGGTCTCGTCCAACCTGGTGATTCTATGATTCTGTGATCATACCTGTGATGGATTCTGCAGATCCTCTACCTCCTCCACCTCTACCTAGTCCCTGCGCGTGCAGGGATTGGATGAGGGATAACAGTTTCAAACTGAGAGAGAGGTGATTGAGATGAGATCCCAGGAAGAAATATTTTCCTGTGAGGGTGTGGAGGCCTTGGCCCAGGTTGCCCTGAGCAGTGGTGGCTGCCCCATCCCTGGAGGGGTTCAAGGCCAGGCTGGCTGGGGCTTGGAGCCCCTGATCCAGTGGGAGGTGTCCCTGCTCAGGGCAGGAGGGTGAGACCGGATGGGCTTTAACCTCCCTTCCATCCCAACCCATTCCATGATTCTGTGACTGGGAGGAAATCTGAATTATTGATACTTCTATTTACAGAGCAGCAAGAGAAGGTTGCAGCTTGGTCAGTGGTGGGATGGATGAACTTGCTGAGTTACTGTTTGCACAGGGATACACTAAGGAATTTTACTTGTTCCTTTATCTGTTTCCCAGCTGCTGGGATGGAAGGAGCTGCCCGCAGAAACCCCCTTGGCATCAGCCTACGTGAAACTCTTTGGCCAAGAGCTCGCCTACGCCAACATCAACAAGGAAGTCCTGCAACAGGCTATGAAGGTACCAAAGCTCCCCCACCTTTCTTTGCCAGATTTGACACTTTTGTACTTTTCTCTCCTAAACTCTTGGATCATTGTTTTACTACAGGCTGTGCTCGAACCTGCTGACAAGAACGCAGTGAAGAAAATCGCCAGTCAAATCCGCAGCGGCATTTCAGGGCAGTGGACGCAACCGGTGTGGCTGGGGGAGCTGCGATACATCATTCCTACCTCCACGGGTTTGCCGCTGGAGTATGGGTCGTACACGACCGCTGTGGCACGCGCAGCAGTCAGCGGTGAGTTGGGAAGCACGAGATCATAGAATCATAGGATCATAGAACAATCAGGTTGGAAGAGACCCATCAGATCATCGAGTCCAACCATTCCTATCAATCACTAAACCATGTCCCTCAGGACCTCATCCACCTGTGACTTAAACACCTCCAGGGAAGGTGAAGCTTATTCCAATGCCCAGTGACCCTTTCTGTGAAAAACTTCCTCCTAATCTCCAGCCTAAATCTCCCCTGGTGGAGCTTGAGGCCATTCCCTCTCGTCCTGTCCCCTGGCACTTGGGAGAAGAGCCCAGCTCCCTCCTCTCCACAACCTCCTTTCAGGGAGTTGGAGAGAGCAATGAGGTCTCCCCTCAGCCTCCTCTTCTCCAGGATAAACACCCTCAGCTCTCTCAGCTGCTCCTCATAGGGCCTGTTCTCCAGACCCCTTCACCAGCTTTGTTGCTCTTCTCTGGACTCACTCCAGAGCCTCAACATCCTTCTTGTGCTGAGGGGCCCACAACTGAGCACAGGATTCAAGGAGTGGCCTCACCAGTGCTGAGTCCAGAGGGAGAATCACCCCCCTGGCCCTGCTGGTCACACCATTTCTGATCCAAGCCAGGATGCCATTGGCCTTCTTGGCCACCTGGGACACTGTCTGGACTGCTGTTCTCCAAGAGCAGTCATCAGATAAAAGTCTATTTGGTAGCTTGTTATGAGCGACGTTCCTCCATTGTTAGCAATTGCTCATTATCTCTATTACCAATTTGAATTTTGGGAAACGCTGCCTTTTTTTTTTTTTTTTTTTTTAACTCTTGTTCTGTACTTCGCAGTTGACGGAAAGGTGACTCCCCCAATAACTGGAGAATTTAAGCCTTCTCAGTTGCTTGAATCCACCGTGCAGGTTCGGGCTGACGTAACCCCAAGGTATGGCACATATCAAAGGCTTTAGGTGCAGTGAAAGTCCTTTAAAAAAAAGGCAGAATCATGTGTTAAAGTCCTTTTCTCCCACCCGTTTGCTTTGCTCTGTTCCAGCTTGTACGTCCACACAGTCGCAACGATGGGAGTCAACACGGAGTACTTCCAGCACGCGGTCGAGATTGAAGGCAAGGTCCTGACCAGAGTGCCCGTCAAGTTCGACGCCAAGATAGACGTGAAGGAGAAAAATATCAAGGTGGAAACAACTCCATGCCGCGAGGAAACCGAGATAGTGGTTGGAAGGTACGGTAGGGTTGCTTCGGAATTCTTTTTGCTGTTGAAACCTTGCAAAGTTCACTGTCGCCGACTTCTGATGGAGGTTTCTAGATAGGGAAGGTGACTTTTTAAGTGTGGACCAGGACCATTGGGATAAAGAGCACCGGAGAGAAATAGAGGGGTTAAAACTTAAGGTACCTAAATTATTTGGGAATGTGATTTTTCATAGAATCATAGAACAACCAGCTTGGAAGGGACCCATTGGATCATCGAGTCCAACCATTCCTATCAAACACTAAACCATGTATTTTATTCTTATTCATTTATTATTTTATTAATACTTCAGGCTTTTGATTTCTATTCATTTATTATTTTATTGGGTTTTTTTAGGAGTTTTAATTTCACCTTCCCTGGAGGGGGTTAAGGGATGGGTGGACGAGGTGCTGAGGGACATGGTTTAGTGTTTGATAGGAATGGTTGGACTTGATGATCCAGTGGGATCTATGATTCTATTAATTCTATGATTCTATTGATTCTATGATTCTATTTTTAAATGACTATCTCTCCTGTTTTGGACATTCAGGGAAGTGGTGGACTCCTCTATACTGGAAACTTTAAAAGCTCAGCTTGACAGGGTGCTGGGCCACCTAATTTAAACTATCAATCACTTAAGAAAGCTGGACTTGATGATCCTTTAGGTCTCTTCCAGCCTGGAATTCTATGATTCCATGATCCAGAGTGTGAAATCATCCCATGACATAAGGAGCTGATGTTGGGCCTCTTACTCATCTAGTCGTATATACAATCTTTATGTTCAAAAAAACCTCTGTGCTGTCACATGACACTGACAGGGGCCTATTTCACGTGCTCCAAAGCTCAGGAGCTGGAATAATAGACCATTTGTTGTGCAAATCTCAACAGGCACAAGGCTTTTGCGGTATCAAGAAATATAGGAGAACTAGGTGTTGAGAAGAGAACCTCCATTCTCCCAGAAGATGCTTCATCAAACATCGTGGAAGAACCTTTCAAGCCATCAGAGAGAGCTTCCAGTGAAGGTTTTGCAAAGGTAACTGATTCCTTTTTTTTTTCTGATATAGTGATACTTACCCTCTCTGTGCTGTGTGTGTCTGCAGCTTTAGTCTTGCCTGTGCTCTGCTCCCAGTGGTACTCACACAGTCCTCTCCACTGCAGCAAGGAGCTGATGAAACACCAAGCAAACACGCTCACAGCTCCGAAGAGGATCTGCACCACATCCCAGGAGCGAAAACTCACAAACGAGACGCTTGCATCAAACTGCACCATCTCGGTTGCCAGCTCTGCTTTTCCAGAAGCTCACGAGACGCCAGTTTCATAAAAAATACCTACTTGCACAAATTAATTGGAGAACATGAGGCTAAAATAGCCTTGATGCCAGGTACGATATTCATAGAATCATAGAACAACCAGGTTGGAAGGGACTCACTGCATCATCTAGTCCAACCATTCCTATCAAACACTAAACCAAGTCCCTCAAGACCTCATCCACCCGTGCCTTAAACACCTCCAGGGAAGGTGAATCAACCACCTCCCTGGGCAGCCTATTCCAATGCCCAATGACCCTCTGTGTGAAAAACTTCCTCCTAATGTCCACCCAAAATCTCCCCTGGTGGAGCTTGAGGCCATTCCCTCTCATCCTGTCCTCTGTCCCTTGGGAGAAGAGCCCAGCTCCCTCCTTTCCACAACCTCCTCTCAGGTAGTTGTAGAGAGTAATGAGGTCTCCCTTCAGACTCCTCTTCTCCAGGATAAACATCCCCAGCTCTCTCAGCCGCTCCTCATAGGGCCTGTTCTCCAACCCCTTCTCCAGCTTTGTTGCTCTTCTCTGGACTCGCTCCAGAGCCTCAACATCCTTCTTGTGCTGAGGGGCCCAGAACTGAACACAGGATTCGAGGAGTGGCCTCACCAGTGCTGAGTCCAGAGGGAGAAGAACCTCCCTGGCCCTGCTGGTCACACCGTTTCTGATCCCAGTCAAGATGCCATTGGCCTTCTTGGCCACCTGGGCACACTGCTGGCTCATGATCAGTCGGCTGTCGACCAACACCCCCAGGTCCCTCTCCTCCTGGCAGTTTTCCATCCAGGCGAAAGCTTTGAGCGCCAGCTTTGCTGGTTTAGGTTTGTTGGTGGTGCGTGAAGCAGTTAGGACCTTCTAACATGTGTAATTGGTGTGCAGTTCAAACAGATGCTGAAGTCGACAAAATTGAGCTGGAGATTCAGGCAGGATCCAAAGCAGCTTCCAAAATCATTCACGTGGTGAACTCTGAGTCCGAGGAAGAAGGCGAGTCCTCTCCATATGAGGAGATTCAAGCTAAACTCAAGAAGATCCTGGGCATTGAAAATGTGTTCAAGGTAAGAGACTTTGAGCGTTGGAGGGAGGGGGATATTTTCCAATAAAGGAAATCAAAAGTTTGGGGTTCAGGGTGGCAACTGGCACCTTTCAAACTGCCTCCATCCTCGATTCCCTGTGCCAGTGCCACATCTGGAGGGACTGATCCTACTGGGTGCATCCAGCTAGGGCGGCTCCTTCATGCTAGAGTAGACTTGAGCTGGGGAGGCTGAATCTAAGGGAGTTCTGTAGCTCCTGCAGGGAAGTTTTTGTTCTTTGAAAAGCTACAGTGAGCGGCTTCTCCGAACAGCCAGAGGAGTCTTACTTTCTAGCTACAGCACCAGCTGCATCCCCTCTTTTGCACTTCTCTTTGCCATGATTTTGCAGGTCGCAAACAAAACGCGACACCAGAAGAAGCAGCCTTCTAGGAAAGGGACCACTACGCTAGCAGAGCTCGACGCGGACCCCGAAGCGAAAAAACCCTCCAGCTCCTCTTCCGCCTCCTCCGCTTCCTCGTCGTCTGCTGCGTCTCCTGATCCTAAAAGGGCTGCGGGTGAAGATGAGGATGGTCAAGAGAAGCAAGCGAGGAACAAAGATGAGAGCAGCAGCAGCAGCAGCAAGGATAGCAAGGACAGCAGCAAGGATAGAAAGGACAGCAGCAAGGATAGCAAGGACAGCAGCAGCAGCAAGGACAGTAGCAGTAGGAGCAGTAGCAGCAGCAGCAAAGGCAGCAGCAGTAGTAAGAGGAGCAGTAGCAGCAGGAGCAGCAGTAGTAGGAGCAGTAGAAGCAGTAGCAGCAGCAGCAGGAGCAGCAGTAGTAGAAGAAGCAGCAGCAGTAGAAGTAGCAGCAGCAGCAGTAGGAGCAGTAGCAGCAGCAGCAGTAGGAGCAGTAGCAGCAGCAGCAGTAGGAGCAGTAGCAGCAGCAGCAGGAGCAGTAGTAGTAGAAGCAGTAGCAGCAGCAGCAGCGGAAAATCATCGCATCACCATAGCCACAGGCATCACTCAAGCCATCTTAACGACAGCAGCAGCAGCCAGTCATCGAGCCACCACCACAGCCATGAGCATCATGCGAGTCATCAGGAGAGTGACAGCAGCAGCAGCAGCGGCGCATCTTCCAAATTCTGGGTAACTTCGCCAGTAAACTTGCTAATGGTTGTAAATGACATTCCTGAGGGCAGATGGCATCGTGAATCAGGAAATTATGTTTGATGGGAATGGTTGGACTCGATGATCCGATGGGTCTCTTCCAACCTGGTTGTTCTATGATTCTACAATTCTATGATTCTATGACGCAGTCGATTTTATAAACGCAAATTTGGGGCATTTATTCCGCAAGCACACCTGCCCTCGTTGGCTGCAATGTCTGCTTCAAAGCGTCTCAAAAGTTTTGACAAGTTTTTAAAAACTTTTGTTATAGGGAGAGAACAATCTTTTTGCCAATTTAATACTGTCTATCAATATACATTGCATGCTTCTATCTTAATTTTGCAGTAGGAGCATTGAGGTAGTATATAAACTACCTCAAGTCTTGCATTCTGTGATTGTGACCGAGCATACAGAATTATGCATGAATGATAATTAGCAAAATCCTTACTTAATTCCCAGTGCTTAGATCTCAATGCAACTGCAGCATTTCTGTTCTTGTGAGGCTTCTAATCTTCTTGGTTTTATCGTTTTTCAAAGGACGAAAGTGAGATTTATCGGTATCGCTTTAAGTCAGCGCATAGACAAGAGGTGAGTTTTCCTTTTCTCAGTGAAAAGAAAGGGTCATTAGGCACTGGAACAGGTTCCCCAGGGAGAGGGTTGACTCACCTTCCCTGGAGGTGTTTAAGGTGCGAGTGGATGAGGTACCGAGGGGCATAGTTTAGAGATTGGTGGGAATGGTTGGACTCGATGATCTGGTGGGTCTCTTCCAACCTGGTGATTCTGTGTCTTCTCCAATCTTAATGATTCCATCATTCTATGTACTAAGCAGGACAAGGTGTGTTTTGAAGTCCTTGAGCTGCTCAGGGTTGGAAGGCAAGGTTACCAACACCGAGTGCTGTGATGGAGAGGATTCTGCAGCATTGCCTTGTGCAGTTTCCTCAAACCTGCTTTTAAGTTACTGTCCTGAGCACGATGTCTTTTCTTCTTGCAGTTCCCAAAAAGGAGACCACCAGCTGACCAACTCATTGGCACACCCTCCTCTACCAGATCCAGTCATGCCTCCTCCCAAGATGCTTCCCGGGTTAGTTGCATCATTTTAAGGGTTTTTTGGCAGCTTGGAAGAATGGCAGAGGGACTGTGTGCCTGCAGTAGTTGTATATGGTTGGACTCGATGATCCGATGGGTCCCTTCCAACCTGGTGATTCTATGATTCTATATTTCTACGATGTTGAAGACAACATCCAGGATTATATTTTGTGTCAGGATGGTGTGCACACAGTAAACCTGCTCGTGCCACAGAGACAGAATTAAAACCCAGCAGAGCAACCTGACACACAAACAGGAGGACACCAGCTGGGGGATGTTCTTGGTGTGAGGAGGAGGAGAGATGAGTAGAACTGACAGCTGATGTCCAATTGAGCCCCTTTCTTTCACTCACAGGCAAATTCGTGGGTATTAACAATGAAGCCCAAAGCATAAAGTCACTATTGTGTCCTAAAGGGTCATTGGGCAGTGGAATAGGCTGCCCAGGGAGGTGGTGGATTCACCTTCGCTCGAGGTGTTTAAGGGATGAGTAGATGAGGTGCTGAGGGACATGGTTTAGTGTTTGATAGGAATGGTTGGACTCGATGATCCGGTGGGTCTCTTCCAACCTGGTTGTTCTATCATTCTATGATTCTATGAATATTTCCATGGTATCAGCCGTAGCTCAGGAAATGGCACAAATTTTCACTTACATAAAATACAGTAATAAAATCCATCTGAGCTTGCAGAGGTGCACATGTGGTACATATGCTGGTATATATTTACACTCCAGTTGCTTATTTTCCATTTATCCATTGAGATCCTGCATCTAAAATGTTCCATGGTAACTCATAACAATATTCTTTGCTCACTTTCCCCCCTTCTTCTTAGCCTAAGTTTTTGGGAGATGCTAAACCACCAGTACTGGCTGCTTTCCTTCACGGCATTCGTAACGACAAGAAGATAGGAGGCCTCCAGTTCGTGGTGTACGCTGATATCGACTCCGTCAAGCCCCGGGTGCAGGTCTTTGTATCAAACCTCACCGATTCAAGCAAGTGGAAGCTCTGCGCCGATGCTTCCGTCCTCAACGCTCACAAGGCAGCGGTAAGGCTCACGAATCAGAGACCCATAGAATGGTTTGAGTTGGAAGGGACATTGAAGATCATCCAGTTGCAACTCCCTGTCATGGGCAGGGACACCTCCCACTGGATCAGGGGCTCCAAGCCCCATCCAACTTGACCTTGAACCCCTCCAGGGATGGGGCAGCCACCACTGCTCTGGGCAACCTGGGCCAGGGCCTCCCCACCCTCATCATGAAGAAGTTCCTCCTTATGTCTAATCTAAAACTGCCCCTCTCCAGGAGTTAAGAGTTAACTAGTTAAATAGAGCTGTAGACATCACAGCAAACCCATGGCTTAAAGATGTGCCATTTCTCTCTCCGTTATAGGCTTACCTGAAATGGGGCCGGAATTGCCAGGACTACAAGATTTCGACTGAGCTGGTCACCGGGCGGTTTGCTGCCCACCCTGCTGCACAAGTGAAAGTGGAGTGGCCGAAAGTCCCTTCAAGCATCAGATCCATAGTGGACTGGTGAGGGTTTTGTCTTTAGTGATGCTCATTCATAGCATCATAGAATCACCAGGTTGGAAGAGACCTACCGGATCATCGAGTCCAACCATTCCTATCAAACACTAAACCATGTCCCTCAGCACCTCATCCATCAATTCCTTAAACACCTTCAGGGAAGATGACTCAACCACCAAACTGGGCAGCTTGTTCCAGTGCCCAATGACCCTTCCAGTGAAGAATTTTTCCTTTATGTTGAGCCTGAACCTCCCCTGGTGGAGCTTGAGGCCATTCCCTCTTGTCCTGTCCCCTGTCACTAGAGAGAAGAGCCCAACTCCCTCTTCTCCACAACCTCCCTTCACATAGTTGTAGAGAGCAATGAGGTCTCCTCTCAGCCTCCTCTTCTCCATGATAAACACCCCCAGCTCTCTCAGCCATTCCTCATAAGACCTGTTCTCCAGACCCTTCACCAGATTCATGATATTCATGATATTGATAAGCTGACTAAGATCAGCATCCACCCATGAGGTTCTGGTGGTTAAGTACCAGCTGTTATTACACTGGCTGATCTGTCCGAGTGCTACCTTTGGACACAAAAGCCGAGTGGGAGATCGTAGCCCTCGTATCGTTAAGTGCCATAGGTCTTTATACTCAACATAATTGTTTGATAGGAGTGGTTGGACTCAATGATCTGATGGGTCTCTTCCAACCTGGTTGTTCTATGATTCTGTGATTCTATGATTCTATAATTACTGACAAGTGAGGAACAGATCCTTCCTTCCACTGAATGCTTGATCAACAAAGCAGGGAGTGGTCATGGAGACTTAACCAGAGACCCTGAAGACTCTGTATGCTGCTTGCACACTGATGTGAGAAAGTGTGGCTAGTGCTGCTTTTTGCTTCCCTTCACTGAATCTTTCTGATTTGTATTTCTGAAGGTTTTACAAGTTTGTCCCTGGGGCCGCCTTCATGCTGGGCTTCTCTGAAAAACCGGACAAGAATCCTTCTCAACAAGCCAAGGTGATAGTGGCTCTAACTTCTCCAAGGACGTGCGACGTTGTTATCAAGCTTCCTGATGTAAGTATGAAATATTCATAGAATCACCAGGTTGGGAGAGACCCATTGGATCATCGAGTCCAACCATTCCTATCAAACACTAACCCATGTCCCTCAGGACCTCGTCTACTCGTCCCTTAAACACCTCCAGGGAAGGTGATTCAACCCCCTCCCTGGGCAGCCTGTTCCAATGCCCAATGACCCTTTCTGTGAAAAATATTATTCTCTCCTATATTTTTGTAGCATAAAAGTGAAGCTGTTTTAGTTACAGTGCATCAATTCTGAGAACGAAAAATTAATTAAGCATCAATTTGGGTGCGAAAATGATGGAAAAAAAGTTCTGTCTCTTTTCAATCTTTTTATATTATATCCAAGAATATTCATAGATTGATTTTTGTTCATGGAAGTGGAGTGTGATGTACTCATAATGGTGTGAGTTTGATCTGTAGTAGCATCATAAGCGTTCACCTAACAACACGTGAAGGGGAGTAATTAGTTCTCCCAAGTAATACCTGAATGATGGCCACACCAGGAAAAAAAGCTGTAAGCAGAAAGAAAAATACTCGTGGAGACTGAGTCAGATGAGTTTTGTTTGTATAAGGTCTTTATCAACCAGAGAAGAAGAAATTGAAATCAATTTTTTTCACGGAAAGGGTCATTGGGCACTGGCAGAGGCTGCCCAGGGAGGGGGTTGATTCACCTTCCCTGGAGGTGTTTAAGGGACAAGTGGACGAGATCCTGAGGGACATGGTTTAGCGTTTGATAGGAATGGTTGGACTCGATGATCTGGTGGGTCCCTTCCAACCTGGTTGTTCTATGATTCTATGAAATTCCAAACAGAAGAAAAAGCTGATCTCGGCTGCTTGCTGGGAATACCTGCCACCACTGCCTTCTGAATGTGCTCTTGAATTCTTTTTCAGATGATCCTCTACGAAAAAGCCATGAGGCTCCCCGTGTCCCTCCCCGTAGGTCCGAGGATACCGGCTTCCGAGCTGAAGCCTCCCATCTGGAATGTCTTTGCCGAAGCCCCCTCTGCTGTGCTTGAGAATCTGAAAGGTCAGAGTCTAACTGGGTTCAGCGGCACAACATCCTCAGGCTCCCAAATTACTGGGGCATCTTCTGAGTTTTTGTGGGACTATAGAATCATAGAATCACCAGGTTGGAAGAGACCCACCGGATCATCAAGTCCAATCATTATCTCCAGTTAATTAGGAAATGTGCTGTAATAATGTGACGATGCTTCGCTGGGACACGTCACTGTGCGTATAGTACAAAAATCATCAGCATTTCAGGGATCAAGATACCAATTATCTGAATTGATAACACTGAAGCATTCCAACCAATATTTTTTGCCATAGAGAGTATTTTCCATGCCTTTTTTAGAAATTATGGGTGCTCAGTAGCCAAAATTCCCCCCAATCCACAAAAAATATCACGTAGTGGGGGGAAAAAATAAAGCTAATATAGCATAGCCCTAAAATTAAAATATGCCATTTAGTGATGCTCTTTTATGGACAAGCAAATGCTCACTGGCTTCTTATTTAACCAGCTTCCTGCTCGGTTTCCCATGACAAGATCACAACCTTTAATGAAGTGAAGTTTAACTACACGATGCCGGCAAACTGCTTCCACATCTTGGCGCAGGACTGCAGCCCGGACCTTAAGTTCCTGGTGATGATGCGCCGTGCTGACGATGC
This sequence comes from Coccyzus lansbergi, assembly GCA_033558105.1. Taxonomy (NCBI): domain Eukaryota; kingdom Metazoa; phylum Chordata; class Aves; order Cuculiformes; family Coccyzidae; genus Coccyzus; species Coccyzus lansbergi. The sequence continues at coordinate 427,085 of JAUMJK010000244.1, forward strand.
TACAGACCTGAAAGCCATCAACATCAAGCTTGGCAGTCAGTAAGTAACCCCTGATGGGATGCCCTCCCTGATCAAGAGCCCCTCCCCAGCTTTCCTGGAGCCCCTTTCAGTCCTGGAAGCTGCTTCAACGTCACCCTAGAGTCTTCTCCGGGCTCAGCAACCCCAGCTCTCTCAGCCTGCCCTCAGAGCAGAGGTGCTCCAGCCCTTGGATCATCTCCATGGCCTCCTCTGGACTAACAGATCCATGTTCTTGCTGTGCTGAGGACTCCAGAACTGGACACGGTGCTCCATGAGGGCTCCATGAGTCCACACTAGCATGAGGGTCTATATCATAGAATCATAGAACAACCAGGTTGGAAGAGACCCATCGGATCTTCTAGTCCAACCATTCCTATCAAACACTAAACCAAGTCCCTCAAGACGTCATCCACACGTGCCTTAAACACCTCCAGGCAAGGTGAATCAACCACCTCCCTGGGCAGCCTATTCCTATATCATCTACATCTAAGTGGAGAGGAGCTTAGATCTGAGCTTCACTGCATGCTCAGCAGCCCACGGGATATCAACATTTCCCTTATTTACTTCCCATGCATATTGAACAGGATGTTGATGATGTTGTCCTGCACCTTAGGTGTAATTTAAGCAGTTGCAATGAGCTTATCCTGTGGCCAGTGATATTTATTGAGCTGGAAAATGCTTTTGTCACCGTCTGCGTGTGACTGTGATATGAACAGGGTGTGACCACTCTTCTCCTCAACAGTGAAATCGATATGCATCCTGCAAGTGGAGAGGTGAAACTGCTCGTGGATGGGGTTGAGAGCACCACGACCAACGTTTCGTACATGTCTGATGGTAAGTGATGCAGCATCTCTTGTTACCTTTTCATGTCTGGTTTTGGAGAAAGAAAGAAAGAAAGAACAGACATACATAACACCTTGAGTCTCTGTGGCTTAGATGCCACAAGAAGGATGTTGAGGCTCTGGAGCGAGTCCAGAGAAGAGCAACGAAGCTGGGGAAGGGGCTGGAGAACAAGAGGAGCGGCTGAGAGAGCTGGGGGTGTTTAGCCTGGAGAGGAGGAGGCTGAGAGGGGACCTCATTGCTCTCTACAACAGCCTGCAGGGAGGTTGTGGAGAGGAGGGAGCTGGTTTTTGCTATTGCTTTGCTTTGTTTTCTTCTAGGTGCTGCTCTGTGGATCCACAGTGAAAAGCAAGGGCTTGTACTTGCTGCCCCAGCCTACGGCATTGACAAATTGTACTTTGATGGATACACATTCAGGGTATCGTTCTTCCTCTTCATAAGCTTGGGAATAGAGACATTAGAGGGGTTGGGAATTGGATATGGAGTGTGGGACACTGAGCCAGCAGGGACATCTCCCACTGGATCAGGGGCTCCAAGCCTCATCCAACCTGCCCTTGAACCCCTGCAGGGATGGGGCAACCATCCTCGTAGGAGAACATTTCTTCCTAAGACTTCATCTAAATCTTCCCTCTTTCAGCTTTAAAACATCCGTCTGACAAAAGCTTTGACATATTCATAGCCTCTTCTCCCAAGGGACAGGGGACAGGACAAGAGGGAATGGCCCCAAGCTCCACCAGGGGAGGTTCAGGATGGACATTAGGAGGAAGTTTTTCACACAAAGGGTCATTGGGCACTGGCAGAGGCTGCCCAGGGGGGTGGTTGATTCACCTTCCCTGGAGGTGTTTAAGGGACGGGTGGGTGAGGAGCTGAGGGACATGGTTTAGTGTTTAATAGGAATGGTTGGACTCAATGATCCGATGGATCTCCTCGCACAGCAAAAATCTTTTCCACATGTATCACTTTTATAACTTGAAATGATTTTGGTTTTTTTTTTCCCCCTCAAAGATTCAAGTCGCTTTATGGATGGCAGGGAAAACGTGTGGAATATGTGGAAAATACGACGCAGAATGTCAACAGGAATATCGGATGCCCAATGGGTACCTGGCTAAAGACGCAAGGAGCTTTGGGCATTCTTGGCTTTTGGAAGAGAAGCCTTGTAGAGGAGGTATGCAAACTCTAATGATCTATGGTTGGACTTGATGATCCGATGGGTCTCTTCCAACCTGGTGATTCTATGATTCTATGATTCTAATATATTGTTGCTGTGGTTGTTTAGAAAATGTAGAAAGTGTTCAGGAAATTTTAAATCCATAAGCATTTTGGGGGAAAAAATAGCCTTTAGAAAGCTGAAACGAACAAGTCAATTGGAAGTAAGTAGCCTTGCTGAAACAAAAATCTTCGTTTGAAGTGGTTTAGAAGATCAGAAAAGAGACTAAATTCACACAGATGCTCTGATTTAAGCACAACAGCATTTTCTCGACCTCGATTTCCATCGAAGAAGCAGATGGAGACTAGATTTATTACCCTGCTTGACCACCTGCTTTCTGAACCAGTGCAACCTGTCGAGCAAAGCATTCGAGCCCCACGTGAAGTTCCAGAGGCTTAATTATATGGTCGAAATAGAAAAAGCTGCATTGTGTTTGGGTAGATTAGGATCTTCCAGCGTGCTCGGTGCTGTCAGCTGAGTTATGATGCAACAGCTGAAAGATGTGGGCATCTAACTTGCTGTAGGTGGTTACGGAGTCCACTTGCACGTATTTTGATAGGAACGGTTGGACTCAATGATCCGGTGGGTCTCTTCCAACCTGGTGATTCTATGATTCTATACACAATAACATTCGCATGGCTGGTGGTCATCACGTATTGTGTTTTCATTTAATGTGATGGAAATGGCTGGAATTTTAGTAAATAAAGTTTAGTTAGGAATAAATCACGGTCTCTTTAGTGTCACACTCCCAGGACAAGCAGTTGTAAGTGTGTTTAAAACGAGGTGGATATTTCTGGCCAAAGCAGGTGAAGAGTCTGGAGAACAGACCTTATGAGGAGTCTGAGGGGAGACCTCATTACTCTCTACAACTACCTGAAAGGAGGTTGTAGAGAGGAGGGAACTGGGCTCTTCTCCCAGGTGACAGGGGACAGGACGAGAGGGAATGGCCTCAAGCTCCACCAGGGGAGATTTAGGCTACAGATTAGGAGCAAGTTTTTCACAGAAAGGGTCATTTGGCACTGGCAGAAGCTGCTCAGGGAGGTGGTTGATTCACCTTCCCTGGAGGTGTTTAAGGGACAGGTGGACGAGGTGTTCATGGACATGGTTTAGTGTTTGACAGGAATGGTTGGACTCCATGATCCGGCGGGTCTCTTCCAACCTGGTTGTTCTATGATTCTATGATTCTATGAAGCAGTGACTTTTGGTCTCTCTCTGCAGCAATTTTGAGTCACATAACAGACTAATAGTGTAACTTTTCAGTGCTTATTATAATTTATTCAGAAATCTCCTCTTTCTCCCCACTGCTCAATACTTAAAGCATTCAAATGGGAGTTTTCTGTGAGCCATTTGCAAATATTTATTACAAAGTCTATCAGGCTGTTTCTGTGCTTATCTAGAAACGAACAAGTTGGGTTTGGGATTAATTTCCCATAGCTCCACACCTAACTCGCTGATTTGAGAACTTTACCTGTCAAGGATGCTGATCTACTCATGATCAAGATATAGTCATAGAACCATAGAATCATAGAACAACCAGTTTGGAAGAGACCCATCGGATCATCGAGTCCAACCATAAATTGGACTCCAACTTATAAGTCCAACCATCAAGTCCTCCTAGAGGAAAGCTGTTTGCAGACTGGCAGATGAGTCAGTCTGGAGAGACCTGGAGGTTTTGTCCATAAGGACCTCAACGATCACCAATAGTTGTTTTGCAGCTTGCAAACTGCGGCGCTCATTCGTGAAGCTGGAGAAGACCGTGCAGCTTGCGGGCGTGGAGTCCAAGTGCTATTCTACAGAGCCCGTGCTGCGCTGTATGAAAGGATGCTCCCCCACCAAGACTACTCCAGTCACTGTTGGTTTCCACTGCCTCCCAGCTGGTAAGCAAACACAGATCCTACCGCACAAAAATCAAAATAGATTGTGACTCAGTTATTCCACTTGTAATGAATGAAAAATCTAACATTCAGGTACAAAGGAGGTTGTAGAGAGGAGGGAGCTGGGCTCTTCTCCCAAGGGACAGGGGACAGGACAAGAGGGAATGGCCTCAAGCTCCACCAGGAGAGGTTTAGGCTGGACATTAGGAAGAAATTTTTCCCAGAAAGGGTCATTGGGCAGTGGAAAAGGCTGCCCAGGGAGGGGGTAGATTCACCTTCCCTGGAGGACTTTAAGGCACGGGTGGACGAGGTGCTGAGGGACATGGTTTAGTGTTCGATAGGAATAGGTGGACTCGATGATCTGATGGATCTCTTCCAACCTGGTTGTTCTATCAGCCAGTGATAGGGGTTTGGTACTGGATTGGCTTAAAGCTGCCTTCCAACCCAACCCGTTCTATGACACATGATAAATTCATGTCTGTTCTCCAAGTTGGTCTTTCCTTAAAGAACACAACATCGTTTCCTAAATCCATTATTAATAAAAGTCTTCATGAAAGTAGTAGCTTTCAATGTAGAACTGGCTTATTAAGAGACTTTTCTGGAACATCACTGTGTGACTTGGAGAAATCATAGAACAACGAGGTTGGATGAGAGACCCATCGGATCATCGAGTCCAACCATTCCTATCAAACACTAAACCAACACAAGCTAGTGAGGGGAAGCCAAGTCTGTAATTAATGCCTCGTGCTTGGTAAATGTTGTATTCTGCAAAACTGCTCCTGAAACCGATTGTTTGCTTTTCATTTCTTGTTTCCCCATCAGATTCAGCTACCAGCCTGACGGACAAACAGACAAAGTTCGACCAGAAGTCAGAGGACATGCAGGACACTGTTGATGCACACATAGCTTGTTCCTGTGAGAACGAGGACTGCAGCGCGTGAGGCTGCATGTTGCAGGAGAAAACAGAAACACGTTCATGTTTTTATTGTTGTGGTGGAAGAAAACTCAAGGAATAATAGAGATGCTAAATTAAGTGTTGAAGGACGCGCGGAAGCTTCCCAAGTAATTTAAAGTATTAAACTTTATTATTGTAGAAACGGTTATGATTGTCCAGAAATATCTGATTTCTTAATAAATCCATGCATGGAGTAATTGATGAAGCCTTCCTTATTTCTCTGGTCACGGAAAAAGAAGGTCTGAGTTGCTTCTCACCCCAATTTCACAGACTTATTGAGACTGTGAGGCTTCTGTGCCCCAGACACGTGTCTATGTTGGGCCCCATCAGGGACACGCAAGTCTTATGAGGAGCAGAGGAAGAAATTGGGTTTGTTTATCCTAGAGAAGAGGAGGCTGAGGAGAGATTTTATCACTGTCTACAACTCTCTGAAATGAGGACGTAGAGGGGTGGGTGTTGGTTTCTTCTCCCAAGTGACAGGGTGAGAGGGAATGGCCTCAAGCTGCACCAGTGGAGGTTCAGATTAGACATTAAGACAATCTTCTTCACTGAAAGGGTTCACAGGCACTGGAATAGGTGCTCAGGGAGGTGGTGGAGTCCCCATCCCTGGAGGTATTTAAAAGATGGGTAGATTTCACCTTCCCTGGAGGTGTTTAAGGGACGGGTGGACGAGGTGCTGAGGGACATGGTTTAGTGTTTGATGGGAATGGTTGGACTCAATGATCCAATGGGTCTCTTCCAACTTGGTGATTCTATGATTCTATGAAGTGCTTAGGGATATGATTTAGTAGTGGGCAAGTATGGTTGGACTTGATGATCTCAAAGGTCTTTTCCAATCTAGGGATTCTATGGTTCTATGACATGGGTTGGGTAGCTATCGGCTCCTGCTTATTTCTCCTAGGGTTTTCTTCTCTGGTGCTGGGATCCTGTGCCCCCAACACAGGAACTAATCACTTCTGTGGGATGCAGCACCTTGCACAGGAGTAATATGTTTGATGGGAATGGCTGGACTTGATGATCTGGAGGGTCTCTTCCAACCTGGTTATTCTATGATTCTATGAATATAGACAACGTGCTCCATAATAACTCAGCGTTGTACCAGTGCTGCCGTAGGGAATAGCGAGATCAAGGAATGAGCCTGAATCTCTAGCAGGATAAAACTTCTCTGAGGGAGTCGAGAAGATGCCAAGAGTCCAGAGAAGAGTGACGAAGCTGGGGAAGGGGCTGGAGAACAGGCCCTATGAGGAGCGGCTGAGAGAGCTGGGGGTGTTTATCCTGGAGAAGAGGAGGCTGAGAGGAGACCTCATTACTCTCTACAACTACCTGAAAGGAGGTTGTGGAGAGGAGGGAGCTGGGCTCTTCTCCCAAGTGACAGGGGACAGGACAAGAGGGAATGGCCTCAAGCTCCGCCAGGGGAGATTTAGGCTGGAGATTAGGAGGAAGTTCTTCACGGAAAGGGTCATTGGGCATTGGAATAGGCTGCCCAGGGAGGTGGTTGATTCACCTTCCCTGGAGGTGTTTAAGGCACAGGTGGATGAGGTCTTGAGGGACTTGGTTTAATGTTTGATAGGAATGGTTGGACTAGAAGATCCGGTGGGTCCCTTCCAACCTGGTTGTTCTATGATTCTATTGTATGTTATGTTCCTGATGCACTTCATGCAGAAGCTAGTGTGAATCTTGTGTCTTTGGACAGGACGTGGTGGAGTTACTCTGATACTCCATCAGCCAAAGGGCTGGAAGCAGAGCCCGACTTGGCACTCTGGGTGAGATGTTCCAGCCTCCGTGGCCAGCACTAGCCATCAGCAGCAGGTGGGCTCTGTCTCCTGTGACCCGCTACAGGTCTGCGTGGGCACAACAAGGATGGGCTCATCTACCATGAGTGCTGGAACCCAAAGGCTTTCAGCAGATGGAGAAGATGTTTTCTGCTGGCCCCTAAGGCTGTGCTTGCAGGCTGAGTATTGCCTTAGGAGGTGGTGTAGACATAACCATCAATGTCAATGAGATTTTTCGCAGCCAAAGTCATTAGAAGCTTTGCACAAATTTCAGTAGAAATGTTACTGTACTTGAAGTTTATCTGCCTTCCCTCCTCAGTGCTCTCCCACTTAGCTGTTTTGTTCCTGGCTGAGCACAAATTCCTTTCTGAGGCTGAAGTTTGTTGATTCAAAGCAGAATGTGACCTTTAGTGTTTGATAGAAATGGTTGGACTCGATGATCTGGTGGGTCTCTTCCAACCTGGTTGTTCTATGATTCTATGATTCTTACTGAAATGTTAAAAACTGAGTAAATTCATTAAATTAGTTAAAAGAGAAGCAAGCTACTTGGCTCTTAAAATGAGTAGGAGCAATGAAGTAAAACAGCCCTTACCTACAACCCTCCCAGGAGGGGAGAGGCCACCATGGGCTGGTTTTTGAAAACATTTGAGAAGTATTCTGTAAAAATTTTTACAGAAAGGGTCATTGGGCATTGGAACAGGCTGCCCAGGGAGGTGGTTGAGTCACATTCCCTGGAGGAGTTTAAGGGACAGGTAGACAAGGTCCTGAGGGACATGGTTTAGAGTTAGGTGGAAATGGTTGGACTCGATGATCTGGTGGGTCTCTTCCAACCTGGAGATTCTATGATTCTATGTAATGATTTCATTTCATATTCTCTAGCCCTTTGATCTCTTCAGTGGAAGCACATAGGTGAAGTTTATTTCTTGGATGTGAGGATTTTAGCTTAGAAAGGTGATGTCTTCAGTACCAAAAGGAATGTGTTTGAAAGGCAGGCACAGCTAAGCAGTTACACGCAGTCCTCGTGGCTCTTTGAGCTGCAAAGGAATGGGGAGCGGAGGGCAGGCAGGGCTTGGGGGCTACCTGGCAGCAGCAAGCAGTGAGCTGCTGGGTTTGCTGCTCACCTGGGAGTAATGCAGAGCAGCGCAGGGAAGCACAGGCTTCTGTGTAACACCTGAGGCTGAATCCAGCAGAAGCTGGAGTGTTGCGTGACCTGTGGAGCTCTGCTCCAGACTCTGGTATGAGCCTCCAGCTCCGGTGGGGCCAGCCTTGGGGGCTTCTCTCTTCTCAGACAGCTGAGGCTGGAGCATAGATTTTGGAAAGTCTGGTCTTCCAGCCCCCGTGTTCAGGTGTGATGAGCTCAGCCCTGGCAGGAGACCCACAGGTGAGCATCGCCCAAGCATGGAGGCAGCTGGAGCAGCCATGGCACTGCAGGGGGATGAGGGCTGTGGGCATCCACCTCCCAATGGGCTAGCGGGGGGGGGTGCTCAGACAGCCTCTGGCCCTCTCCATTGAGGAGAGAGCTAAGCACAGCTAGAAGAAAATGCTGTCCAGGACAGGTCTTGGGCACAGGGAAGTTGTTCATCACCTTCACAGTCTTCTAAGGGTTTGGTTTCCCCCCTTCTCTTTTTCATTCAGGTTTTATCCACGGGTGAAACATGAAGCGTGAAAGGTTTGTGAGCCTATGGGGACTCAGGCTGGGACTTGAAATCGTTCGTGATGTACTGGATACATGATCTAGAAAATGAGAGGGTTCAGTTCTATAAAGAAACACCCAAAAGCAAAACCCACACCCACCTAGAGGAGAAGCCCAGATGTTCCCACCCTGTGGGATGAGTGGGGGTGCAGTGCTTGCTACCCAAAGCTGGGGTGAGCTGGGATGTGGTGGACACTCTGCAAGCCCCGGGCTGGGGTTCTGGGGAGATCCTGCCCTTGTAGCCAGGTCCAACCCATATGGTTCCCTGGGAGGAACCTCATTTTGAGGAGTGTGACCGTTTGCGGTGTGACTGTTATAGTGTGGTGTCTTAGCAATATCATAGAATCACAGAATGGTTTGGGTTGGAAGGGACCTCCAAGCCCATCCAATCCCACCCCTGACGTGGGCAGGGACACCTCCCACTGGATCAGGGGCTCCAAGCCCCATCCAAGCTGGCCTTGAACCCCTCCAGGGATGAGGCAGCCACCTCTGCTCTGGGCAACCTGGACCAGGGCCTCTCCTCCCTCACAGCAAAACATTCCTTCCTAAAATCCCATCTGAGTCTCCCCTCTTTCAGCTTAAAATCTCTCTCCCTCATCCTATCCCTGCCCTCCCTGATCCAGAGCCCCTCCCCAGCTTTCCTGGAGCCCCTTTCAGCTCTCAAAGCTGCTCCAAGGTCTCCCTGGACCTCCTTTTCTCCAGGCTGAACAACTCCAACTCTCAAGCTTGTCCTCATCCAGGAGGTTCTCCAGCCCTCAGATCATCTTTATGGCCTCCTCTGCACTCACTCCAACAGATCCATGTCCTTCCCGTGCTGAGAACTCCAGAATTGAATATAGGACTCCAGGTGAGGTGTCACCAGAGTAAGTAAAGGGGCAGAATCTCCTCCCTCATCTTGCTGGTCCCACTGCTCTGGATGCAGCCCAGGATTGTGAAAGTGATGGATATATTAACCCCTTAAGGGAAGGTAAGTGAGAGAAGCAGAAGCATCAGTGAGGCTCATCCATAGCCTTTGTGACAGTGCTGGTGGTACCGGGTGATGTCCCTGTCCCCAGAGAGCTGCACTGTGGGTGACAGGATCGTTGTGGTGTCACAGGGATGCTGCCCAGGGATTTTGCACAATCCCTCTGGGGCACTATCAGTTAGATAAGCTGTGCCGTGTGGTCAGGTCAGGATAACCTGGACAAAGTCAGCAAGGGCTGCAATAACACCAGGCGCTTCCAGTGAATAAGGATAATGAGAAATTTTACTTACAAAATAAATAGTTCAGCTTTAACAACATTTTAATGCTTTTAAGCTCTTGCTTCCAAAGGTAGTTCCAGCGTGTTCAGTCGGTGAAATAAGAACAAAAGCACTTGTGATGGTTTTGGCATCCGACAACTTGTCCCCGACCCCCTCTCCCTCAAAGCGGTTGAGTGGTTGATAAAAAGTTAATAACTCAGCAACATTCCCCGTGCCTGTTAATAATTCTTCTATAAAAGCTGCGCATTTTCCCCTGACATCTCTAGTCGCTTTGGGCATGAAGGGACTCATCCTGGCCCTGGTGCTCGCCCTTGTGGGTAAGTCGAAGCTTTACAGCATTGATGAACCGTGATGGCCACTGTGATCCTAAGAAAACAGCATCTCATTGGGGTATTTGGGGGTATTTACAGCTTCGTTTGCTGAAGATCTTTTATAACTTCAGCTGTAAACTCGTGGATGTCTGTGCCTAAGCTTAGCAGGAGGGGAAAAGTGAAGCAAGCAGCAGGTAGCAAGAAGGGATGGTTCGGACTTGGTGTCCCAGAAGTGTGGGGAGCACCTTGGAAAGCCCATTAGTGCTGTTTGCCAACCATTCTCACTGTATGAATGAATAGTAAAGGATCCACAGGGATGGGGGATTCTCATGCATCCTTCTCTTTCCTCCCACACAGGGGCCCAGAAGCAAGACCTCGGTAAGTGTTTGTTGTGCAATGAATCATTACAAATAGATTGCCTTTGTTAAAGGGTCAGTGCTTTTTCTGTCATACTAAGACAACTCTGCTGATATATGTAAATTGTTAACTTGTCTGATCTCGTAGATCCCCAAGATCTGTAGCATTTGCTAGGGGAATATGTCTTCTGAGAAGTGAATAGGAAAAGAAAGGATTAGTTTAATTCCGGCAGTGAACAGTGTGGGGTGCACACCGTTAAAAACACCCTGTGATACCTGTTGGTGTGTGTTGCACATTGTAAAGAGCGTGGATGGTGAACTGCAAAGCCAAAAGCAGAGCAGAGATGATCCCACTGGTGCCACAGCTCAATTCATCTCCTAACTCGCTCTTGCTTACATTTTCCTTTACCCAAACCACGAGGTTTGTGTCAGACTTCAATATTGCTATAACACATAATCAGTATTGACCATTACCATGGTTTAGTGTTTGATAGGAATGGTTGGACTCGACGATCCGGTGGGTCTCTTCCAACCTGGTTGTTCCATGATTCTATGATAAGTGCGTTCCCACTCCCAGACAGCAGCTCCCACACTGCCCTCCCCTATGACTGTGCCTTACCCGCTGCTTGCACCTACTTTCCAACAGTAGCAACCTCACCCTTCTTTGCTGGGATGGTTCTTGTGGGTAATGTCACAAGAGTCACAGCGAAGGAGGTGTTTCTGTTATATTGTTTTTTTCAAAGAACCCATTTTTCATGCTGGCAAGACCTACCTGTATGGCTACGAGAGCATCATCCTTCATGGGCTGCCTGGGAAAGACCTGGCAATGGCCGGGGTGAAGCTGAGCTGCAAGCTGGAGATCAGCCCCGTGTCTGAGAGCGACCACCTTCTCCAGGTAATTGCCACGGAGGTGGGAACCCACCCACCTGGCTGCATCGCGGGGCGACGCTCATTCATACTTCCAGGCTGGTAAAATAAGCAAGAAGATGCAGAGCTTGCACAAAAGCTTAGTGTCCTTCCCAGTGCCAAAACCATAGAATCATAGAACCTAAAGGTTGGAAGAGATCCACCAGATCATCAAGTCCAACCATTCCTAGCAAACACTAAACCATGTCCCTCAGCACCTCGTCCACCCAAACCTTAAACACCTTCAGGGAAGGTGAATCAACCACCTCCCTGGGCAGCCTGTTCCAATGCCCAATGACCCTTTCCATGAAATTTTTTTTTTCCTAATATCCAGTCTGAACCTCCCCTGGTGGAACTTGAGGCCATTCCCTCTCGTCCTGTCACCTGTCCCTTGGGAGAAGAGCCCAGCTCCCTCCTCTCCACAACCTCCACTCAGGTAGTTGGAGAGAGCAATAAGGTCTCCCCTCAGCCTCCTCTTCTTAGGTATTGAATTCAAATGGGAAGAATCCTGATGGTAATGCTTGCGGTTGGCATAATAATATCAGATCTGGAAGCACTGTTACTCATCGAAAAGAATAAATCAAATTGCTTAAAATACTGACATGGAACAAGAGACAGAAAAGAAAGGAGATCTAGGAGACACCATGCTGGGAGAAAGCTGTAAGAGGGCACTTAGTGTTTGTCTGAGTAGTTTACTCAACCTGTAACCCTGTAGGTGTATTACAGGAGCAGCGTGAAAGAATATCACTGAAGGGGTTGTTAGGCAATGGAACAGGCTGCCCAAGGAGGGGGTTGACTCACCTTCCCTGGAGGGGTTTAAGGGACAGGTGGACAAGGTGCTGAGGGACATGGTTTAGTGTTTGATAGGAATGGTTGGACTCGATGATCTGGTGGGTCTCTCCTAACCTGGTGATTCTATGATTCTGCTATCTCTTATAAAACCTTGCTGCAGTGGCAGGCTCTGTGGAACGTTGCTGGAGTTTCTATAACTTCAGCAATTGCAGACAACAGTCTTGGCCAGGATTTAATTTGAGACAAGAGGCAAACCACTCTTGCAGCATTTATTATAAACACCTAAAAGGAAACAAGCTATGAAATACACAGTTTCCCCCTTTTTACTTCCCTGTCCAAGAGTGAGAGGTGCGCATGTATGTGCTTTAGATATGTCTGTGCATGCAAACATCTCCCACTAGGTAGCAGTCAAGGACTTGTGTGCAAGCTTTGCAGCTTAATAAGCTCCAAGTGATGGAAAACCACTTCCAAAGACAGAGATACCAGCTCCCACAGGACCATCTCCCATGGGATGTGCAGTCACCTCCGCTTCCCCAATGCCACGGTCTTTGGCACTCTGGGATCTGCAGCTGAAATCCTGTTGACAGGACAAGAGGGAATGGCCTCAAGTTCCACCAGGGGAAGTTCAGGCTCAACATTAGGAAAAAATTTTTCACAGAAAGGGTTATTGGGCACTGGCAGAAGCTGCTCAGGGAGGTGGTTGAGTCACGTTCCCTGAAGGTGTTTAAGGTTTGGGTGGACGAGGTGCTGAGGGACATGGTTTAGTGTTTGATAGGAATGGTTAGACTCAATGATCCGGTGGGTCTCTTCCAACCTGGTCATTCTGTGATTCTACGAAATTGTCCCCTTGTGTTTGGGGAGCAGCTCTAGTGGTGACTTCGCTGCCTTGTAGACTGAAGGAAGATCTCACTTGGACATCTGGAAAAAACAGGGAAGTATCTTTTCCAAACAGATTGCTGGCAGCCAGTGTTTTGCTCACCCAGCTTCACCACACCCGGTGAAGTTTAGAACACTGCTTGCATGATCTTATTTTTCTGGCAGAAATCCTTCTTGGAAACTCTTTCAAGAACTCTTTCTAGGCCAGCACAAGATTCCAAGGAGGAATTGCTTCCTGTGGTGTTGGACGAGTGGCCTGTGTCCAACCACGGACTTAGAAGTGCCACATTTCTCTCTTACTGCGCTATTTCAAACTGCTGGTGACCAAGCTCCACCAAGGGAGATTTAGGCTGGAGATTAGGAGGAAGTTTTTCATGCAGAGGGTCATTGGGCATTGGAATAAGCTGCCCAGGGAGGTGGTTGAGCTGCCTTCCCTGGAGGTGTTTAAGGCACGGGTGGATAAGGTCTTGAGGGACTTGGTTTAGTGTTTGATAGGAATGGTTGGACTAGAAGATCCGATGGGTCCCTTCCAACCTGGTTGTTCTATGATTCTATGATTCTAAGCTGAACATTCTCCCCATGTTGCTCACAGATTCGATCACCAAAACTGGAAGAATACAATGGCTTCTGGCCCACGGACCCCTTCACCCCGTCTCCGAGGCTCACCGAGACCGTCGCCGCATGTTTAAGCCAAACCTTTAAGTTTGAGTACACGCGGGGAAGGGTTGGAAGTATTTTTGCCCCTGAGGACTGCCCCATCCTGTGCACTAACCTAGTGAGGGGGATTCTGAACATGCTGCAGATAACCATCAAGAAGTCACAAGATGTGTACGAACTACAGGAGGTTTGTTTTTTCCATTCTGATTTCCCTTTTCTTCTCATTTTCCTGTTATATAGTAACTTCCCCATACACACAATTCCCATCCAGCTTTCTATCAGAAATGGTGTGACCAGTAGGTCCAGGGAGGTGATTCTCTCTCTGTACTCAGCACTGGTGAGGCCGCTCCTTGAATCCTGTGTTCAGTTCTGAGCCCCTCACCACAAGAAGGATGTCGAGGCTCTGGAGCGAGTCCAGAGAAGAGCAACAAGGCTGATGAAGGGGCTGGAGAACAGGCCTGATGAGGAGCGGCTGAGAGAGCTGGGGGTGTTTAACCTGGAGAAGAGGAGGCTGAGGGGAGACCTCATTGCTCTCTATAACTACCTGAAAGGAGGTTGTGGAGAGGAGGGAGCTGGGCTCTTCTCCCAAGGGACAGGACGAGAGGGAATTGCCTCAAGTTCTGTCAGGGGAGATTTAGGCTGGAGATTAGGAGGAAGTTTTGCACGGAAAGGGTCATTGGGCATTGGAATAGGCTGCCCAGGGAGGTGGTTGATTCACCTTCCCTGGAGGGGTTTAAGGCGCGGGTGGATGAGGTCCTGAGGGACATGGTTTAGTGTTTGATAGGAATGGTTGGACTCGATGATCCGATGGGTCTCTTCCAACCTGGTTGTTCTATGATTCTATGATTCTATCTACTGCTGTTTCAAGCGGGAAGTTCAGTGTGTTTAAATCACTATCCACAGGCCGGGATCGAAGGCGTCTGCCAAACCAGATACGTTATCCAGGATGACAGCAGGAACAGCCGTGCCACCGTCTCCAAAAGCAAGGACCTGACGGACTGCCAGGACAAAGCTGTGATGGACGTGGGGATGACGTACATCCGCCCCTGTCCCACCTGCCCCCTGGTAAGAGCAGCACGAAGTCCTGCAGCCACCACTCCCAAGCATTCACGCATCACGCCGAGGCTAGCAGGGACGTTGCCTCTGTGCTACCAACCGTTCGTATCTCTGAGTAGGTCTCTTTGCACTTACAGAAAGTTAGAAACATCAAGGGCACAGTGATGTTCACTTACAAGATGAAGTATGACAGCAGTGGGACCCTGATTACGTATGCGACGTCTGAGCAGGTGTACCTGGTCTCCCCCTTCAATGAGCCCAACGGGGTAGCGGTCATGGAGGCGAGGTAGGCACTGAGCTGTGATGATGAGAGCCAGCAGGAGATGCTTCTTCATCTTGCTCTGCAAGTTTGCAGATGACACAAAGCTGTGTGGAATTGTCGATCTGCTGGAGGGTAGGGAGGCTCTGCAAAGGGACCTAAACAGGCTGGACTGCTGGGCAGAGTCCAATGGGATGAGGTTTAACATGGCCAAATGGTGGGTCCTACACTTGGGGCACAACAACCCTATGCAGAGCTACAGACCATTCTGTGCCCTGCAAACTCTCAAATCTCTCACAAATCCTATTCTGAGAAAATCCCTTGTGGTCAGTGCAATGGTCCTGCTGGGTACCTGTCCCCAACCGCCCTACGTGTCCTGTGTTCACACCACGTAGTTAAAGGCCACTGAAGCATCTTCCTCTCTCCCTTGAAGGCAAGAACTGGCTCTGGTCGGCATTAAAAGGGCTTCCGACAGCCTGCCCAAAGCTCAGCTGCAAAACCAAGGGAGTCTTCGGTATCATTTCTCAGGAGAGGTGCTCCAGATGCCAATTCCTCTACTAAGGATTAAAAATCCAGACTTACAGGTATTAGAGGCTTGCTTGTCACGCTTTTTTTCATTATCGATAAGGTTAACAGATGACCAGAAAATTTTTTTTTTTTTTAATTACCAGGGCATGAAATGATGAGGGGGAACAGCTTTGAGCGGAAAGAGGGCAGATTGAGATTAGATGTTAGGAAGAAATATAAGTGTTAATTTAAAAATTATTGCATTGTAAATGCTATTGTATCGGAATACAAAATACAAGATTCTATTCATGGGGACAGGCTGAGAGAGTTGAGGTTGTTCAGCCTGAAGGAGAGAAGGCTCCAGGGAGACCTTAGAGCAGCTTCCAGGGCTGAAAAGGGCTCCAGGAAAGCTGGGGAGGGGCTGTGGATCAGGGAGAGCGGGATGAGGGGAGTGTTTTTAATCTGAAAGAAGGGAGATTGAGATGGGATTTTAGGGAGAAATGTTCTCCTGTGAGGGTGGGTTGCCCAGAGCAGGGGTGGCTGCCCCATCCCTGAAAGGGTTCAAGGCCAGGTTGGATGGAGCTTGGAGTCCCTGATCCAGAGGGAGGTGTCCCTGCTTATGGTATGGGAGTGGAACTGGGTGGGCTTGGAGGTCCCTTCCAACCCAATCCATTCCATGATTCTATGATTTTAGACATGGATCCTGCCAACTTTCTGGTTTTTTCCCCCTAGATAACAGAAACGCTGCGGCGATTAGGGCAGAAGGATGAGGAAGAAGCCACTAAAGAAGCTTCAGTCAGGTTCTTGGAATTGGTCCAGCTTTTTCGCGTAGTGACCCTCGATCGAATTGAGTCTTTGTGGGTGCAGTTTGCCAGCAAACCTCCCTACAGGTACCTGCTTTGCCTTCGGGCCAGGTTCTCCAGGCAGAGGTGTGCTGGGCAATGGGAATAATGAATCCTTGTCCCCCTTGTCAGGCCCTGGTTCCTGAGTGCCATCTGCGCTGCTGGAGCTACCGATACATTCCGATTCCTGAAGCAAGAAATTCATGACGGGAAGCTGAGCATCTGGGAAGCAGCTGTGGCTCTCCCTCTCGCCTTTCAATTCGTTACACCCAACAAGCAAACCCTGCAAGTTGCTTCAGTGAGTGCAGCTCCTTCTTCTTTCTGTTTCCCAATTCTGTCTTTTAAAAGTGAGTCCAGAGAAGAGCAATAAAGCTGGTGAAGGGGCTGGAGAACAGGCCTGATGAGGAACGGCTGAGAGAGCTGGGGGTGTTTAGCCTGGAGAAGAGGAGGCTGAGAGGAGACCTCATTGCTCTCTCCAACTCCCTGAAAGGAGGTTGTGGAGAGGAGGGAGCAGGCCTCTTCTCCCAAGTGACAGGGGACAGGACAAGAGGGAATGGCCTCAAGCTCTGCCAGAGTAGGTTCAGGCTTGATGTAAGGAAAAAATTCTTCACAGAAAGGGTCATTGGTCACTGGCAGAGGCTGCCCAGGGAG
Source organism: Coccyzus lansbergi (assembly GCA_033558105.1). NCBI lineage: Eukaryota > Metazoa > Chordata > Aves > Cuculiformes > Coccyzidae > Coccyzus > Coccyzus lansbergi. Next base: position 443,899 of record JAUMJK010000244.1, read on the forward strand.
GTGGTTGATTCACTTTCCCTGGAGGGGTTTAAGGAACAGGTGGACGAGGTGCTGAGGGACATGGTTTAGTGTTTGATAGGAATGGTTGGACTCAATGATCCGGTGGGTCTCTTCCAACCATGAAAAGGGACCTACAAGAAAACTGTCCAGCCTGAACCTCCCCTGGTGGAGTTTGAGGCCATTCCCTCTCGTCCTGTCCCCTGTCACTTGGGGAAGTGACTAGCATTTGATGTGACTCCTGAAAATATATAAGAAAATCCAAACCAATTTTATTCTTTAATCTAGTTCTCACAAAATACCGGCTTTAATGACTCGAAACATTAATAACCGCTGCTTCCTTCTTCCGTAGACTTTTCTGACTTGTCCCCAAATCCAGAAAGCGCCGCTGCTTCGAACACTGGTTCACCTGGGCTATGGCAGCATGGTGAATAAATACTGTGAGCAGTCTTCGCTTTGTCCAGCTGAACTTCTTCAGGTGGGTGACCTTTGTTTCTTAAGAGGTGAAGAGATGTTTTAAATGCCTCTAACCCTTTCAACAAAGATATTTTCCCTAATACCTGATCTGAACATCCCCTGGCACAACTTGACTGACCATGAGCCAACAGTGGTCCAGGTGATCAAGAAGGCCAATGGCATCTTGGCTTGGATCAGAAACGGTGTGACCAGCAGTGCCAGGGAGGTTCTCCCTCTGGACTAAGCACTGGTGGGACCACTCCTTGAGTCCTGTGCTCAGTTGTGGGCCCCTCAGCACAAGAAGGATGTTGAGGCTCTGGAGCGAGTCCAGAGAAGAGCAATGAAGCTGGTGAAGGGACTGGAGAACAGGCCTTATGAGGAGCGACTGAGAGAGCTGGAGGTGTTTCTCCTGGAGAAGAGGAGGCTGAGGGGAGACCTCATTGCTCTCTACAACTACCTGAAAGGAGGTTGTGGAGAGGAGGGAGCTGGGCTCTTCTCCCAAGGGACAGGGGACAGGATGAGAGGGAATGGCCTCAAGCTCCACTAGAGGAGCTTCAGGCTCGAAATAAGGATGATATTCTTCCCAGAAAGGGTCATTGGGCACTGGAACAGGCTGCCCAGGGAGGGTGTTGAGTCACCTTCCCTGGAGGAGTTTAAGGTGTGGGTGGATGAGATGCTGAGCAGCATGGTTTAGAGATTGGTGGGAATGGTTGGACTCTATGATCTGGTGGGTCTCTTTCAACCTGGTTGTTCTATAATTCTATGAACTTGAGGTCACAGCAACAACACTGTACGAGAAGAAATCCAAATTTACTTCCATGACATTCCACATCTGATATCCTGACAAAAACAGTGAGATAGTTGCTGGGTGACATATCTGAAGGGCTTTGCACCAATAGATGTTTTGTTTGCCATGGCAATGCATAGTTAACACCTATTTAATGGCAAGTTTGTTATCTGATAAGATTAATGTAGCCTTCTCTGTTTTTAGCCTCTCCATGACCTTGCTGCCGAAGCCACTAGCAAAGGTGACGCCAAGGACATGGCTCTGGCCCTGAAAGCGATGGGCAATGCGGGACAGTTGGCCAGCATCAAACGCATCCTGAAGTTCTTGCCGACGTTTTCACCTGCTGCAGCTTCGTTACCGAGCAGGATCCACGCTGATGCTGTGCTGGCCTTGAGGAAAATTACCAGAAAAGACCCTGTAAAAGTAAGTGAATTTATTATTCAGTGACTTAGAGGCTATGGTTTCAATCAAAAAAGTGATACAGGGATAAAAAAGCCACCAGCTCATGTTCAAGCTCTGCAAGGGAAGATTTAGGCTGGAGATTAGGAGGACGTTCTTCACACAGAGGGCATTGGAATAGGCTGCCCAGGGAGGTGGTTGAGTCACCTTCCCTGGAGGTGTTTAAGGCACAGGTGGATGAGGTCTTGAGAGACTTGGTTTAGTGTTTGATAGGAATGGTTGGACTAGAAGATCCGATGGGTCACTTCCAACCTGGTTGTTTTATGATTCTATGATTCTATGACTCAGTTACCAAGAAAGCTGTTGTTTTTCCTATAGTACAGATTCCTGACATCACCCCATCCTTGCTGAGCTCTGGGTTTGCTTTAGTCATGGTAACACTGGGCCCAATGCTGATGGCTGTTTCTTCCAGTCCTGCTCACTCTTCACCCAGTAGCATCTTCATTTTCAGTAGCAGGTCCCACCTTCAAGTCTCCCTTCAGTGTTTTTTGTGCCATTCACTGCACATCATTGCCTGGAGAAGAGGAGGCTGAGAGGAGACCTCATTACTCTCTACAACTACCTGAAAGGAGGTTGTAGAGAGGAGGGAGCTGGGCTCTTCTCCCAAGTGACAGGGGACAGGACAAGAGGGAATGGCCTCAAACTCTGCCAGGGGAGATTTAGGGTGGACATTAGGAGGAAGTTTTTCCCAGAAAGGGTCATTGGGCATTAGAATAGGCTGCCCAGGGAGGTGGTTGATTCACCTTCCCTGGAGGTGTTTAAGGCACGGGTGGAGGAGGTGCTGAGGGACATGGGTTAGTGTTTGATAGGAATGGTTGGACTAGAAGATCCGATGGGTCCCTTCCAACCTGGTTGTTCTATGATTCTATGATGACTTAGCAAACACTTCTCACTGAGAAGTTCTGAGCTTCTCACATGTTCTGTCTTCCCCCTATAGGTAAGGGAGATCTCCCTTCAGGTCTTTATGGACAAAACTCTCGCTCCTAACGTCCGGATGGTGGCTTGCATTGTCCTCTTTGAAACCAAGCCTGCTCTTCCAACTGTAACAGCTATGGCCAGTGTGGTTCTGACAGAGCCCAGCTTGCAAGTAGCCAGTTTCACATATTCCCACATGAAGGCTTTGGCGCTCAGCAGGGTCCCACAGCTCTATCATCTGTGAGTAGTGGAAGAAGTACCTTTTTTAGGTTGCAAATGGTGATTTACAGAAAGGGTCATTGGGCCCTTGGGCTGCCCAGGGAAGTGGTTGAGTCACCTCCCCTGGAGGAGTTTAAGGGATGGGTGGACGAGGTGCTGAGGGACATGGGTTAGTGTTTGATGGGAATGGTTGGACTCGATGATCCGGTGGTTCTCTTCCAACCTGGTTGTTCTATGATTCTGTGTTTTCTAAGGCTTTGGTCACAGCTGACTGTCTTCACGTGACTTTTTAACTCTGTCACTTAGATCTGCTGCTTGCAATGTTGCCATCAAACTCCTGAGTCCCAGATTGGACAGACTGAGCTATCGTTACAGCAAGGTCATTCACATCGGTGGTTACTCCTGTGAGTACCAGGTGCCCTTTCCAGAGCTTTGGCTTATGTAACCAAATGCCTCTATTGTGTTCTGTGATGGTCTAGTTCTCACGTGTTGTGATCCTGCTGGTAACGTAGTCTAGTGGTGGACTTAACAGGGCTGGATTGAGAGTTGGACTCAGTCTTGAAGGTCATTTTTCCAACAGAAACCACTCTGTGATTATGTAATCTTCATCCAAAATCCTGTCACAGGCTGTGAGTTTAGTGCATTCTTGAAGGAGAAAAAGCACAAGAGCCTCCTAACATGCAACAACCCACAAGGGTGTTCTACAGCTCTTTGGGTATCTCCTGGGAAAAGTGGTGCCTGCTCATGGACTTAGGCCTCCTCCTCCAGTCACCCTAGTTGCATTGACTCTGCCATACAACAATTTTCTGCTCTCGAGGGTGCCAGCTTGAGGGCCTGTGGGATTGCATCCCTGGAGAACCTCCTACAGCAGGTACCTCACATGCACCAGACACCTTGGAGTGTCCTAACCCAAATCTCTGCTGCTTTCTATTCCCGTGACAGCTGAATATCAGGCTGGTGCCATTTGGAGGGTTTATCTAGTGAACAGCCCCAGCACTGTGTTTCCATCTGATATAATCACAAAAGTAAGAGGATATTATGCAAATACTGCAACTGATATTATTGAGGTAAGTGTTCCATAGAAATAGCCACCTAGATGCAAGCCAGTCACAAGCACAATTACTTGCTAAGGCATTTTGACCTTGATGTAGTGTTCTACTCCATCTCTGGCTGTGAGGGTGCGTGTAGAAAAGAAAAAGCAGATAATTATTATCACCTTCCTTGGATGGGTTTAAGGGACGGGTGGACAAGGTCCTGAGGGACATGGTTTAGTGTTTGATAGGAATGGTTGGACTCGATGATCTGGTGGGTCTCTTCCAACCTGGTGATTCTATGATTCTATGATTCTATGATTCTATGATTCTACTTAAGCTTCTTTAATTGGGCCTCTTCACACACACACTTATTAATGAACACAATCAGTACAGACACGGAAATCTAGGAAAACAGGAAAGCTTATCGAGCACAACATTTCTCGCCTAGAGAAGAGGAGGCTGAGAGGAGACCTCATTACTCTCTACAACTACCTGAAAGGAGGTTGTGGAGAGGAGGGAGCTGGGCTCTTCTCCCAAGTGACAGGGGACAGGACAAGAGGGAATGGCCTCAAGCTCCGTCAGGGGAGATTTAGGCTGGAGATTAGGAGGAAGTTTTTCACACAGAGGGTCATTGGGCATTGGAATAGGCGGCCCAGGGAGGTGGTTGATTCACCTTCCCTGGAGATGTTTAAGGCACGGGTAGACAAGGTCCTTAGGGACATGGTTTAGTGTTTGATAGGAGTGGTTGGACTCAATGATCCGATGGGTCCCTTCCAACCTGGTTGTTCTATGATTCTATGAAGCGTGTCCTTAGAGAGGCATCGGTGAGCGTAGGACTAGGTATAAAGGTTTTCCTGGGCTTCTCTTTCGGGTTGTGACATCTGACTCTGTTTCCTACAGGTGGCTCTCCGGTCACAAGGCCTAAGTGAGCTTCTCAGGAAGCAGAACATTCCTTTTGCTGAGTACAACACCTACAAGACACTGGAGGAACTCGGTAAAACAGTATGTCTCCACGCACCCTTCTGCTCTGCTTGCGATACGGTTGCGTCACCAACCCACCGAGTTGTCCCTTTGATGTTCCAGTGGGAAAGGAGTCAGTCATCCCGTTTGATCATGGAAAGATGCTCTTACATTGTATTTAGGTTGTCAACAAATGCCACCTTTTCACTCAACAAGTGTCAGCCCTTAATATACAGCATGAAAGTTTATGGTGATGCTGGTAGCAAATTTCATGTGTTTAAAGTGATTCGTGTGTTTAGAGTGGTTGCTCTTCTCTTTTAAAATGATTATGGAATAAGATTTTGGTCCATGAGTCCTTGGGTGTCGCCCACTCCTTATGCCAGCAGAAATTACCAAGTCCTCACCTCATTGTTATATGGGGAAAGTCCCCCTGAAGTCAGTTATGCAACATTAGAAGGGCCACATTGATCCAGACCGACAAGATGTCTTAGTTTTTTGGCTAAGGAACCACGGGTAGCATCCTTCAGACTGTGGAATTGCTTTATTTTAAGTGACATTATCTGCTTCTTTCATCTCTCCACATCTCTCCTTAACACCACAGCTTCTGGGATGGAAAGAACTACCTACTGAAGACCCTCTGGTGTCCACTTACATCAAAATATTTGGCCAAGAGATCGCCTTTGCTGACATTGACAAAGATGCCATCCAGCAGACCGTGAGGGTACTCACACGACTCTTGTCTTTTTTTTTTTCTTGAATAATTTTCCTTCCCAGTCTCTTCTTCCCGACTCTCCTAACCCATTTCTCTGCTTTCAGAGTATAAACGGATCATCGTACTGGGAGCTGGTAATGAAAAAAGTGGTGGAAGAGGTCCAGCGAGGCATTTCAGGCCGATGGACCCTGCCGGCGATGGTGGCCGAGCTGCGTCACGTTGTCCCCACAGTGGTGGGTGTGCCGCTGGAGCTCAGTCTGTACAGCGTCGCCCTGGCCCAGGCTGCAGCCGACGGTGAGCTTGGGATGCCAAAACGAGCAGTTTCCCCACCATAACTGTAGGTCCAGCCTCTCTGCTGAAATAAAATCCCTCTATAATCTTGAAAAAACACTCCTGCAATGTGGAAACCTTAGCATTCATAGAATCATAGAACAACCAGGTTGGAAGAGACCCATCGGATCATCGAGTCCAACCATTCCTAGCAAACACTAAACCATGTCCCTCAGTGCCTCGTCCACCCGTCCCTTAAACACCTCCAGGGAAGGTGAATCAACCACCTCCCTGGGCAGCCTATTCCAATGCCCAATGACCCTTTCCGTGAAAAACTTCCTCCTAATCTCCAGCCTAAATCTCCCCTGGTGGAGCTTGAGGTCATTCCCTCTTGTCCTGTCCCCTGTCACTTGGGAGAAGAGCCCAGCTCCCTCCTCTCCACAACCTCCTTTCAGGTAGTTGGAGAGAGTAATGAGGTCTCCTCTCAGCCTCCTCTTCCCCAGGATAAACACCCCCAGCTCTCTCAGCCGCTCCTCATAGGGCCTGTTCTCCAGCCCCTTTACCAGCTTCGTCGCTCTTCTCTGGACTCACTCCAGAGCCTCAACATCCTTCTTATGCTGAGGGGCCCAGAATTGAACACAGGATTCGAGAAGCGGCCTCACCAGAGCAGAGTACAGAGGGTGAATAACCTCCCTGGCCCTGCTGGTCACACCATTTTTGATCCAAGCCAGGATGCCATTGGCCTTCTTGGCCACCTGGGCACACTGCTGGCTCATGTTCAGTCGGCTGTTGACCAACACCCTCAGGTCCCTCTCCTCCTGGCATTTTTCCAGCCAGACTTCTCCTAGTCTGTAACTGCTGAGGGTTGTTGTGCCCCAAGTGCAGGACCCACCATTTGGCTGTGTTAAACCTCATCCCATTGGTCTCAGTAACTTCCAAACAGTCTAAGAAGTAATTAGCTCACTTCACCGAGGATATATTTGTGTAACTCTCGTTTGGAGTAGCATCTTTAAATAACAGACAACCTCAAGCCCTGAAAGCCCTAAAAGTCCATGTGTTACAATGCTAGCAACAAGCATAGTTGTTATCTCCAGCACTTACTGTTTCTCTGCTCCTATAATTTCTGTCTTTTGCAGTGGACGTACGGATATCACCACAATTATCCGACGACTTTAGATCTTCACAGTTGTTGGAAAGCAACATAGATGTCCATGCTGACATCAAGCCAAGGTAAAAATGATATATTTTCACACACTTCTACAAAAGTATTGATACTTGTGTCTAAAATGGGTATGGGATTGAATGTTGGTCTACAGGAGCCTTACTTATCCCAGGTCTGGGAGGCTGAGCTAGTCCAAGGCAGTGAAGTTGTGAGAAAGCAATTATCTGCTGCTTTACTACTGCAATTAACTGATGCTTTATCTGATGCAATTAACTGATGCTTTATGACCCTGGCAAGGTAGCAGTGTGCGCTGGATCCCGCAGTGTGCCCTGCCACTCTGCTGTAGCTTAAAATGCTCATAGAGAATCATAGAATCACCAGGTTGGAAGAGACCCATCGGATCATTGAGTCCAACCATTTCCACCTAACTCTAAATCATGTCCCTCAGCACCTCGTCCACCCGCACCTTAAACACCTCCAGGGAAGGTGAATCAACCCCCTCCCTGGGCAGCCTCTGCCACTGTCCAATGACCCTTTCAGTGAAGAATTTTTTCCTTATGTCAAGCCTGAACCTCCCCTGGTGGAGCTTGAGGCCATTCCCTCTTGTCCTGTCCCCTGGCACTAGGGAGAAGAGCCCAGCCTCCTCCTCTCTACAACCTCCCCTCAGGTAGTTGTAGAGAGCAATGAGATCTCCCCTCAGCCTCCTCTTCTCCAGGATAAACACCCCCAGCTCTCTCAGCCGCTCCTCATAAGGCCTCTTCTCCAGCCCCTTCCCCAACGTCGTTGCTCTTCTCTGGACTCACTCCAGAGCCTCAACATCCTTCTTGTGCTGAGGGGCCCACAACTGAACACAGGATTCAAGGAGCAGCCTCACCAGTGATGATTCCAGGGGGAGAAGAACCTCCCTGGCCCTGCTGGTCACACCGTTTCTGATCCAAGCCAAGATGCCATTGGCCTTCTTGGCCACCTGGGCCACTGCTGGATCACGTTCAGTCAGTATCTGTACCTGCTCAGACATCTGTACCTGCTCAGTGACTAAAGGTGCTGAGCTGTAACGATATTTTTGCTTACGTACGGATGGGTTTTTACAAGTTCAACATAGAATCGCTTCACCACTTGGCACAAAACAGAGGGATTTCAGGGAGAGATGACACCTTGAATACTGTCTTCAGTTTTGAGCTCCTAGCTTACCAGAAGAACATTGAGGTGTTGGGCAGTGGAGCTGGTGAAGGGGTTGGAGAACAAGCATTATGAGAAGTGGCTGAGGGAGTTGGGGTTCTTTAACCTGGAGAAAAAAGGAGGCTGAGGGGAGACGTTATCATTGTCTACAGCTGCCCAAAAGGAGGTTGTAGTGAGGTGGGTGCTGGTCTCTTCTCCCTTGTAACAAGTGACAGGAGATGAGGTGCTGAGGGACATGGTTTAGTGTTTGATAGGAATGGTTGGACTCAATGATCCGATGGGTCTCTTCCAACCTGGCTGTTCTATGATTCTATGATTCTATGAAATGGCCTCAAGTTGTACCAGAGGAGGTTTACACTGGATATCAGAAAAAAATTCTTCACTAAAAGGGTTCTCAGTCAGTAGAACGGCTGCTCAGAGAGGAGGTGGAGTCCCAGTCCCTGGAGGTGTTTAAAATACAGCAAGACAATGTGTAAGGAATATGGTTTAGTAGTGGATAAGTATGGTCAGACTCGATGATCTCAAAGGTCTTTTCCGACCAAACAGTTCTATGGATCCACATAACTAAAAGCACTAATAATGATAATAGTGACAATGATAACAACTGTGATAATAATAATAATAATAAACTAGGCACAATTTGAAACTAGAAGAATCTGGTGCTAGGTTGCCCTCAAGCAATGTACCAGGGAAAAAGCCGAGAAAGCGTCTCTGTTAGCTTTGTTCATCAGATAATTCCCTGTTCCAGTGGCACTTCAGCTCTTTTTATGTCCTGTTATGACACATCCCTTCACCCATCAGTAGCCACAAGAAACAGAACACTGGGAAAACGCAATTCGGAGCTTCAACGTTAAATATGTGACTGTTAATCTGTGATTCTGCACGGTTTTTATTCCCATTCTTTCAGGGCGTATTTTCATACCATCGCAACAATGGGGGTTAATACCCACTACTTCCAGAGTGGTCTTGAATTTCACGCAGAGTTCGCTGCCAACACCACAATGAAATTTGACGTCAGGATAAATATGAAAGAGAAAAATGTGAAGCTTGAAACCCCTCCCTGCTGTCAAGAGGCTGAGCTCGCAGCTGCGAGGTACGTAAGAGCTTGTTGTGTTTCGGTTCTTAGGTGTTACTGACTGTAAGCTCCATGTTTATAAATATTGAATGTACAACTCCTTGTTTGCCTCTGGTGTATCTTGGCAGCCACAGAAAGCTTAGGATTTGGAGGGAACGGATTCCATCTAGAGGGGTCTTGATAGGCGGGAAAAGTGGGGCTGTGCGAACCTCATGGGGTTCAACAAAGCCAAGGCAACAGTTGGGTCAACACAATCCTAAGCACAAAAAGGCTGGAAGGAGAATGGATTGAAAGCAGGATACGAGGACAGACTGAGAGAGTTGGGGTTGTTCAGCCTGGAGAAAAGGAAGCTCTGGGGAAACCTTAGAGCAACTTCTAGGACTGAAGGGGGCTCCAGGAAAGATGGGGAGGGGCTCTTGATCAGGGAGGGCAGGGATGGGATGAAGGGGAATGGGTTTAGGCCAAAAGAGGAAAGATTGAGGGGAGGTCTTAGCAAGCAATGATTTGCTGTGAGGATGGGGAGGCCCTTGACCAGGTTTCCCAGAGAAGCCATGGCTGCTCCATCCCTGGAGGTGTTCAAAGCTGGAAGGGGAATTAAGCAACCTGATCCCATGGGAGGTGTCCCTGCCCACGGCAAGTTGTGGAACTGGAAGGGCTCACAGGTTTATTCCAACCCAGCCCATTCCATGATTCTTTTTTGCACTGGCAAAGACTTTTGACAAAAAAAAAAAAAAAAGAAATTAAAAAAAAAAGTCTACCACTACTGGTGAGCTCTGTGTCCCTGAAGCACTTGAGAAGGGCTTGAGTCAGCTGATGAGATCATTACTGTCTTAGTGGCTTAATGCTCATTAACGAATAGAAAAGTACAGAATTGCCCACATCTCTCCAGTATTAAAGACGCTGGAGGTAAGAAAAATCCATGGTTACTTGTGTGTCATTTATCACCTCCACAGGAGTGAAGTTTATGCTGTTTCAAGGAACATGGAAGAAGTAGATTCCGAAAAGAAATCCCATATTGTCCCCAAAGGAGAAGTACCTATTATCGCTGACCAGCCATTTCGACCTTCTGAAGGAACTTCAGGAGCTGAAAGCTGGAAGGTAAGGAAGCCTCTTACCACACGGACAGCAGGCAGGTGGAGAACCGACTGCTTCTCAGTGGGGTTGAACACCCCTGAGGCAGCAGTCGGGCTCTCAGGAGGTCACAAAGAAACCAAGAGAATCAACAGGAGCCTGATGTATCCCAAACCTAAGTCCCAATGGATTCAAGACACCTCCTTTCATGGTCTGCTCACTCTTATCTCATGCAGTGTTTCCTTGCTTGGGCAAGACTGTCATCATTCTCTTCATTAGTAGGAAAGATTTGAGGAGCTGTGACAATTTTTCTTCATGAAAAGGGTCTTTATTTGCCATTTTTTTTTCTTTCATGCAGCAAAGAAATATTCCAAGTGTGATATCCAAAGGATACCAGCAAGGTTCAGAAGAGGCACCACACTACAGCATGGGAGGAAGATCTTATGCACAAAACATCTGTAGAAAAGTTGAGAGTCTGGGATGCTCTGCTTGTCTCAGCTTAAAGTCACGAAGTTCTGCTTCCTTAAGAAACACCTACCTGGATAAATTAGTTGGAGAGCTGGAGGCCAAACTAGTTTTGAAGCCAGGTACAGTCCTGACAACAAGCTTTTCTGTCAATCTCTGTGCATGTTGTTCTTTCAGCACAACCCTGGAATGTAAGTGTCTTGACTTTAGTTCATACAGATGCTGATATTGAAAAAATCCAGCTGGAGATTCAGGCAGGATTGAAAGCAGCTTCCAAAATAATTGACGTAGCAAGCTCAGGCTCTGCAGAAGAGGAGAAGACATCTCTGTTTGAGGATATTAAAGCTAAACTGAAGAAGATTCTAGGCATTGAAAATGTGTTCAAGGTAAGAGACTGAGCAGGGGAGAGGGGAATATCTTGCTAGACGTGAAGCCAAGGGTTTCCAGTTGGAAAACTGGCACAGGAAAGCAAGGATGGGGCTGGGAGGAATGGGTCAAGGTGAGTTCTGGCTCAGCTTCTCCAGCGTGTGGAGCTGGGAAGTGTATTTCCTTGGAAGCCTGTGGTGAGTAGCTTGTGTGACACATAGAGTGATGTTAGAGAACAAGCTATCGATTCATAACCCTTTGAACTGTTTTTGGAGGTTGCAAATAGAACACGTAGGAGACGGGTTCACAGGACAGAAGAAGATGCAGCTACAGACCCCTGGGCATGGCCCAGTGCATCCCTCTTCTCCAGTTCATCCTTTTCTTCCACCGCTGATGAGAAAGAAACTGGAAATGAAGATGAGAAACATGAAATAAAGAAATCCAGGACGAAACGTGGCAGCAGCAGCAGCAACGTTAGCTCTGCTAGAAGTAAAAGCTGCAGCAGCAGTGGAGAAGACCACTCTGGGGACAGGCACTGCAGTGGGGACAGGGAATATTCCAACCAACAGGTAATTCCCCTGGGCTCAACTTTTTGTATGTGTCTTGTAGCGAATGTTTTTATACATCAGGAAAATAGAGCAGGGACTAAAGAAGACTGTGGAGGGTCGTTGTTCGCTGCAGGATGGGAGTCAGTGGTGCTGGTGGATGAGGAGACCAGTACAAGCTGGTAGTGTGTGCTTGCAGCTCAGAAAACTAACCATGTCCTGGACTGCATCCAAAGCAGTGGGACCAGGAGGGCAAGGGAGGGGATTCTGCCCCTCTGCTTGGCTCTGCGAGACCCACCTGGAGTCCTGCATCCAGCTCTGGAGTCCTCGGCACAGGAAGGGCAAGGACTGGCTAAAGCAAGTCCAGAGGAGGCCACGGAGATGATCCACGGGCTGGAGCACCTCCCATATGAGGACAGGCAATGAGAGTTGCGGTTGTTCATTCTGGAGAAGAGAAGGCTGTGTGAAAACCTTAGAGCAGTTTCCAGTCCTGAGAGAGGCTCCAGGAAAGCTGGGGAGGGGCACTGGATCATGGAGTGCAGGGATAGGATGAGAGGAATGGTTTTAAGCTGCAAGAGGGGAGATAGAGATGAAACCTTAGGAAGAAATGTTTTCTTGAAGTGGTGGCTGCCCCATCCCTGGAGGTGTCCAAAGCCAGGTTGGATGGGGCTTGGAGCCCCTGATCCAGTGGGAGGTGTCCCTGCCCATGGCAGGGGTGGAACTGGATGGGCTTGTAGGTCCTTTCCAACCCAAAACACTCTGTGACTCTATGATAACCACCTAGCAGAGACTTTCCACCATTCCCATCACTCTGGACCTGTGCCATGTTTCAATTCAGAAGTCGTGTGTTTCAGAAGATTTCAGTTTAAAATATTTTAAAGAAATAATTTTGCTTGCCTTATTTTCCGTAGTCAATACTGGACTTCTTAATACATTTGTCAAAAGTTATTTCTTTGTCTTCTCTTAGATCTTCTTACATATTATCTGCTTTCACAGGCGGTTCTACCTGTTTACCGTGTTTTGTTCAAGCCCACAAATGAACAGGTACATTTACTTCACATACTTTGAGCAGGGCTTACAACTGCTCTCTCTGATTTTGCTGCTCCGAGAATAAAGATATGAAAAATTCATCCTGCAACAACTCCCAGTGGGAAACAACTTCCTTCAAGGCCATTCTGTTTTTACAGGGCCCAGGAAAAGCCCTGAACAGCAGCATCAGCTCCTCCTCTTCTTCAGCTAGTGATGGAGGCTCCTCTAGAGCTGTATCCCAGGTGAGTGTGTTAATGTGCCAGAAATAAGATGTGCCCAGAAAGCTAACTGTGTCCTGGGCTGCATCAAAACTTCTGGGGCCAAACCTCCCCTGGTACCACTCGAGCCCATTTCCCTTCATCCTATTTCTTCTTACTTGGGAGCAGAGACCAATACTCACCTCACTACAACTTCGTTTCAGAGAGTAGAGAGGGACAAGGTCTCCCCTTAGCTTCCTTTTGTTATAATCAAACTAGTTTACAAAAAGATTCCTGACACTATTGGTTTACTGACATAGGTTGAGAGAGGTTTTCCTTGAAAAACTGTATCAAAACTATATACAAACTGAATAGGTGGAGTAATGATCTATGATGCTGTCCCATATATTACATAAAAAGACTTTTTGAATGAAACGTTTCCCCTACTTTTTCCTTCTTAGCTCTATGGTTTTAAAATGGTGATTTTCATGCTTTATTTACACCTTTGGTCTCGATTTCCTCTCTACTGACTTAAGCCTAAATTCCTGGGAGATGACAAGCCGCCAGTGCTGGCTGTGATCCTTCGTGCCCTCCACAGAAACAAGCAGCCAACGGGATTACAGCTCATACTGTACACCGATACGCAACCCACGAGGTCGAGCACGCAGGTGTTTGTTTCAAGCATCACGGGACCAAGCAGATGGAAACTCTGTGCGGATGCTTCCCTAATAAATTCCCATAAAGTATCGGTAAGTTTAACATTATGACGAGAGCTCATCTGGAGTACTGTGTCCAGTTTTGGAGTCCTCAACATAAGAAGGATTTGGAACTGTTGAAGCAGTTCCAGAGGAGGCTACATGGATGATCAGGTGGCTGGAGCACCTCTCATACGAGGACAGGCTGAGAGAGTTGGGGTTGTTCAATCTGGAGGAGAGAAGGCTCTGGGGAGACCTTAGAGCAACCTCCCAATACCTGAAGGGGCTAAAACTGAGGAGGGACTGTTCACTAAGGCTTGTAGTGATAGGAACAAGGGAATGTATTTAAATTGAAGAGAGACAGATTCAGACTAGACATTGAGAAGAAATTCTTCCCTATGAGAGTCGGGAGGCCCTGGGACAGGTTGTCCAGAGCAGTGATGGCTGCCCCATCCCTGGAGGGGCTCAAAGCCAGGCTGGATGGCACTTGGAGCCCCTGATCCAATGGGAGGTGTCCCTGCCTATGGCAGAGGGAGTGGAACTGGATGGGCTTTAATGTCCCTTCCAATTCAAGCTATTTTATAACCAGTAAATAAACTATGACGATCTAACCATGTTTTATACAAAATATACATATGTTTCCCTCTACCAGGGTTCTCTTAAATGGGGTAAAGATTGCCAGGACTACAAGATTGCTACTCGGATCACAACAGGGCAATTTGCTGCATATCCCGCTGCACAGATGAAGCTGGAGTGGCCAAGAGTACCTTCAACAGTCCGAAGAACTGCGAGATGGTGAGACTTTTTCTTGAGTTCTTGAACAATTCCTGTGTCAATCGAGATAATTACAGATATAGTACTGCAATTTCTGAGCTGTAGATTTTCCCTTAACCAGGAGGATGCTATAAGATTAGATTACATAGAATCATAGAATCAGAAGGTTGGAAGAGACCCACCAGATCATCAAGTCCAACTGTTCCCACCAATCTCTAAACCATGTCCCTCAGTACCTCATCCACCCACACCTTAAACCCATCCAGGGAAGGCGAGTCAACCACCTCCCTGGGCAGACCATTCCATTGCCTAATGACACTTTCTGTGAAAAATTTTCTCCTAGTGTCCAGTCTGAACCTCGTGCCTGTTTATTCTGTGTATTCATTCCCTCAAAGTGGATTTTAGAATTCTAGACTCATGAATGTTGGTGAAGACCTTTAAGATCATTAAGTCCAACTGTCAGCCCAACACCACTACACCTGCAGGAAAACTGCTCAATACCAAGGGGATGATGGGATTCACCTAAACTACCACAGACGTTTAAAGTGCTTGAATTTGGAAATTGGTCTCCTGATGCTTCTTAATTGATGACAACTCAGGAGAAGCCTCACCTTGGCTCTCTGAAGGTGTCTGTCTACTACTGACTGTACAGAGCAAGTAGTTATTTCTTAATGTCAGCACCTCACTTCTGGCTTCTGAAGAAGGTGACACAAGTCACCATAAGTTTTGTTGCCCACTAAAGAGCAAACGTTGTGGGATGGTCAGCATAAGGAGATTGTCCTGCTGGATTCAGTTCACATACGTATTTACCACTCTACATTTAATAGCTACTGTATGAATTCATTCATTCTATTCACACATGCACCTACCCACCATAACACAGACACCCACATCAAAACCTACTCTTTTTCTGAGTGCTACCACAATACCGACACATGAAACAATTCTGTTATCTAAATATGCATGTGACGCAAGCTTTCACATTAAAAGCACGCAGGGTATTTGTTAATTAATGTCTACTGAAGAGTATAATTGTTTATATCCTTCCAAACCCAGTTAATTTTAATCTTTTCCTTTTCCAGGTTCTACTCATTTCTTCCAGGAGCTGCGTATCTGCTTGGGTATTCCCAAAGGCAACAGCAAGGTCCCTCTCATCAAGCAACCTTAGTTATAGCACTGACTTCTCCAAGAACCTGTGATGTGATCCTCAAGCTACCTGAGGTAACTCTTTCTGCTATCTTGCTCGCAGCCCAGAAAACCAACCGTATCCTGGGCTGGATCAAAAGAAGTGTGGCCAGCAGCGCGAGGAAGGGGATTCTGCCCCTCTGCTCTGTTCTGCTCTGGTGAGATCCCACCTGGAGACCTGCATTCTGTCCTGGAGTCTCCAGCACAGGAAGGACATGGATCTGTTGGAGCGAATCCAGAGGAGGCCACAAAGATGATCCGAGGGTTGGAGGACCTCCCATGTGGGGACAGGCTGAGAGAGTTGGGGTTGTTCAGTCTGAAGAAGAAAAGGCTCTGGGGAGACCTTGGAGCAGCTTCTAGTACTGAAAGGGGCTCCAGGAAAGCTGGGGACAGACCTTTCAGCAAGGTCTGTTGTGACAGGACAAGGAAGGGTGGTTTTAAGTTGAAAGACGGTTAGACAGGATATAAAGAAGCAGCTTTATGCTGTTGGTGGCTCAGGTTGCCCTGGGAGGTGGTGGAGGCCCCATTCATCACAGAATCACTAGGTTGAAAAAGACCTCCAGGATCATAGAATCATAGAACCAGGTTGGAAGAGACCCATCGGATCATCGAGTCCAACCATTCCTATCAAACACTAACCCATGTCCCTCAGCACCTCATCCACCTGTGCCTTAAACACCTCTAGGGAAGGTGAATCAACCCCCTCCCTGGGCAGCCTATTCCAATGCCCAATGACCCTCTATCTGAAAAACTTTCTCCTTCCTATCATTGAGTCACTCAAGGTCAGGTTGAATGGGGCTGAGAGCAACCGGATCCAGTGGAAAGGGTCCCTGCCCAGGGAGGGGAGTTGGACTGGATGGACTGTAAAGATCACTTCCAACCCAAAGCATTCTGTGATTTTATGATTTGTTTATCCTGGAGCATTCATGCAGTTGGTTCTGTGATTAAAACATCTTGCAACACATTTTCTCACACCAGGCAAACACATCAAATGAGAAACAGGTTGCAAAACAATCATAATTGATAGCACATGAACGATAACTTATTGAAAAGACCTCTCCTCCCCAAATCTTCAGGAATGTGACAGATTTTCTCTTGTCTTGGCAGGAGGGTTGGAAATAGATGATCTTTAAGGTCCCTTCCAACTCAAACCATTCCATGATGCTATAATAAACCCAGGCTGCAGCCCTCAATGTCTAGGCAAGGAGAAAGTGTACATCCTGGGTAAGCAAATCATAGAATAATAGAACCATAGAATCAGCAGGTTGGAAGAGACCCACCGGATCATCGAGTCCAACCATTCCTATTAAAATGATCAGGACTGTTAGCAAATATGATGTACACATCCCCAAAAACCTATAAGTTGATGTATATCAAACTTCATTTGTAGCATTGCTACTCTGCCGGTTGCAGATGTGTCAAACTGCTCTGGTATTTCATGCTGTAGACAGAGGATTCGGTTTCCTTTCAGGAATGACCTAAATCTAGATTCTAATTGAGTTCTCAGTCAGTGCAGACCTATCATAGAACCATGGAATCATAGAACAACCAGGTTGGAAGGGACCCATCGGATCATTGAGTCCAACTAAACCTCATTGAACATGACAAGAAAATGCTATCGCATCTCTACACTGTATTTCGTATTTACATTTGTGTTTGTTTTCTGCTTTTCAGCTCACAGTTTATGACAGAGCCATCAGGCTTCCCCTGCCGCTCCCTTCGAGTACAGAAACTCCCATTTCAATCCTGCCATCCCCTGACCAGAACTTCTTGTCCCAAGCAGCATCTTCAGTCCTTGAAAACCTCAAAGGTCAGCAATTAACTGTCTGCATTAACTGATTAACTTCGCCGATGTTGTAAATGTGATTTATACTTTTGACATTACTTGAAATCATTTTTACAGTCACTTAAAAGAAAGGGTTGGTCTTCAGAAATAAATGAGAGAATCATAGAACAACCAGGTTGGAAGAGACCCATTGGATCATCAAGTCCAACCATTCCTATCAAAACGTGCCTGTATGAAATTCCATGAGGCTGCAAAGATGTAAAGAAAAGGAAATTTATATTAATAAGATTAAATATTCAGCTGTACGTCAAATATTGATCCCAAATGCACCCGTTTCAGCTTCACCACAGGGATTGCTGGTGAAGAACAATACTTCGCAAACTTCATGAGAGGGACATCTAAGCGACCTCAGATTTCATAGATTCATAGAATCACCAGGTTGGAAGAGACCCACTGAGTCATCGAGTTCCAATTTGGAGTGCTCTTATGTAGAAGCTAAAGCAGCTTCAAAATTATCTACCCCTTAATTTGACCTCCTGGACTTGATGTTGAAGGGATTATTGTTTCATTAATGCTGTATTAAGCCCTAATCACGTTACACTTAGGGCAAATTTTAAATGGAAAAGTTTTCTGTAATCCTGGGATAAGGAGTCGCGTTGTGGTTGAACTTGGTGGGCTAACACCATAGGTATGCATAATGCTTGGGCAACCACCAAAACTAATCTATATTAATTAAAATTGCTGCCAACAAATTTCTAATCAGAGCTGGTATGATTTCCAACAAGATATAATTACAGTAAAAAAAAAATAAGGAGACATTTAATGGTTGGACTCGATGATCCGGTGGGTCTCTTCCAACCTGATTATTCTAGGATTCTATGATTTATAAAGTTTACTCTCCCTTTTTCCCTCCTCATCTTCTCAACCCCATTGAGTTGAAGGTGTCCCTGCTCACCTTCATGGTTCCTTCCCACCCAAACCATTCCATGATTCTGTGACTGTTTCTAATCCCGGTTATGACTCAATAACATCAGTTGCATTTTAGTGAATTCCCTCTAGAGTTAACATTATGTGAATTGTAACAGCATTTGAGAAATTCATTTGACGACAACAAAGCTGAGAAAGCCAAAAGGCCACAAAGAGAGAGCTGCATGAGCTGTGAGAAGAACTTATCTCACACGACAACTGACTCATGAGTGGGTTGTGCTGCTCTCTGGGGAGGGTTTTGCTTTCCTATTACTACAAATCCAATATTTCATCTGAAGGAATCATTTTGCTATTACGTGGGAAGGGAGAAAACTAGAAAATTGTCTTTTTTTAAAGAAATTACAAGTCTTAAAATAGAATACCTTGTAAGAAGTATAAAAGGCTTGATTTTGACTGATTTTTTTTCTTTTTCCCCCAGCTCGTTGTTCAGTTTTCCAAAACACCATCACGACCTTCAACGGAGTTGAATTTAACTATTCAATGCCTGCAAATTGCTACCACGTCTTGGCGCAGGACTGTAGTCCAGAACTGAAATTCCTGGTGACGATGAAAAGACTCGAAGGATCTGCTGACCTTACAGCAATAAACGTCAGACTCGCTAGCCAGTAAGTAACTGCAACCTTAATGATAAACAGATATCGAGATGAAGATGCTATAAATGTGAAGAGCAAATTGAACTGTTGGGATGGGTCCAGAGGAGGCTACAAAGATGATCCAAGGCTGGAGCACCTCTGCTGTGAGGACAGTCTGAGAGTTGGTGTTGTTCAGCCTGGAGAAGAGAAGGCTCTGGGGAGACTTTAGAGCAGCTTCCAGTGCTGAAAGGGGCTCCAGGAAAGCCAGGGAGGTGTCCCTGCCCACGGCAGGGGGGTTGGAACTGGATGGGCTTTAAGGTCCCTTCCAAGCCAACAATTCTATGATCGTTAGGGCAGACTGGCGCTAGCATAAAACTCCTGAAAAACTTACTGATGTCAATGGAAAAATTTCTAGGAGTGTCACTGCAATTGGGGACTTCATCTTTCAAAAGAAGGATGTTGAGGCTCTGGAGCAAGTCCAGAGAAGAGCGACAAGGCTGGTGAAGGGGCTGGAGAACAGGCCCTATGAGGAGTGGCTGAGAGAGCTGGGGGTGTTTATCCTGGAGAAGAGGAGGCTGAGAGGAGACCTCATTACTCTCTACAACTACCTGAAGGGAGGTTGTGGAGAGGAGGCAGCTGGGCTCTTCTCTCAAGGGACAGGGGACAGGACAAGAGGGAATGGCCTCAAGCTCCACCAGGGGAGATTTAGGCTGGAGATTAGGAGGAAGTTTTTCACACAGAGGGTCATTGGGCATTGGAATAGGTTGCCCAAGGATGTGGTTGATTCACCTTCCCTGGAGGTGTTTAAGGTGCAGGTGGTCGAGGTGCTGAGGGACATGGTTTAGTGTTTGATAGGAATGGTTGGACTAGAAGATCGGATGGGTCCCTTCCAACCTGGTTGTTCTATGATTCTATGATTCTATGAAAAGTGCTTTTGAAATACAGCCAAGGTTCCTAGGAACCTGAAGCCTTTACTGCTCAAAATTCTTCTTTAATTTGTTAGCATGTAACCGTCTCATTTCAGTTCTTAGTAATTAGGCAGACATCTAAACTGTAAATCCAAAAGGGACTTTTGGAGTCATTTAGCCTGGTCTCGCACACTAAGCTAATAATTAGAACTAATTAGCATCCGCAATCGTGTCAGCAGAGATGCTGAGAAGTGGACACAGCTAAAGAGGGAATTACTTACCCCAGATTAGAGGCACTCCTTTAGGTCATCCCTTGGTGCATAATGTTCTAATCTATTTGAAATTAACTTAAGACACGCTTGGTTCCACCCTGGAGCAATCACCTCTGCCACCACAGGTCCTTCTTTACAAGTGTAGTCTGATACTCCAAGCTCTATGTCTTACACATACCAAAATCATTGTGGGGAGTATTCTTCAAAGGGCCCAAACAGGCTTTGATCTGTAAGGTTTCATTATATATAATGACTTATTTCTGAGAAACAGAGAAAAACTGGTATTCCCTGCGCCTGTTCTGTGGCAGAACAGAAGGATGCTTGTTTTAGAGGCTGCACCTTTAGAGATAAAGACATTCTTCGTCCCTGCATCACTCCTAATTTTTTCATACAATGAATTGGCTGTTGATGTGCTTGAGCTTCCTATTTCTTCATTAGAGCAAATACAGTTCTGAAGAAAATACTACAATACACAGACTATTCAGGCCATGAGAGAATCGCAGTATGGAATCTGATCTTCCTTTGAGAGGAGACCTCATTGCTCTCTACAACTACCTGAAAGGAGATAGTAGAGAGGAGGGAGCTGGGCTCTTCTCCCAAGTGACAGGGGACAGGACAAGAGGGAATGGCCTCAAGCTCCACCAGGGGAGATTTAGGCTAGAGATTAGGAGGAAGTTTGTCACGGAAAGGGTCATTGGGCAGTGGCAGAGGCTGCCCAGGGAGGTGGTTGATTCACCTTCCCTGGAGGTGTTTAAGATACAGGTGGATGAGGTCCTGAGGGACATGGTTTAGTGTTTGATAGGAATGGTTGGACTCGATGATCCTGTGGGTCTCTTCCAACCTGGTGATTCTATGATTCTATGATAAAGTATCTTCAGTTTATAAGAATGTAGTAGCAATTACACTGTCCCACAGCAAGTGTCCCGTAGCCTGGAATCTTCCTGCCTGAACCATGGCCACAACCAGACACTCAGAGAGGAGTGAAGCCAGAGAGAAGTGTTTTGTGAGTGCTCCTCCTCGTACGATTTCCCGGGCTCTCTCAATCCTCCTCTAGTAGGTGATTCATGCCAGAATGATATGAGCATGGAACAGGTCCAGAGAAGTCTACAAAGATGATCCAAGTGCTGGAGCACCTCCCATACAAAGACAGGCTGAAAGTGTTGGGATTGTTCAATCTGGAGAAAAAGGCGGCTCTGAGGAGACTTCATAGTGATCTTCCAGTATCTGAAGGAGCCTACAAGAAAGCTGGGGAGGGACTATTTACAAAGGCTTGGAGTGACAGGACAGGGTAGAATGGGTATAAACTGGAGAGGGGTAGATTTAGACTAGACATAAAGAGGAATTTCTTCACCGTGCAAGTGGTGAGACCCTGGGACTGGCTTCCCATGGAAGCTGTGGCTGCCCCATTCCTGGAGGGGTTCAAGGGCAGGTTGGATGGGGCTTGGAGCCCCTGATCCAGTGGGAGGTGTCCCTGCCCATGGCAGGGTGCTTGGAACTAGATGACCTTTAAGGTCTCTTCCAACCCAAACCATTCTATGATCCTGCAGTGTTGGTTCTACCAGGACTAGAAATCGTGAGCTGAGTAGGGTGAAGGAGAAGCATTTCTTTATGTTAATTTCCTTTACTTAAAGTAATGTCGACATGTATGTTTCTGATGGACGCATCCAGCTGAAGATTAATGGTGTTCAAGCCCCGACTGATGTTCCGTACACATCTAATTCTGGTAAGAGCCTGAGCTTTATATTTTGTTTAATCTTTTCTGATCTTTTGAAGAAGAGAGGCCGTGATCCTGCAAATACTTCTCTAGATAAAGATCACCCTAATTTGAGAAACAATTAGGTGATGTTAACATACCTTCATGCTGCCTTCAGGAGTTGGACTCGATGATCTGATGGGTCTCTTCCAACCTGGCTGTTCTATGATTCTATGATCCTTGTGGATCCCTTCTAACTCAGGTCATTCTATGATTCTATGATTTCAGCTTTCACAGGAGGTGGCAAGAGAGCTGAGCAAAGAAAGAGGTGCTGCTCCTGCATATCTTTACACAAACCAAATGATGCAGGCCTGATGTACCTTGTGCTGATCACAGAGTCCTAAAGAACAAGCATCTCAATGTCCTCTGGATTTGGCTGGTTAGAGAGAGAAGTATGGTCTCTCTCATTGCCCCAGTCTCTTTCAAGATACATTAGAACCGCATAAAGTCCTCAGAAATTTAACAAATGGTTCAGGCTGGACCCCAAAACAATTGCCTTTAAAAGAAAACCCTTTTTACTTCTTCATTGCAGATGCAAGCATGGTGATCAGCAGCAAAAAGGAAGGCCTGTTGCTGAAAGCCCCGGATTATGGCTTAGAAAAACTCTATTATGACGGGCGTAGGCTTGAGGTATTTTTTTTAATAATTTTCAGTGCTTTTGCTTTCTGAAGAAAAAGATCTAAGTGCATCTCTGTGCTGTTTCCACAAAGATTCAGGTTGCTTTCTGGATGGCTGGAAAAACATGTGGTATTTGTGGAAAATACGATGCTGAGAAGGAACGGGAATATCGAACACCCAGTGGATATTTAGCTAAAGATGCAGCGAGTTTTGGTCAGTCCTGGATCATCTCAGAAGATCCCTGTGCTGGAGGTACTAAGATTCTAGCATATACCAATTTCATTTGATAGGAATGGTTGGACTCGATGATCCGATGGGTCTCTTCCAACCTGATTGTTCTATGATTCTATAATTGTCTTTGACTAATTATTAGTTACATGATTTGTATTAGATTAAGTCCAAAAAGTAGGTTATATAAATTCTGTAGGTGCTTTAAAAGACTTCATGTTTTACAGCTTGTAAGCTGCAGCGCAAATTCGTCAAATCTGAGAAGCCGGTTGCATTTGAGAAGGTGGCAGCAAAATGCTTCTCTGTGGAGCCAGTTCTACGCTGCGCAGAAGGCTGCTCAGCAACCAGGACTGTTCCCGTCTCCGTGGGCTACCACTGCGTACCTGCTGGTGAGTCTGCAGCACGAGTCCTTGTGCACAACACAAATGGAAGGTCCAACTGTGATTCCATGTAAGGCTGACACTACTAACACAAGTACCTTGATGTATAACCCCCCCTCACATGACCTCTTTTTCCTCTTGTTTACAGACTCCACTCTTAACCTTGAAGGACAGATTAGGCTAGATCAGAAGTCTGAGGACGTCGTAAGCACGGTTCCTGCTCACGTGGCGTGTTCCTGTCAACTACAGTCATGCCCGGCGTGACCTCCCACTTCACAGGATCCACTCGACTCCAGGTGTCCACCAGCTGGCAGAGCCTGCGACCCTGTGGACGCAGCTGGTTTGGACAGTGAGGATAAAACCCTGTTCCCTTTAGGAGATCTGTTTTTTTCTTTAGCCATTTTGAGATGTTGAAAATAATTCTGGACGCCCTTCGCCGGGTTTGACCTTTTAATAAACTGTTGCTCTGTGAACATGGTCAGTCAAGGTAACCTCTCTCTGAAGTTGTGGATCTACTTGAGGGCAGGGATGCTCTGCCGAGGGATCTGGACAGGCTGGGTCCATGGGCCAAGGTCATTTGGACTCAATGATCCAGTGGGTCCTTTCCAATCTAATGATTCTATGATTCTATGAGATTCAATGAGGCCAAGTGTTGGGTTTTGCACTTTGGTCACAACAACCCAGTGTAGCTCCAGGCTTGGGGCGGTGGAAAAAGACCTGGGGGTGCTGGTTGACAGCAGCTGAGCTTGAGCCAGCAGTGGCCCAGGTGGCCAAGAAGGCAAATGGCATCTTGGTTTGTGTCAGGAATGATGTGGCCAGCAGCAGCCGGGAAGGGTTTCATAGAATCATAGAACAACCAGGTTGGAAGGGACCCACCGGATCATCGAGTCCAATCATAAGTTTGCCTTTTGCTTCTTGGTGCTTGTGAGGCTTCACCTCGAATCCTGGGTTCAGCTTTGGGCTCCTCACTACAAGAAGGACATTGAGGGGCTGGAACGTGTGTGGAGAAGGGGAACAGAGCTGGGGATGGAGAACAGGGATGCTGGGAGCGGCTGAGGGAGCTGGGGCTGTTTGATCTGGAGACAAAGAGGCTGAAGGGAGACCTCATGGCTCTCTGCAGCTTCTGAGAGGAGGTTGTGGGGAGGTGGGTGCTGGCCTCTTCTCCCAAGGGACAGGGGACAGGACCAGAGGGAATGGCCTCAAGCTCCACCAGGGGAGGTTTAGGTTGAATATTAGGAAAAAGTTTCTCATTGAAAGGGTCATTGGGCAGTGGCAGAGTCTGCCCAGGGAGAGGGTTGATTCACCTTCCCTGGAGGGGTTTAAGGTGTGGGTGGACAAGATGCTGAGGGACATGGTTTAGTGTTTGATAGGAATGGTTGGACTCGATGATCCAGTGAGTCTCTTCCAACCTGGTTATTCTATGAACAGAAGTCATCAAATTAGGAGTTACATCAAATGCTAGTCATTTTCCCAACTGACAGGGGACAGGACAAGAGGGAATGGCCTCAAGCTCCACCAGGGGAGGTTTAGGCTGAATATTAGGAAAAAGTTTCTCACTGAAAGGGTCATGGGGCAGTGGCAGAGGCTGCCCAGGGAGGGGGTTGATTCACCTTCCCTGGAGGGGTTTAACGTGTGGGTGGACGAGGTGCTGAGGGACATGGGTTGGTGTTTGATAGGAATGGTTGGACTCGATGATCCGATGGGTCTCTTCCAACCTGGTGATTCTATGAAAAGGCCTCAAGTTGCCCTGGGAGCGGTTTAGGTTGGATTTAGGGTCACTGTCTGTACTGAGAGGCTGGAGAAGCCCTGGCAGAGGCTGCCCTGGGCTGGGGGTGCAGCCTCCCTCCTGGCAGGGCTCAGCAATCAGGCGGCCGTGAGTCCCTCGGGCTGTGTCCCCACCCCCGGGGCGGGAGCGCTCGCCACGGGCTACTCAGCGCTCGCCACGTGGCACTGACCGCTAGCCAAGTAGCCCCGTCCGCTCGCCCCCCCCGGCAGTCGCTGCTCTCGCCATGGCTCGGGGGCTGCTGCTGCTCCTGCTCGGCCTCCTGCCGCTGCTGGGCGCCTGCAGCGCCACCTGCCCCTGCCAGGACCAGCGGCTCTGCAGGCCCCGACACCGACACCGCCCCCACGAGCGCCAGGTGACAGCCCCGGGACCCCCCTCCCCAGCACAGCACAGCCTGGCACCTCTGGGACCCCCATTCCAAACGAGCCCTGTGGCTTTAGACTGCCCCCAGCCCGGCCCAGCAGCTCTGGGACCTCCCATTCCAGCCCAGCCCAGCCCAGCAGCTCAAGCTTCCCCAGCCCAGTGGCCCCAGCCCGGCATCTGCGGGACCCCCATTCCAGTCTACTCCAGCCGCGTGGCCATGGGACCCCCATTCCAACCCAGCCCCGTGGCTCTAGACTCCCCCCAGCCCAGCCCAGCAGCTCTGGGACCTCCCATTCCAACCCAGCCCAGCCCAGCAGCTCCGTTCTCCTATTCCAGCCCCGCAGCTCCAGCTCTCCCAGCCCAGTGGCCCCAGCCCAGCTTTTGTGGGACCCCCATTCCAGCCCACTCCAGCCGCATGGCCATGGGACCCCATTCCAGCCCACTCCAGCCCCGTGGCTCTGGGACTCCCATTCCAACCCAGCCCAGTGGCTCTAGACTCTCCCCAACCCAACTTAGCAGCTCTGGGACTCCCATTCCAACCCAGCCCCGTGGCTCTAGACTCCCCACAACCCAACCCAGCAGCTCTGGGACCTCTCATTCCAACCCAACCCAGCCCAGCACCTCCAGCTCCCCCAGCCCAGTGGCCCCAGCCCAGCATCTGCAATACTCCCATTCCAGCCCACTCCATCCCCATGGCTCTGGGACTCCCATTCCAACTCAGCCCAGTGGCTCTAGATTCCCCTCAACCCAGCCCAGCAGCTCTGGGACCTCCCATTCCAACCCAGCCCAGCCCAGCAGCTCCATTCTCCTATTCCAGTCCAGCAGCTCCAGCTCTCCCAGCCCAGTGGCCCCAGCCCAGCATCTGCGAGACCCCCATTCCAGCCTACTCCAGCCCTGTGGCTCTAGGACCCCCATTCCAGCACAACCCAGCGGCTCTAGACTCCCCCCAACCCAGCCCAGCAGTTCCAGCTCCCCCAGCCCCATTCCAGCCCACTCTATCCCAGTGGCTCAGGAATCCCCAGTCCACCCCAGTCCAGTGGCTGCAGGACCCCTGTTCCAGCCCAGCAACTCTGGGACCTCCATTCCAACCCAGCCCAGCAGCTCCATTCTCCCATTCCAGCCCAGCAGCTCCAGTTCCCCCAGTCCAGTGGCTCCAGTCCAGCAGCTCTGGGACCCTTGTTCCAGCCCAGCCCAGCTGCTCTGGGACCCCCATTCCAGCCCAACCCAGCTGCTCCAGCTCCCCCAGCTCAGTGGTTCCATGAAAACTGGAGAGGGACTATTCTTGTGGTGGGACAAGGGGGAACGGATGTAAGCTGGAAAAGGGCAGATTTAGATTAGACATTGGGAAGAATTTCTTCACCATGAGAGTGGCGAGACACTGGAACAGGTTGCGGCTGCCCCATCCCTGGAGGTGCTTAAGGCCAGGTTGGATGGGGCTTGGGTAACCTGATCTAGTGGGATGTCCCTGCCCAAGGCAGGGGGGTTGGAACAAGATGATCATTGAGGTCCCTTCCAACCTTAACTATTCTATGATTCTATTCTATGACCCCCATTCCAGCCCAGCCTGATGGCTCCAGCCTCTCATTCCAGCCTAGCAGCTCTGGGACCCCCATTCAAGCACAGCACAGCGGCTCTGGGACCCCCAGCCCAGCCCAGGGGAGCGCTTGGTCAGCACACCCTGCACTGCTGACTTCCTCACTTTATGGTCTAACAGATTAATAATAGGTGCATGTGATGGCCAAGGGGTGTCAACGCTGTGGAGGTCCTGGGGGAGGCTGCAGTGAAGCCCCTGTACCCTTCCCAGGAAGGCGCAGCGGGGTTCTCTGCTTCCCTCAGGTCATGCAGATAAGCTGTCTTCCTCCTGAGAAGTATTTGAAGCTAATGAAGGTGCTCTTCATCCCTTCTCTAGGTCCTGGTGTTCGATATAGGGACAGACGACTGGAAATACTATGACTGGTCAAAGATTACAACTGTGGCGATTTTTGGGAAGTACAATCCCGAGCTCATGTGCCATGCACATGCCGAAGGAGCCAGGGTAGTGCTGAAAGGTCAGTGACTGTGTGGAAATGTGGAATTCGATGTGATACAGGGATAAGGACATAATGCACGGCATTTCACGCTTCTTGTACACATGGTATTAAAAATCAGTAAGAGGATCAGTTAGTGAAAGGGGGTCTAGGAAGCCTGGAGAGGGGCTGTTGATTAGGGAGTGTAGGGATAGGACAAGGGGGAAAGGTTTGAAGTGCCCAGGTGGCCAAGAAGGCCAATGGCATCCTGGCTTGGATCAGAAATGGTGTGACCAGCAGGTCCAGGGAGGTTTTTCTCCCTCTGTACTCAGCACTGGTGAGACTGCTCCTCAAATCCTGTGTTCTGTTCTGGCCCCCTCAGCACAAGAAGGATGTTGAGGCTCTGGAGCGAGTGCAGAGAAGAGCCACGAAGCTGGTGAAGGGGCTGGAGAACAGGCCCTATGAGGAGCGGCTGAGAGAGCTGGGGGTGTTTATCCTGGAGAAGAGGAGGCTGAGGGGAGACCTCATTACTCTCTCCAACTACCTGAAAGGAGGTTGTGGAGAGGAGGGAGCTGAGCTCTTCTCCCAAGTTACAGGGGACAGGACAAGAGGGAATGGCCTCAAGCTCCACCAGGGGAGATTTAGGCTGAACATTAGGAGGAAGTTTTTCCCAGAAAGGGTCATTGTGCACTGGCAGAGGCTGCCCAGGGAGGTGGTTGGTTCACCTTCCCTGGAGGTGTTTAAGGGACGGGTGGACGAGGTGCTGAGGGACATGGTTTAGTGTTTGATAGGAATGGTTGGACTCGATGATCCAGTGGGTTTCTTCCAACCTGGTGATTCTATGATTCTATGAAGCTGGAAGAGCGGAGGTTGAGAAGAGATCCCAGGAAGAAATGTTTTGCTGTGAGGGTGATGAGAGCCTGGCCCAGGTTGCCCAGAGCAGTGGTGGCTGCCCCATCCTTGGAGGTGTTCCAGGCCAGGTTGGATGGGGCTTGGAGCTCCTGATCCAGTGGGAGGTGTCCCTGCCCTTGTTTCCAGTGCCCCAGCAGCATTTTGGACCAGGTTGGGCTTTAAGGTCCCTTCCAACCCAAACAATTCCATGATCTGATGATTGTGTGTTATACCCAGTACCCAGAAGACAGGGTAAGGGAAAGGGCTGCAAGTATTTTTTGTATTTTTCACTTAAATCAATACCTCTGTATTAGGAAGTGGTTGAGTGTTAAAATGCATTCCCAAGTATGTGTAAGTACAAATGCTGATTAGAAAGGCAAAGTCCATCTCCTTGATCAGTGCGTACACACTCTAATCAGGTTTTGGCTCTGCTGAGGCAAAAAACATAATCCAAGACCAGAATGTGGAAAGCCACAAAGGTTAAATGTAAAACCTTTTCAATCAAAACAGTAAGACACAATCCTGGAAACAATGGAAGTAAATTGACTTCAAGAAAGTAAGTTTACAGGGGCTGAAAAACTATTGAAGAGAAGCAAGGAGATTAAAATGATAGGAAAGAAAGCCAAGAGGAACTTAATTTTAAAGACTACTGTTTCAGAGAAGCTTGTTAAGCTCATCTGGGGTAGGTTCTCAAAATTACGGTTGGTGAAAAAAGTTAACCCCTTTGTATTTTACCAGTGAGCTCCAGGGGGGAGCTGTTATATTGTGGTTATGTTGGTCCGTTTAATAAATCATAGAATCACCAGGTTGGAAGAGACCTACCGGATCATCGAGTCCAACCATTCCTACCAATCTCTAAACCATATCCCTCAGCACCTCAATAAAGACAAACTTTTCTTTCTTGCTCTTACTGTGGTGCAGACATGTGTTAACTCTTGAAGGGCTCTTGTCTAGGTGATGTGCCTCTCACCGAAGTCGTTGAACCTGCTAAGAGAGCAGCGTGGATCTCCCAGCAGGTGGAACTCGCTAAAAGGCAACATATGGATGGAATTAACATAGATATAGAGCAAGCAGTTAATGAAAACACCCCTGAGTATAACGCGTTAACAGATCTTGTTAGAGAAACTACAGAAGCTTTTCACAGGGAAATTCCAGGATCACAGGTAATCATAATGTTCTTTATCCAAATATTACATTTAAACTTATAAACGCAAGGAGTTATGAAAAGTGTGTTTAGCAAATGGATGTGAACGAAATTATACAGATCTAAAGCACACTAGTCTCATGAATGGCTAATTATGAATGTTAATTATGATACGCTGCCATAAGAATTGCTCTTTTTGAGCTGTACGAGTTTAAATACAAATAGAGTTTTACTGAGAGTTGTACCTGCAGTGTTAATGCAGTATGTGAGCTGACAATTATTAGTTTGGTTAATTAACCTATGAAGGTTGGGGAAATACAACCTGCTGGTTCAAAAACATTTTGGTAACCTGTCACTTAAAGTTTTAAACATTTGAGTGAAAGTGACAGGACAAGGGGGATTTCACTTTCAATTGGAAGGGGTAAGATTTAGATAAGACGTTAGGAAGAAATTCTTCATGCTGAGGGTGGGGAGGTCCTGGCCCAGGTTGCCCAGAGCAGGGGTGGCTGCCCCATCCCTGGAGGGGATCAAGGCCAGGTAGGATGGAGCTTGGAGCCCCTGATCCAGTGGGAGGTGTCCCTGCCCACGGCAGAGGGGATGGAACTGAATGGACTTTCATGTCCCTTCCAACACAAACCATTCTATGATTTGCAACACACACTTTGTGTTTTTCACCAGATGGTTTTCATGTGTTTTAATTTCTTTAGTGTTTTGAATTCACTAATAGGGCACTCACTGTTCATAATCTAATGTTTATCAGCGGAGCAGTTCTCCTGTAGTTCACCACAGCGTGTTAAACGCTCCAATCTAACACTGCAACATCTGGAAAATACTGTCTTCAGGAGTTGCAGCTGTTGTTAAAAGGCAAAACCAGAGTGCGCGAGTGCTGTACGTGATACTTGTGCATTTTTCCTTCAGGTGACATTTGATGTGGCTTGGTCTCCTGCCTGCATCGATGACAGGTGCTACAACTACACTGGCCTCGCAGAAGCCTGTGATTTCTTATTTGTGATGTCGTATGACGAACAGAGCCAGATGTGGGATGACTGTATTGCAAAAGCCAATGCGCCTTACCTGAAGACTTTACTCGGTGAGGACAAAATGCCTCCCCAGGAGGCAGAACATTTCCATTTGCTCACGGGAATAGATAGACACGGTTGCTGTTTCTTAGACAAGCTTTTTGTTTGTATTAAGGCTTTTGAGTGTGCGCAACTATGTGTTGTCCTAAGGAGTGTCTCAGATCCTTCTGGCACTATGGATAGACCTTTAGCAGTTGTGCGTTGCTAATTGGAAGGGAATTGTTTTCATGATTGTGACGAACACTTTTAGAGTGACACACAGCAGCCAAAGCAGTGGTGTCTGCCAGGGCTTGCAAAGAACCTGAAATGTTTACCTCATCCTTGTGAACTGCTGCTCTGGGCAGCTGGTTTTCAGTGTGAGCAACTGGAGCCGTTCCTAGGATCTGAGTGGGGCAAGTGTAGGATGCGTGGGAGGTGAAGAAGACCTTGCATCTTAGCCTCTGGGGATCATGCAGTGCATTGGCTCTGGTTCTAGAGCTAAGAATAAAAAGCATGGGAATAGGCAGTAATGCATCTTTGGGTTTGTGTGCCTCAATACTAGGCTATGAAGAGTACATTGCTATGGGAATTGATCCAAAGAAGCTTCTGATGGGTGTCCCCTGGTATGGCTATGACTATGTCTGCGAGACCCTAACTGAGGTAAGATGAAGATTAGTCATTTCCGAGCATACTGGGATTTTTTTTTTTCCTTGGGCCCCTCACCACAAGAAGGATGTTGAGGCTCTGGAGCGAGTCCAGAGAAGAGCAACAAAGCTGGTGAAGGGGCTGGAGAACAGGCTTTATGAGGAGCGGCTGAGAGAGCTGGGGGTGTTTAGCCTGGAGAAGAGGAGGCTGAGGGGAGACCTCATTGCTCTCTACAACTCCCTGAGAGGAGGTTGTGGAGAGGAGGGAGCTGGGCTCTTCTCCCAAGTGACAGGGGACAGAACAAGAGGGAATGGCCTCAAGCTCTACCAGGGGAGGTTCAGGCTGGACATTAGGAAAAAATTCTTCACTGAAAGGGTCATTAGGCAATGGAATGGTCTGCCCAGGGAGGGGGTTGATTCACCTTCCCTGGAGGTGTTTAAGGTGTGGGTGGATGAGGTACTGAAGGACATGGTTTAGAGTTAGGTGGGAATGGTTGGACTCGATGATCCGGTGGGTCTCTTCCAACCCGGTGATTCTATGATTCTTAGAGCTAGCTAGGTTTTGGTGATCCTGTTTTTGGATTAGGAAATACAGCGTAGTATGGTCGGTAAGAACATAGAATCACCAGGTTGGGAAAGACCTTTGAAATCACCAAGTCCAACTGTACCTTGGGTTCAAAGACATGGCTGGTAACTTATGAGCTATGAGTAACAGAGCAAGGCATATTATCTCTCCCTGGACGTCGCCAAGGTACTCAAGTACCATGTTTGACTAAGGAACTATAGGCGAGGGTGGTAAGGCACTGGAACATGTTTTAGAGGGAAGTTTTGGCTACCCCATCCCTGGAGGTGTTCACGGCCAGGTTGGATGAGGCCTTGAGCAGCCTTATGCAATGGGAGGTGTCTACAAGTAGCCCGGCACAGATTTTGAAGATTTTGGATTTTTGAGCCCCAGTGCCTTTTGTGGCTTTGTTCTTGGCTGTGCTGCTATTTTTCAGTTTAATGAATCAATGTAATGCAAAACCTGGGTCTTCTGCTTTATTTTTCAGGATCATATTTGTTCCATTCGCAAAGTATCTTTCCATGGGGCTCCTTGCAGTGACGCTGCAGGGCGTCAGGTTCCCTACAAAGACATCATGAAGCAGGTGAACAGCTCTCTTACAGGGTTGCTCTGGGATGAGATACAGGAGGCTCCGTTTTATGAATACAAGGTAAGGGTCTCTTTCTAAGACACCACGTTGTCGATTCATGAACCATACTTCTTAAAGTTTTTGGGGCTAAATTCTGCCATTGGTATTTTCTACTTTGGTTTTTTTCTGAATAGCTGGATCTCCAGATCTTGAATTTCTAGTTTGAAGGCGGGTGCAGAAGACAACTTCTCTGTTAGTTACTTGTATGAGCTGATGACTGATTTACGCTATAAGGGATTCTGGGATGCTCTCAAGTTTTTCTAGCCCACTGGCTTCTATGCATGTTCTCTTCTGCACTTCATTTCTGCGTAGACAAAGTGAAAAAGTCCATGGGTGTTGCTTACATGAGTGCTACAGCATGTGCCTGCGCTTCATCTTTTTTCTTTAGATATAATTTTAAGTTTCATAGAATCACAGAATCACGGAATGGTTTGGATAGTGAATCTGAGATTTTAAAATAGAAATTAGCTAAGTCTTTTCATCTAACTTCAGTTAAAATGAGGCAGCAGTGGCCCAGGTGGCCAAGAAGGCCAATGGCATCTTGGCTTGGATCAGGAATGGTGTGACCGGCAGGGCCAGGGAGGTTATTCTCCCTCTGGACTCAGCACTGGTGAGACTGCTCCTCAAATCCTGTGTTCAGTTGTGGGCCCCTCACCACAAGAAGGATGTTGAGGCTCTGGAGCGAGTCCAGAGAAGAGCAATGAAGCTGGAGAAGGGACTGGAGAACAGACCTGATGAGGAATGTCTGAGAGAGCTAGGGGTGTTTAGCCTGGAGAAGAGGAGGCTGAGGGGAGACCTTATTGCTCTCTACAACTACCTGAAAGGAGATTGTGGGGAGACAGGGGACAGGACAAGAGGGAATGGCCTCAATCTCCACCAGGGGAGATTCAGGCTGGACATTAGTCAAAAATTTTTCCCAGAAAGGGTCATTGGGCACTGGCAGAGGCTGCCCAGGGATGATTCACCTTCCCTAGAGGTGAGGGTGCAGGTGGACAAGGTGCTAAGGGACATGGGTTAGTGTTTGATAGGAATGGTTGGACTCGATGATCCGGTGGGTCTCTTCCAACCTGGTTATTCTATGATTCTACGATTCTATGAAAATGCGTCACTGTTTTATAACTTAGATTCTAGAAGTTTTTAATTGTACTTCCAACTGTATTCAACAGAAAACGAAGTCAAAACTCAATGAACTTTAATGTGTTGTGTTTATATAGACACTGACCCTAGTGTTCAATGTTTTCCTAGGATTCCCAAGGTCGCTTCCACCAGGTATGGTTTGACGACCCTCGCAGCATCGCTCTAAAAGCAGAGTATGTGAAGAGGCTAGGTTTGAGCGGCATTGGCATGTGGAACGGGGATTGTCTGAACTATTCCAGGGAACCTGAAGCAGAAGAACAAACTGAAGCCATGTGGCAAGCCCTGACACCATAAGAACCACTTCAACCCTTGATTTATAATAGAATGATGATTTACTATGGCTTGATTTATAATAGAATGATGAAAATGGGGAACTTTTTTACTATCGTTTATACAATCGTAGATTTTGACTTTACACCATGATTACAAAATCTTCGCAAAGTCACCAAGTTCATCTTTTTACTTTGCATGCAAAGCCATAATCTCATTCTGCAGAAAATTTCACTGCTGCTTTAGCAGCACTTTTTAAAGAGACTGCTTATCTTTCTCATTTTTGTCATCTACTATAAGTTAAATCTTAAACCCAGCATTTATTTGGTAATAAGCAATACCGAGAGGTGGGTTTGAGGTGCAGTCTCGTAATGATGCTTTGCTGAGGCTGCCTGGTGCAGCAAGTATTCATTCCGGGGTAGGATGGTGCAGTCTCAGCTCTCTGACTTCCCACCTCAACCAATATTTTAGCCAAGTCACTCTTGAATCAGATTAAACCCAGAATACTGGGGAGACAGCCTGGTGCTTAAACACAGCTTGGTGAAACTTGTACTTGGTTACTCTTGTGGAGATTAAAAGATTTAATACAGCGAAGAAATTATGTAACATGAAATGGTTGCCGTTAAGATTTTTATCAGACTTGTTAGAAAGGAATATTCCATAAAATCCAGTTTCACTATGGTTATTTATCCTGTAAACTCCTTAGTTTCAAAAGCTCCAAATCCTGGACCTTATCTTGAATAGGCAATGTTAACATGGAGAGGACTCGGATGATGTTTTCTTCCATTTCAGACTATAATTTCTGAAAACTAGAATTCAAGGTTTTGTTTAATGAACTGCACAGGTATTTTTCCACACACTCCAAGGTTCATTCAGCAGCCTGTTGTTTGTTTTTTATGTGGCGCTGCCTCCGAGATAATACGAGGTTTAATTTTCTTTGATATTTTCATAAAAAAATTTGCTCAAATAAATTGTGGAACTTTATATAATTGCATACACTTTTAAATAATCTGAAGTGATGGAAAGAGTGACTGGTGTTTACAGGATGCTTTTTTTTGTTAAGTAAAACACTATCTTCACTTGGGTTGGTAAACAGTATTGTCTTTTTATGCTTTACTTGTTCTACAACTTACAGCCCACAGTGCTGCTTCTCAGAGCTGTTTCACAATCAGATTAAAATGCAACTGTGCCCTGTTTAAGTGTCTCTGTTAATTAAACAATTTATTTAATTAGATATAGTCCGTTGTGTGTTGGAGGGTTGCTTGTTTTGGTATTTTTGCCTTTCTGAATAGTTGCTGAGAAAAACCCACAGAACAGCAAGAAGACTTTATACAAGTGCCTGACTGCTTAGCACAACAGGTGAGGGAAAGCAGAAGGTGAAGCCTCCTGCTCTCACATAAAGAAACATATCCCTTGGAAAAATACAGAGTCTGTAAGTTTGAAGAGAAACCAATACATTTATTTGACACCTAAGACTTAAGAATTTGTATTGCTGTTTATATGCATATGCTAAAATACTCCAAGAAAGAGATTTGTAAAACTGAAGTATCTTCTGGAGCAGATGACCTGACCAACAAAATCCTAACTACAGGGCAGATGACTTTCTAATAATCTCTTTCCTGTAGCAGTCAAGAATCCGGAGTTAATTCAGATTTTCCAATAGCTGATTGCTTGGCTCTTGTGTTTTATATAAGACACAATTCTGAAATACAAATGTACGACTCAGTCGTGAATTGAGCAAAAGTGGTTGGAGTTTAATTCAATTAATTCAATATTTTAGCACCAAAATCTTTGTTAAATCCTATCCCTAAGACAATAAGTTGGATAATGGGTGGTTTGACTCAAAGACATTTGGAGAGTTGCATAATTTTCTTATTGTATTCTTGATTTCCCATGATTGTTTCACTTCCAGCAATAAATAACAGCCTTGTCAGCTTTTTAGCTGACATTAATTCCTAGCCTGTTCTGTTTAAGTTAATAACATCTGGTGCTGCAAGAAGGGAAACAAGAGAGCTAGGAGAAGATTTCTATCAGGAAGAGGTTTCTGATTACTCTTTCAGAGAACCATTATCTCAGCACACGCATGAGCTTGAACTTCAAGAAAAACAGAGTATGCAATGCAGTGAGCTGGACGAGGATAGTCATTAGTGATTATCCAAGACGAAGTTCTCCTCTTCCACTAACAAGGGAAGAAGTTTCATGCCCATGTGGCTTTCCTGGTAAAAGAGGGAACAAAGCCAGCTAGAGCTGAAGTAAGGAGAGGTTGTCTGAGATGTTGTTCACAATAATATGGTGATACAGTGCCTGTAGATAGGCACACTTATAATGACAAAAACATAGAATCGTGGAATGGTTTGGGTTGAAAGGGACCTCAAAGCCCATCTAGCGGGCTTTGAGGTGGAGCAGCCACCGCTTCTCTGGGCAACCCCACCCTCACAGGAAATCATTTCTTCCTCAAATCTTATCTCGGATCTCCCCTCTTTCAGCTTAAAACCATCCCCCTTATTCTATCCCTGCACATCCTGATCAAGAGCCATTTCCCAGCTTTCCTTGAGCCCCTTTCAGTCCTGGAGGCTCCTCTGAGGTCTCTCTGGAGCTTTCTCGTCTCCAGGCTGAGCAACGCCAACTCTCACAGCCTGGCCTCATAGCAGAGATGCTCCAGCCCGCGGATCATCTTTGTGGCCTCCTTTGGACTCCATATCCAACTCCCCTGCTTCCTTCCAGGCCTCAGTATATGCTGGGCTGTCTCTGGTCTGTGAGCAGTCTGCTCTACAAAGAGGGCAGCTCCCTTCAGCTGGGTGCAGACATTCTTCCACTCTCTTTTGGAAGCTCAGATCCAGATCAGATCTCCTGGTTAACAGCACACTGGTTTGCAACTATCTTTTACAGCTACACATCATTTGCAATAAAAATCCGTACTTCATTATTTTCCTCTCCTGGGCTTAGCATCACTGTCACAGCTCATTCAGCGATGAGATTGCTACACTCGTGATATTTCGTGCAGATAAACTCTGGGTTAAACAGCTCGTACTTCAGCAGTAGATGTGGGTGGTCACCCTTTTTTTTTTTTTTTACATTAACTGTAAAATTCTACTCAAATTCAATCTTGTCCTTCATACATGTTTCTTCAAAACCAACGTGTTCTAATTTTGATGTTACTATTACAGTGAAAAAAGAAGAGCAAACAAAGAGTTTTCATTTACGTTTCATTTTCATTTAAAGACAGTTGTAAGAGGGTACAGCTCTTAGTACTGCTTACATTGTTGTGAAACAGAAGAGGAAGGGGTTAAAAAAAACAATTCAACAAATATTTGTTCATGGAGATATCATTCAATGAGGTTACCATGACCCTAAACAACAAATAAACCGGTTAGTTGGTTTATTTTCCTTTACGCTTTGCTATAAATTTAAACAACAAACAACAGTAAATAACCCAAATTAAAATTATATCTATGATCTGTTGCTAAAAACCTTCCCTTTTATCTACTAGTATCTTTAATTCTTTATTAAAGTAAAACACTTCATTAATAAATTCCTGATATTCTAAAGGAAGCTGGAAAATATCTGTTTATCTCAGAAGTGGGGAAGAAAATATACCATCTTATTATTACACAGCTAAAAACTTCTTAGTTCTTTGAAGACATCCGCACATTTTCAGATTCAGATTGTGTCAAGTTCTTTATGTTTCTCTTCAGATTTCTCCACCTAATTTTTGCATATTACTTACTATTTATTCTACTCTTCCATGTGGGCAATTTTAGTAGTAACTCAACTACAAATGAAATCTGTAGGGAACGGCCTCAAGCTCCACCAGGGGAGGTGTTGGCTGGACATTAGAAAAAAATTTTCACAGAAAGGGTGATTGGGCACTGGCAGAGGCTGCCCAGGGAGGGGGTTGAGTCACCTTCCGTGGAGGTGTTTAAGTGATGGGTGGACGAGGTACTGAGGGACATGGTTTAGTGTTTGATAGGAATGGTTGGACTTGATGATCTAGTGGGTCTCTTCCAACCTGGTTGTTCTATGATTCTATGCCAAAGGGAAAGCCAATTCAGTTCCTTCCAAGGTCTTATATGAGAACAGAGATGAGCTACAATTCAAATATCTGTCCATCCAAAGCAGCATGGCCAGCAGGGTGAGGGGATTCTGCTCCTCTGCTCTGCCCTGGTGAGACCCCCCCTGAGTCCATGTCCTGCTCTGGGGCTCTCAGCACAGGAAAGACACGGACTTGTTGGAGTGGGTCCCTGGGAAACCACAAAAGTGATCAACAGCTGGAACACCTCCCCTGTAAAGAGAGGCTGAGTGAGTTAGGGTTGTTCAGCCTGGAGAAAAGAAGAGTCCAAGGAGACCTTATTGTAGCCTTTCAATACCTAAAGGGGACTTATAAGAAAGATGGAGGGAATACTTTTTGGCAGGACCTGCAGCAATAGGACAAGGGGTAACGGCTTTAAACTACAACAGGAGAGGTTTAGACTGGATGTTAGGAAGAAATTTTTACACTGAGGGTGGTGAAACACTGGCCTAGGTTGCCCTGAAAGCTGGTGGATGCATCATTCCTGGAAACATTCAAAGCCAGCTTGGATGGGGCTTGGAGCAACATGATGGAGTTGATGTTCCTGCTCCTGCAGAGGGGTTGGAATGGGATGACTTGTAATGGTCCCTTCTAATCCAAACCATTCTATGATTCTATTATCTTTCATTATTATTTCTTCCAGCTGCTCTCTCTGACTCTTGAATGATCTCCTGAAACCAAATACACGCAAGATCTTTCAGAAGCAATTCTAGCACTACACATCCTTCTCTGATAACACCCATCCAAACCAGCAAGGAAACCTAAACCTAACGCATTTGTGAAGAGCAGGGGAAACAACTAAAAAAACTACAGCATATCAGGCAGAGAATTATGTAGATATACAGAAATTTATCTGTAACTTACATGCACGCAGCTGCTAGGAACATATAATAACATATTACTTACCTGCAGCCACTGGCTGGGCAGGTGAGTCACCTCCAAGCCACTTGCTTCAAGGTTGTTCCTTTAAAAGTAATGCAAATGAGAGTTGATTGCAGCCACCTCATCTCCAAGTAACACAAATGTGGTTTCGGGAATAAATAAAAGATCACAGAGGCTGAGAAGTGAAGTTCATGGGAACAAGAACTCAGGCCATAGACAATTACACATGCAAAATCTTCCTCTTAATTTCATTCTTAATTGAAGTGGCGTGTACTTAGACTTAGGAATCCTTTGTTAAGCTGAATCAGACAGCACCAGGATTGTCAAGCCAGCTGGACAGTGCTACCAACAATGTCCCAACAGCATCATAGAATCATAGAACAACCAGGTTGGAAGAGACCCATCAGATCATCGAGTCCAACCATTCCTATCAAACACTAAACCATCGAGTCCAACCATTCCTATCAAACACTAAACCACGTCCTTTTCTTAACCTTGTCTTAACACCAGCAAGGCTGCTGTTTTCTCTCCCGAACTGTAATAAGAAAAGGTTTTAAAAATACCGCTCTGTTGTTAAAGAGAGTGATGCACTAGCCAAGGGGCTACTGCTAGAGCTAACGCACTGCAGCATGGCAGAGCACCCACGGAATAATTAATTAGCAAATGTCTCATTAGCAATTAGTGATTAATCAGACTGAAATCAATGAGAATTATAATTGGATGCCTCAGATTTGAGCCTTAGTGAAAGACACGCAGACTTATTTCCTCTGGTTTGGAGCAGTCTTGCACCAAAAGAAGCTGTGAGGGTGAATATTTGGCCAGCCCTGTCGCCTGCCCCTCGGTGCTGGTGTCATTGCCAGTGCCAGACATGCTGGTGTTGGTACTAGGGCAGGTGAGAAGAGCAGCTGGAGAGCTGCCAGGAGGAGAGGGACCTGGGGGAGTTGGTTGACAGTGACTGAACATGAGCCAGCAGTGTGCTCAGGTGGCTAAGAAGGCCAATGGCATCTTGGCTTGGATCAGACATGGTGTGACCAGCAGGGCCAGGGAGGTTCTTCTCCCTCTGGACTTGGCACTGGGGAGACTGCTCCTCAAATCTTGTGTTCATTTCTGGGTCCCTCACCACAAGGATGTTGAGGCTCTGGAGCGAGTCCAGAGAAGAGCAACGAAGCTGGGGAAGGGGCTGGAGAACAAGAGGAACGACTGAGAGAGCTGGGGGTGTTTATCCTGGAGAAGAGGAGGCTGAGGGGAGACCTCATTGCTCTCTACAACTACCTGAAAGGAGGTTGTGGAGAAGAGGGAGCTGGGCTCTTCTCCCAAGTGACAGGGGACAGGATGAGAGGGAATGGCCTCAAGCTCCACCAGGGGAGGTTTAGGCTGGACATTAGGAAGAAATTTTTCCCAGAAAGGGTCATTGGGCATTGGAATAGGCTGCCCAGGGAGGGGGTTGATTCACCTTCCCTGGAGGTGTTTAAGGGATGGATAGATGAGGTCCTGGGGGACATGGTTTAGTGTTTGATAGGAATGGTTGGAGTCAATGATCGGGTGGGTCTCTTCCAACCTGATGATTCTATGATTCTAAGGGTGATTGGGCAGTGGCAGACGCTTCCCAGGGAGGTGGTGGAGTCCCCATCCCTGGAGGGGTTTAAAAGATGGGTGGACGAGGCTCTCAGGGAACGATTGGAGTCGATGATCCGGTGGGTCTCTTTCAAGCTGGTGATTCTCTGTGACGATCCCGTGGGTGTTTCCCAAGCCGGTGACTCCGCCTCTGTGCGGGTGTGGAGCCGCCCCCCGTGCCCGCCCCTCGCCCCTCGCCGCCATGTCGGGCTCGTCCAGCGTGGCCGCCATGAAGAAAGTGGTGCAGCAGCTGCGCCTGGAGGCCGCGGTCACCCGCGTCAAGGTGACGGCAGCACCGGGACGGGGAGGGTTGGGGGCGAGGGAGGGGGGTCTGCCCTGCGCTGCGACTGCCAAACGCTTTGGGGGTGAGGGGGTGGGGGGGAAGAAAGTGATGGCGGAAGGGACCTCCAAGCCCATCCAGTCCCATCTCTGCCATGGGCAGGGACACCTCCCACTGGATCAGGGGCTCCAAGCCCCATCCAACCTGGCCTTGAACCCCTCCAGGGATGGGGCAGCCACCCCTGCTCTGGGCAAACTCATCCCACCCTCACAGGAAAGTATTCCTTCTTTCTAGCTCAGCTAAATCTTCCCCCTTCCAATTTAAAACCACCAGCCCATCCCTGCCCTCTCTGATCCAGAGCCCCTCCCCAGCTTTCCTGGACCTTCTTTCAGCACTGGAAGCTGCTCTAAGGTCTCCCCAGAGCCTTCTTTTTTCCAGGCTGAACAGTCCCGACTCTCAGCCTGTCCTCATCCAGGAGGTTCTGCAGCCCTCGCATCATCTTGTATCAGAAATGGTGTGACCAGCAGGGACAGGGAGGTTATTCTCCCTCTGGACTCAGCACTGGTGAGACTGCTCCTCAAATCCTGTGTTCAGTTGTGGGCCTCTCAGCATAAGAAGGATGTTGAGGACCTGGAGCGAGTCCAGAGAAGAGCGACAAGGCTGGTGAAGGGGCTGGAGAACAGAACCTATGAGGAGCAGCTGAGAGAGCTGGGGTTGTTTATCCTGGAGAAGAGGAGGCTGAGAGGAGACCTCATTACTCTCTATAACTACCTGAAAAGAGGTTGTGGAGAGGAGGGAGCTGGGCTCTTCTCCCAAGTGACAGGGGACAGGATGAGAGGGAATGGCCTCAAGCTCCCCCAGGGGAGATTTAGGCTAGAGATTAGGAGGAAGTTTTTCATGGAAAGAGTCATTGGGCACTGTCAGAAGCTGCCCAGGGAGGTGGTTGATTCACCTTCCCTGGAGGTGTTTAAGGCACAGGTGGATGAGGTCCTGAAGGACATGCTTTAGTGTTTGATAGGAATGGTTGGACTCGATGATCCGATGGGTCTCTTCCAACCTGGTTGTTCTATGATTGTATGATCTCCATGGCCTCCTCTGGCCTCGCTTCAACAGCTCCATGTGAAAGGGGCTCCAGGAAAGCTGGGGAGGGGCTCTTGCTCAGGGAGTGCAGAGACACGACGAAGGGAATAGTTTTCAGCTGAAAGAGGGGAGACTGAGATGAGTTCTGAGGAAGAAATATTTTCCTGCCAGGGGTGGGGAGGCCCTGGCCCAGGTTGCCCAGAGCAGTGGTGGCTGCCCCATCCCTGGAGGGGTTCAAGGTCAGGTTGGATGGGGCTTGGAGCCCCGGATCCAGTGGGAGGTGTCCCTGCCCATGGCTTTAAGGTCCCTTCCAACCCAAACCACTCTGTGTATTCAGTCCCAGGGCTTCCGTGCAGCTGCATCTCCCATCCTGCCACTCCCCGTGCCCGCTCGCTTCCTGCAGCTGCTCAGGGGCCATTGGGGAGACACACCCTGCTCTCCCCTTTCCTTATTCTGAGAAAAGGCTGCTTAGACTCATAGAATCATAGAACAGCTAGGTTGGAAGAAACCCATTGGATCATCAAGTCCAACCATTCCTATCAAAAAAACATTCCTATCTGCTTCTACCAGACTGTGGCAACAGGGGTGGATGGAGGCAGGGTTTGCCGTGGGTGCCATGCCTGGCCCAGCCCTGGCACTAAAATGGAGCATGGGCTGCAGGAGAGCTCGTGTGTTTGGGGCGACACCCTGATCCCCCTGGGCTCAGGGAAATTGAAACTGCCAATAGAGGATGCCAGCAGGGATGCTGCTTCCTGAAACTGCCATTGTTCGGCAACCTGATCAAGTTGAAGTTGTCCCTGCTCACTGCACAGGGGTTGGAACTGCATGACCTTTATGGTCCCTTACAACCCAAACCTTTCTGTGAATTTTTTAATGCGTTTAGAGTTCCAGCAAAGAAAAGCAGGACATTTTATCACTGTTCTGTGTTTAGGTAGGTAGAGCCTACCAGGCCCTCATACACAGTCCGATCACGAGGATGGCTTCCCAAGGCAAGAAGGAATGCCAGGGCAGTCAAGCAGAGGATTTTAGCTACACACTGCATCTTTAAATGATTTATGCTAGAACAAAGACCTTCATCTATTTAACAATGCTAGAAACAAGGATTTTCATCTCCTCAACAAAGCCATCTCCAAGCTGTTGCTCGACTTTCACCTGTCAGGCTTGGAAGTTTAACGTGAAACTTTTCTGAATTAATTCTAATATTGCACAACTTCTTGTCTTTAAGAAATGAAAAACTTACAGCGAAATTGTGTAAAACAACAATTGTGTAAAACAACAATTTCTCTGTAAGTTTTTTGTTTCTTAAAGACAAGAAGTTGCGTAAGCTGTATTGCAAAACTTTGTAGTAGTGTTTATACTTTTTAGTGTAGTTATCTGTTCCCTTGAGAGTGCTCGGTGAATTCTAACCAGCTTTTCTCACGTGTAGGTTTCTCAGGCTGCAGCGGACCTGAAGCAGTTCTGCCTGCAGAACGCACAACATGACCCCTTACTGACAGGCGTATCGTCGAGTACGAACCCCTTCAGACCCCAGAAAGTCTGTTCGTTTTTGTAATTACGTGAGCTTCTTCGGTATCTTTCAATGGTGAGTTGGTTTATTACGATTCATAGAATCATAGAATCACCAGGTTGGAAGAGACGCACGCGATCATCGAGTCTAACCATTCCCACCAATCTCTAAACCATGTCCCTCAGTACCTCATCCACATGTCCCTTAAACGCCTCCAGGGAAGGCGAGTCAACCACCTCCCTGGGCAGCCTCTGCTACTGCCCAATGACCCTTTCTGTGAAGAATTTTTGAGGACAAGTCCCAAAACCAGGCAAAATCGGTGGATGTTTGCAAGGGGAAGAGGCACATTAGCCAGGCAGACTGTCACCTGCTTGAGCGGCTTCTACTGCATCCCTGCAAACACCAAACCTGCCCAAAGCTTCCGTTTGGGCACAATTTGCTGGTGTCCTGGCTCACAGCTCTGAAGCCTGTGTGAGAGAGCCTGGGGGATGCTGGAGGGCTTTCATACTGTTCTGTTGTTTAAAATAGCTGGCTTTAAATAGGATTGCCTGCCTTAAAAGTATTCAGAAAGGACATCTAACTTCCAGAGCTGTTGTTGGTCTGGATCCCTGCTTTGGGCCCCTCCTCCCCTGTTCTGCTGGCAGCTCCGTACTGGGCAGCTGCTATTCCTGAGCACAATGAGTCGCATTTAGCTGCTGCAGAGCTGCCACCAGTCTCTGTTCTGCACACAAAGCAGTCGTGGAGCCAGCTACTGCCAGGCTGCTATTTGGACTAACATGGTCATACAGTAATTCTGCTGTATTTCCCTTCTGTGTAAGGGTATTATTTCCCTTTTCTCACACAGGACTGGTTGCCAGACAGCATATGCAGTGAATCCTGATAGCGGCATATAAAGCAGACTTTACTTCTTAAACTTGTAATGAGCACTTCCAGACATCATAGAATCATAGACTTACCAGGTTGGAAGAGACCCACCGGATCATCGACTCCAACCATTCCTATCAAACACTAAACCATGTCCCTCAGCACCTCATCCACCCATCCCTTAAACACCTCCAGGGAAGGTGACTCAACCACCTCCCTGGGCAGCCTGTTCCAATGCCCAATGACCGTTTCTGTGAAGAATTTTTTCCTTATGTTGAGCCTGAACCTCCCCTGGCAGAGCTTGAGGCCATTTCCTCTCGTCCTGTCCCTTGGGAGAAGAACCCAGCTCCCTTCTCTCCACAACCTCCTTTCAGGTAGTTGTAGAGAGCAATGAGGTCTCCCCTCAGCCTCCTCCAGGATAAACACCCCTAGCTCTCTCAGCCGTTCCTCATAAGACCTGTTCTTCAGCCTCGTTGCTCTTCTCTGGACTCGCTCCAGAACCTCAGCATCCTTCTTGTGGTGAGGGGCCCACATCTGAACACAGGATTTGAGGAGTGGTCTCACCAGTGCCGAGTACAGAGGGAGAAGAACCTCCCTGGACCTGCTGGAGATATGTCAGTCTCCAGGAAAGCGCTGTCCCCAGTAGGAAATGCCCTCTAAATCAAAAGAAAAATGGTCCAGGAATTCTATCAAGGCTCACACTCCACTTAAATAACTACAAATAACTGAGTACTTGCTTGGGTTTTGGTTTTCATTCCAAGACTTCTATAGGTTCATTAGCACTTCTGCTGTCACGATGACAACAACTAATCTGGGATTCTTTGAAAATTCTGCTTATTTTAGAGCAACATATTTATATTTTAGACTAGCACGTTTAGAAAAGTGAGGTTTAGATCTGCACTTTCCAAAAAGTCCGTGTATAAACAAGGTGGATTATGCTAGTAAAGACTGGAGTAGTAACAGTGGAGAGGTTGATGCTTGACTAACAACTGAAAACAAAAGCACTTTCCCCGTTGCTTTGAGCAGTGTAACTGAAGTGTGCTTCTGAAGCAATTGTGAATTTTATCACTTATTTTCATATATTCTTGGACGGTGACTTGTGTTCACACTCCTGTACCTTCAGCTTTAA
This sequence comes from Coccyzus lansbergi, assembly GCA_033558105.1. Lineage (NCBI taxonomy): Eukaryota > Metazoa > Chordata > Aves > Cuculiformes > Coccyzidae > Coccyzus > Coccyzus lansbergi. Next base: position 488,866 of record JAUMJK010000244.1, read on the forward strand.
GCAGTGATTCAAGAAATCAGATCACCTGTAAGCATTATAGACTGATAACCTATAAAAAACCAAACAAACTGCACTTTAATCAGCGACACATGCAGTTCCCCAAAGACCTTTGCCAAGTCTAGTAGTTCTGGGGTGGGGATGTCCAGAAATAACGTTCCCTCTGTTTTGCACACATGCATACACAGGACATAAAAGGCTTTATGTTTTCTTTCTCAATTACAGCCCTTCTCTCATCAAGTTTGGAACGGAGCTCTTGCTTCTGCTGCTACAGGCAAAAGTTGTTAGAGCAGCAGTTTTAGTTACACTAACAACATGGAAAATTCATAGAATCATAGAATCACCAGGTTGGAAGAGACCCATCGGATCATCGACTCCAACCATTCCTATCAAACACTAAACCATGTCCCTCAGCACCTCAGCCACTCGCACCTTAAAAAGTAGATATCAGATTGCGTTACTCTCACTGTATCCCTTCCTCAAAAAGGGGCAGTTTCTTAGTTGTGATTGTGTTTTCATGCTGACCTGATCGAGCTGCTCTTTGCAGAGCCAGCACCACCTCTGCAGGGTGTAAAGGAAACGTTGACATTAGTTAGAGTGACTTCCCCTGCTTCTCAAAGCCACAGGAGGCACCTGGCAACAACTTTCTCTGCCTTGACACTTTAGTTCTTTTCTAACAGCTTTAATTATCATCTTCTACCCTTTGGGATGGGTTTGAAGTTTATTTTATACCAGTGCTATAAAAGAGCTGTAGAAAAAGCAGGGTTTTTTTTTCTAAATAGCTGTCCCCAGCCAACTCTGGAGGTACTTTAGACGTAGAGTTGCTTCATTTAGTATTGATGATACTTTTCTAACTACGTTTTGTTCTTGTTTTTCCAGATCTTTTAGCATCTCCTCCTAGCCGCAGATGTGTGAGTGGGCAAAGTGCCTCAAGGAGTGGCCTGGTTAAAGTCTGTACAAAAGCTTAGCTCTAACGTGCCAAATCTAACAACTGTAAAACTGCTACTCCTGTCCAACTTCTTACCACCTACCTCTCCAAATGAACTGTATGCTAGTTCCAGTACTTCTGTTTCATACAAGAATCAGTTTTATACACCAAGCAAGAAAAATAAAAGTGTCTTGACTTAATCTGGTTTGAAAATGACTGTAATGAGTTGATTAACTTTAGGATGTGTTGACACCCAACCAGTTACTGCGTCACTCATATCAGACATTGAAAAAAGACAGAGTAACTTCATCACTCTTTATCTTGAGTAATTCTACCTTAATAAATAACTTACTATGACCTATCAGAAGTGTTTTTTCACATTTACCAAAGATTATAGCTGCACAGGAAAGGAAAGTAATTCAAGGAAACCTTAGCTTTTTAGCTGCCAGTGAACAGAATCATAGAACAACCAGGTTGGAAGAGACCCACCAGATCATCAAGTCCAAACATTCCTATCAAACACTAAACCATGTCCCTCAGCACCTTGTCCACCTGTGCCTTAAACCCCTCCAGGGAAGGTGACTCAACCCCCTCCCTGGGCAGCCTATTCCAATGCCCAATGACCCTTTCTGGGAAAAATTTCTTCCTAATGTCCAGCCTAAACCTCCCCTGGTGGAGCTTGAGGCCATTCCCTCTTGTCCTGTCCCCTGTCACTTGGGAGAAGAGCCCAGCTCCCTCCTCTCCACAACCTCCTTTCAGGTAGTTGTAGAGAGCAATGAGGTCTCCCCTCAGCCTCCTCTTCTCCAGGCTAAACACTCCCAGCTCTCTCAGCCACTCCTCATAAGGCCTGTTCTCCAGCCCCTTCACCAGCTTCATTTTTAGCTGCTTAACAGAAAAAAAAAAAAAACACCCAAACCTGTATAACTAGAAATACTTTATTTTAAAAATATCTTCAGCCAAAATCTTTACTGTCTTTGATGTTGCAAAGTGTAATTTATCCCTACAGCAGAGCAGCAGCCGTGGCAGATCTTGAGCGATAGCTAAATTACAGGCTACTTCAACACTGCCATGGTTTTTCCTGCTCAACGGGGAAAAAGTCACTGTCCTTGTCACGCTGGATTTAGGTACATCGGAAGAAAGATGGTTCTGCTTCATCTGCTCCTGTAGAAAGTTTTAATGTTTGCAGTTTCTGCAGACAGATACTTTTCAGTATAATTAGCATTAGGCAGGAGTCTGAGATAATCCATAGTTCAAAGCAGTTGTATTTCTGGTCAACAGCCACAGGCAGAGAGCTGTCCCTTATAAGTGAAATTTTCTCCTGTTCATGTCCATTTCTCGGCGCTGAAATCCAAAAGAAGAGGAATCAACCAACAAATTCATGCAACAGGACACAAACAAGAACAACCCATCCAGTTTACAGCAGGGTAAGCAGTGAGACGGGTCGCAGTTACAGTGAGGTTGAGAATTCATAGTCAGCTTAGGAGACTAACGAGGTAGAACTAGATCAGTGATTTAGAACTAGTAGCAGTTCTGTGTTCACTGATAGCAGACAAAGTCTTTAAAACAAACAAAATCAATTTCACAGACCACACCAGGAGTATTAGAATTTTCTTTCTGGTATATCTTGGGTACTTTCTTCTAAGTTTTGCCAATTAACTGCAATTCCATGGTAACAATGACTGGAAAATTAATTTATCGTTTCCTGCAGGGCTACTTCCATTTCACTTAATACAAGCAGAGGTCCGTGCTCCCTTCCATTCACTATTAAGAAGCGATATTACTGTAAACAGCTTAATCATTTTTACACTATCATTCTTGCCCTTATCTTGCAGGGTTCCAATAACACTTAGAGCAGGGGAGCACTTCTCACATTTGTTTATGTCTGTATATGTTAAAGAAATGCATTCTGCAAATAAGAAGTCCTCCTCATCCTGGCTATTTTTATATTTTTGCTTACAATATTGCAGAATGTTTCTACTTTGCATGTTTCTCGAAATAATACCTCTAAATATTTCAGTAAAGTACTTCCATATTGAGAACTGCATTTTTACAGCTTTCTTAGACTACGATTTTCTGTTACATTTCCTTGTGCTCAGATTTAGTCTCCCTTTGGAAGCACGATTTTATCCTTAGACATACCTTATGAATCCATTCATATTCTCCAAACTTGGAATCAAAGGTTCCTTTTTGAAGAGACCTCAGTTTTAATGTAAAACGGGGCCCAAGTTCTTGAATTCCCACTTTCTTTTCACTCTTGAAAATGTATCTTGGGGAAGAAAAAGCAGCTAAAATTAGGAAGCAGGTTACAAAAACATTTTCCCTGAGTATTGTGGGAAATGTTACCTGTGGAATCTGAAAAAGATGTAGTCTCGCTGGTTGTGAAACGTTGCCACTTGTCTTCCAATGAACTGGGGATCGTGCGGGAAGAGAGAAGCAAACATGCGACCAACAGAATGGCCAAGGCGCGTTGTGAAATTGTTCAGGATGACTTCAGGTACGTGTTCTGTGGGCTCCTTGCCCTTCCGCTGAAATGAAAACAACAGATTGAAAGCAAAACGGAATAGTTTGGGTTGAAAGGGATCATAAAGCACATCCAGTTGCAACCCCAGTGCCCCGAGCACGGACACCTCCCACATACAAGCCACTGCCCCACTCTTAACTTATGAAAAACACCTTTACAACACCAGTTAAATCACACAGAAGTGCCACCAATGTTGGCAGTTCAAGCAGAGTGAACGTATCCATCATGAAACAATAGTCACTTCTTCATTTTGTTGGGATTCTCACCTTAATTTCTTTACGCAAACGGACGCTGCTCATCCTAAAATGAGCAGTTGGGCCATCAGGCAGGTGACTTAGAACAAGACCATCTGTTCACCAAGTTAAAAAAAAAAGGTAAAGCTCAATTTACAGAGGAACATTTGCTGCCAAGTGAATATTATATTACAGTATTACATGCGTTGCCTGCACCTTATGCATACGATTTCATTATATTTGTGAACATACATTCATAAAGTAGTTAACTAGTGTTCTGAAGGACGTCCATTAATTTTTGTTTCAATAGCTCAGTGTTGTCTTATACTACTTTATAACTTAGTGATGTTTTATCTAGTCAGCAAAACTAAATGGGAAGCCTTGGTCAGACAAACTTGTTAATCAAGCTGTTAAATTTACTGAAACAATGCTGTTCATCCATCCACGCATTACAAACTGAAAAAAAATCCAACACGCTTTCTTTAATAATTATAATTTCATTACCCATCAGATGCTCGTGCTGGCACTGTGACTTTTAGAGTCATAGAATCATAGAACAACCAGGTTGGAAGGAACCCATCGGATCTTCTAGTCCAACCATTCCTGTCAAACACTAACCCATGTCCCTCAGGACCTCGTCCACCCGCCCCTTAAACCCCTCCAGGGAAGGTGAATCAACCCCCTCCCTGGGCAGCCTATTCCAAAGCCCAGTGACCCTCTGTGTGACCCTCTAGCTCTAGTTTTGCTGTAAGTTGCATGGTGAAGAGGAAAAAAATCCAGACTGAAGCAGATCTTTGATGCACACTACAGAACTATTCTCTTTCCCTAACACACCCAGAGCTAGCATGTGTGTTTTAAGGAGTACTGAAAAGGATACTTGGTATTTTGCGATCTTCATTAATGACTATTAAGTCCGTGACGTCCCTCGCAATGCACTGGGGAATAATTCTTTTCAGAGCCAGTCCTCTTCGGTAGTAGACGTGCGAGTTTGGTATCACTGTAGACAGCTGCTCACAGAACCTCACCGTTCTCTGCAAAACACGTGTGGGGAATTTTTAAAGGACTTTTTGCTACCTCAGTCACAGAAAGTCAGGAAAATTCCAAAAGCGTCACCTCCAAACTCATTATTTATTAAGAACACAGATTTATAACCATCCCTGGAGGTGCTTAAGGTGCTGAGGGACATGGTTTAGTGTTTGATAGGAATGGTTGGACTCAGTGATCCAGTGGGTTTCTTCCAGCCTGGTTATTCTATGGTTCTATAGTTCTATTTCAAAATTTGATGTAACTTATTTGAGGTGCTAACATCCAAATTTCCAGATAAACTGTCTGAGGTGAGCTCTACCCTGGTTTTGAAGCTACTTCATTTATGGCTCTCTCAAATGTCAGCGATCTCCCCAATTAGGTAACAGAGATCATTTGCATACAAGAAGAAGAAGATAACCATGAGGTTGGGTTTTGTTGAAAGGAAACACGCAGTACTACAGATTACACACATAGACAAGGTTATAGTCACCAAATAAAACAGCAGAAAAAAAATCCATGTGAAAGGTATTATTTTTCAGCTTTAATTTACTAATTAGAGACCAAAAATCTTGGTATCTTATAAGCAGCTGACTGCTCACAAGTCTCCAAGTAGAATCATAGAATCACCAGGTTGGAAGAGACCCAGAGGATCATCGAGTCCAACCATTCCTATCAAACACTAAACCATGTCCCTCAGGACCTCATCTACCTGTGCCTTAAACACCTCCAGGGAAGGCGAATCAACCACCTCCCTGGGCAGCCCGTTCCAGTGACCAATGACCCTTTCAGTGAAAAATTTCTTCCTAATGTCCAGCCTAAACCTCCCCTGGTGGAGCTTGAGGCCATTCCCTCTCGTCCTGTCCCCTGTCACTTGGGAGAAGGGTCCAGCTCCCTCCTCTCCACAACCTCCTTTCAGGTAGTTGTAGAGAGCAATGAGGTCTCCCCTCAGCCTCCTCTTCTCCAGGCTAAACACCCCCAGCTCTCTCAGTCATACAACATACGTACCCCACGAGGTCTGTCTGACGTTGTAATAAGAATTTTGGGAACTGTCTGTCTGTTGAAGTACGGTGCAAATTCATCAGTTGCTTCATCAAAAGCAACCTGGAGGAACAGAATTCCTGTTAATCCACCGTGTATGAAACAACTGGAGAACAATTGTCCAATCTGACCTAAATTCTGATGAAACTGAATATGGTACTTGTAACAATTTCAATTCACAAGACCTTTCCTATAATCAATCATCACAAGGCATGTGGTTTTTAGATTTTTAAGACTTTAGTGTGATTAACACTGTCAAGTTTTACTATCAATAGCAGTAATGCAAAAGGCAATTATCTAGTGGAGATAAAGAAAAAATGACGTCACCTCTCAGCAAACACATGACATGTAAAAATTAAATCACCGACACCTTAACAGGAGAGCGGTAAATGCTAAGTTTCATCAATCCATTTTATGCCTTTTCCTTGGGAAAAAAGGGTTAACTTAATCCCATATGCAGAAATTAAGCAGTTACCTCTTCATCATTGGGATCTACAGTTGTTTCATCATACACTCTCTGGTTTTCAATAGTCTTTGGTACTGCTTTTGGAGGTGCCTAAAGATAAATAAGTTTATTAACACAACACGGAATTACACACATACTTTTAGTGCATTGTGGAAACCACGGCCATTCTACCATGACATTCTACACAGAACTAGGATTATTTATTTCATATAAGCTATGAAAAAATAAGTTACATCACCATGATTAAAAATTAAAATGCGTCACTAGAACAGCGACATTGCTTAATTTCAGTCTAAGAAACAGGGTTATAGAATCATAGAATAACCAGGTTGGAAGAGATCCACTGGATCATCAAGTCCAACCATTCCCACCAATCTCTAAACCATGACCCTCAGAACCTCATCCACCCGTCCCTTGAACACCTCCAGGGAAGGTAAATCAACCACCTCCCTGGGCAGCCTATTCCAATGCCCAATGACCCTTTCTGGGAAAAACTTTTTCCTGTTGTCCAGCCTAAACTTCCCCTGGTGGAGCTTGAGCCCATTCCCTCTTGTCCTGTCCTCTGTACCTTGGGAGAAGAGGCCAGCTCCCTCCTCTCCACAACCTCCTTTCAGGTAGTTGGAGAGAGCAATGAGGTCTCCTCTCAGCCTCCTTTTCCCCAGGCTAAACACCCCCAGCTCTCTCAGCCATTCCTCATAAGGCCTGTTTTCCAGCCTCTTCACCAGCTTCGTTGCTCTTCTCTGGACTTTCTCCAGACTTCAGGAAAAGGAGCAAACCTCTTGTTAATGGTGATGCTTGGAAACAAGCAGCCAACAAGCCAGGGCAGGGTTTAATCAGATGTTTCAATTTATACAGAAATGACTGACTAGAGCATAATTTCTAATACCACCAACACAAAGCCATAGCTCACGGCTCACCTTGCCTGATTAACCTCAATTAAGGCACCACTAAACTCGTTTTCCTCAGCCCTTTTCTCTCAGCTTGGCTGTTCGATACTGCACTACATAACGTGGTGCCCCCAGAGGTGCCATAGGATGGTTTAGGTTGGAAGGGACTTGAAAGCCCATCCAGTCCCACCCCCTGCCATGGGCATGGATGCCTCCCACTGGATCAGGTGTAGGACCTTGCACTTGGCCTTGTTGGATCTCAGGAGGTTCACGCAGACTCACATCTCCAGCTTGTTCAGGTCCCCTGGGATGATGTCGCAGCCTGCTGGTGAAACAACTGCACCACTCAGCTCAGTGTCACCTCCAAACTGGCTGAGGGGACACTCGATTTCGCTGTCCATATCGTCAATGTAATATTAAACAGAGCAGGTTTCAGTTCCCTGCGTTGCCAGAAACTGCTCGCTCCCAACCCCCACGCTTGGTGGGGCTGCAGCCATCACCCAGGGGAGCTCCCTGCAGCTCTCACCTTGTCTCCCAAGGCTTCCCGCTCCTTTTTCCGCTTCTTCCTGGCTGCCAGCTTCTCCTAAGGAGAAAGGGAGAACATCCCATTAGCCAGAACCATTACCGGTGCCACTGTCCAGGTCTTAAAGTCTTCCGTCACTCTTCGATCTTGCAGAAAAAGGCAATTTATGCCATTCAGACATTTGGCTATGGTCACAGTCATAAGAATGGGTTGCGCTGGAAGGGACCTCAAAGCCCATTCAGTCCCAACCCACTGCCCATGGCAGTGGGTTGGGACTGAATGGGCTTTGAGGTCCCACTGGATCAGGGGCTCGCTCAGCCCCTCCCAGAACCCCTGTTCTCCAGCCCCTTCCCCTCCTCTGGATGTGCTCCACCTCTCAACATCCCTCTTGCAATGAGGAGCCCAAAACTGAACCCAGGATTCGAGGTGCAGCCTCTCCAGAGGGACGACCCCTTCCCTGCTCCTGCTGGCCACCCCACGGCTGATCCAAGCCAAGATGCCATCGGCCTTCCTGGCCACCTGGGCCACTGCTGGTTCCTATTTTTTACCCCTGTTTTGAGTAAAGGTTGTTAGGGAATTCGAGTAGGTAAATATAAATAAACAAAATAATCAGTTTCACCTCTTACAGTGAAAACCACAAACCAAGCAAAACGTTTAGGGCACCTGCTGCAGTTTACTTCCCTTTGCACTGCAAGACACCAGGTACCCAAGTTGCATTAAACTTATTTCTTCTTTATACTGGAGACTCAGCAACTGCAGGAGCTGCTCACTATGTGAATACATTTAACAGGCTACACAAAAAGAGCGGATCTGATGTTGCTTTTTTCTTTTTCTCAAATATTTCACACAATGCATCAAAATACAGGTCATCCAGAGAATCATAGAATGGTTCAGGTTGGAAGGGACCTTCAAACTCATCCAGTCCCACCCCTTCCTCATAAGGCCTGTTCTCCAGCCCCTTCACCAGCTTCGTTGCTCTTCTCTGGACTCACTCCAGACTTCAGGAAAAGGAGCAAACCGCTTGTTAATGGTGATGCTTGGAAACAAGCAGCCAACAAGCCAGGGCAGGGTTTAATCAGATGTTTCAATTTATACAGAAATGACTGACTAGAGCATAATTTCTAATACCACCAACACAAAGCCATAGCTGACGGCTCACCTTGCCTGATTAACCTCAATTAAGGCACCACTAAACTCGTTTTCCTCAGCCTTTTTCTCTCAGCTTGGCTGTTCGATACTGCACTACATAACGCGGTGCCCCCAGAGGTGCCATGGGATGGTTTAGGTTGGAAGGGACTTGAAAGCCCATCCAGTCCCACCCCCTGCCCTGGGCAGGGACACCTCCCACTGGATCAGGTGTAGGACCTTGCACTTGGCCTTGTTGGATCTCAGGAGGTTCATGCAGACTCACATCTCCAGTTTGTTCAGGTCCCTCTGGATGAGGTCCCATCCTTCTGGCAAAAGTCCCGCTGGATCAGGGGCTCCAAGCCCCATCCAGCCTGGCCTCGAACTCCTCCAGGGATGGGGAAGCCACCCCTGCTCTGGGCAACCTGGGCCAAGGCCTCTCTGCCTTCATCGTGAAGAATTCCTGTCTTGTATCTCATCTAAACCTTTCCCCTTCCAATTTAAAGCCATTCCCTCTCATCTCCTCCCATTTCTGCCCTCCCTGATGAAGAGCCCCTTCCCGGCTTTCCTGCAGCCCCTTTCAGAGCTGGAAGATGCTCTAAGGTCTCCCTGGAGCCTTCCCCCAGCTCTCCCAGCCTGTCCCCGCAGAAGGTCCCTCCCGAGCCCGGTGCCCACGGCAGAACAGAATCACAGAATCACAGAACAGCCAGGCTGGAAGGGACCCATCTGATCTTCTAGTCCAACCATTCCTATCTAACACTAAACCAAGTCCCTCAAGACCACATCCACCCGTGCCTTAAACACCTCCAGGCAAGGTGAATCAACCACCTCCCTGGGCAGCCTATTCCAATGCCCAATGACCCTTTCCGTGAAAAACCTTCTCCTAATCTCCAGCCTAAATCTCCCCTGGTGGAGCTTGAGGTCATTCCCTCTTGTCCTGTCCCCTGTCCCTTGGGAGAAGAGCCCAGCTCCCTCCTCTCCACAACCTCCTTTCAGGTAGTTACAGAGAGCAATGAGGTCTCCTCTCAGCCTCCCCTTCTCCAGGATAAACACCCTCAGCTCTCTCAGCCACTCCTCATAGGTTCTGTTCTCCAGCCCCTTCACCAGCCTCGTTGCTCTTCTCTGGACTCTCTCCAGAGCCTCAACATCCTTCTTGTGCTGAGGGGCCCAGAACTGAACACAGGATTCAAGGAGCAGTCTCACCAGTGCTGAGTACAGAGGGAGAATCACCTCCCTGGACCTGCTGGTCACACCATTTCTGATCCAAGCCAGGATGCCATTGGCCTTCCTGGCCACCTGGGCACACAGCTGGCCCACACCAGAACGAAACCCCACCCCCCCCCACACCGCACCTTGCGCTGCTGCTGCTTCCAGCGCACGAACATGAAATGCCGCCGCTGCTTGTTCTTGATCTCGGACACGCTGAAGGTCGGCGGGAAGAGCACGCGCGGCGGGGCGGCCGGCGGCCCCGCTCCATCGCCCTCGGCGGGGCCCCGGCCCTGCTCGGCGGCCATGATGCCGGCAGCCCAGGCGCTCACGCTTTCCTTCACCTTTCACCCTTCACCCCCCCTGGTCCCGCCCACCGCCATGGCGGCCGCGGCGCATGCGTGAGAGGGCGGGGCGGGCACACTGCGCGTGCGCAAGTGAACCAGCGGGGACGGCGCGCTCTGCGCATGCGCAGAAGGGGAGAGGGAGTCGGCGCGGGAGCACTACGCATGCGCAACAGAAGGACCGTTGCAGGAGAGTGCTGCGCATGCGCACAAGAG